>JAOYNU010006671.1:0-106254 GCA_026745395.1 Tympanopsis confertula
GCCGAAAAACGCGGATAAGTATAGAATAATTACTAATAACTAATAATCTACTATAGAGAGTAATAAGATCCTAATTACTATAACCCTAAATATCGCCTTTATAGTAATTAAGATTATAATCGGCTAACTATATAACGGCTTTTTTCGAACTCGATATATATAGATAACCTCGGAGTCGTATACTATTACCTAGAGAACTTAAACTACTTATAAATTTAATTAGGACTTAAATCTATTCTATATAAATAATTAGTAACTCGAGAATTAAATCTAAATCTACTAATACTCTTTAATTAGACTTATAAAATTCTATTAAATTACTAAAAATACTATTTATATTAATAAGAATACTAGTTCTATCTACTCCTATACTATTATACCGAAGGAAATATTTATAGATTTAATCTCCTAGATAATACGTTAATTTATTTATCGAATTAATTACCTAGTTACTATATATACTAAACTAAACTATATTTCCCGGGTTTAAATTATATTCGACTAATTTATTATTTACCTAGATAGTACTAGGTTATTTATTTATATTACTACTTTAATAACTTATATTAATTACTAATTTATATTAGTTAATAATAGCCGCCTTATAACCCTAAGGAACGAATATTCCGTAAAACCTAGGCCTAGCGCTATAAATTTAATAATAATCTATAGATATCTAGCTAGAAGGCCTCGACGAATTATAGTACGAACTTAATAACCGAATAAAGATATAGAATATAGAATTCCTAAACGAGATTATACTAGTAGTTTATAATAGATTATCTATAGATAGTTTTATTAAATATATATATAAAAGAATAAATATTTAAAATAGTAGAATATACTAGAACTAAAATAGATTATAATCTACTTATATTAAATACTAGGTATAATTATAATACTACTAATTTATTCGTTTACTTATTCTATTTATAATTATACTTAGAGAAGTATAGAGTATATATATACTAGAAAAATCGCTTTTTTAATCTATTTACTTATTACTATATAATTTATATTAGATATTATAACTCGATATTATTTTAAAAAATACTACTATATTTAATATTAATAACCGTCCTATAAGACCTATTAGCCTAGTAGGTATAGGAGATATTTTTAATAGTAAACCTATTAGGTTATTATCGGCTTTTATTATAGAGCTAGAATACCGAAATCGCTTCGAATACGACGAAAGCGTAGTCTTAATAGAAATTATCTATAATTACTCTCTAAAAGGACTACTTATTAATATTCCTAGACTTATAAGTATAGTACTTATAGAAAATAAACTACCTACTAAAAAGATCCGAAAATAGGTTTTCGATACTAGTAAATCCTAGAAACTAGAAAATACTATATATTTCGACGATTAAAAGGCTAATTTTAAGTATAATTTCGATAATATAGGGTTATTTATCGACCTATTTTTATAATTACTAAAAAATACTAATTATAAGAGTATAGAACTAGATATATAATTCCCTTACTTATAATATCTAACTAATATATACTCGAATAAGTATAAACCTAGTTTAGTTATAAGTATTAATTAAATCTAATTACTTTTACCTTAATAAAGATATTATAAACGAAGTACTTAATAACTAGACTACTTTAAATATTAAATTAGACGAGTTTATCTCCTAATTCCTAACTCGGTTCTATTAAACTGCTTTTAATACTAAGAAATTAAATTAGCTATACCTAATAGCTAACTAGATAATCTAGAAGCTAAAAAAAGCTATTCGTAAGTATTACCCTTATTTCGCTAACTAATTAATTAAAATAGAGTATATAAGCGGATTAACCGAGAGGGAGTAGTTTAATAAGATAATATTAATACTATATAAGTTAGAAATATTAAATACTAAGAAATATAATACTCCGAAGGATAATAATATTAAATTTTTAAATAATAAATAAGGTAATAACTAATATAATAATACTAGTACGAATTTATTAGGAGAATATAAGAGTCCTACTAGGGATAATAAAAATAACTATTAATCCTCTTTAGCGCCTATTAATAAGAATAAATAAACTAGTAGATAAAGTAGGTCCGATAGTTTATATAAAATATATAGGAAGAGATATAGTAATAAGTATTAGGGTACTAATAAGATAAAGTAGCCTAAGAACTAGAAGGAGATCCTAGAATAGAAAAGGATCTAGTATACCTAGTAATAAGTAGATTAATAAGAAAAAGCTATTATAGTAGTAGTAAGTAGTTCGGGAAATAATAATACTATTTTATAACTAAATACCGATAATATATAAACGACTAGCGGATATATAAATATTATAAACTATCCCCTCGTAGGAATATATATAATTCGATTACTTATTATAATATTATACTAAGAGAGTATTAGTACTTAATCCGAAAGGGAGTTTTCCCTAAAACTCGTTAAAAATACTAATTATCCTAATTAGATAGTATTATTAAAACCTATAAAAATAGTATAAATTCTCTCCGCCGAATAATAACTATAGGATACTAACGAAGTTAATCTTATTCTATTCGATATTAGTACTAATACGGATATTACGGGGCGAAAGGATATTTTTATACTTAGATCGCTAAAGACTATTAACCCGATTTATCTTATTACGGCTAGAAGCGGTATTATAATAGTATATAAAGTTAGGACTATTATATATATTTTCTACGATTTTAATCTAAATATTAGAGGTTTTTAGATTATTATTATCGAGAATATATTATTCGTTAAAATAATATAACTTATAATTATAAACGCTCTATAGTAGTACTACTAAGGCGGGTACTTCTATTATAACGATCTAATCGACTATAATAATATTATAATTACCTAAATCGATATAATCTATAGACGTTTCTTCTTAGAGGTACTACTTATTATATATAAAAATAGAGTTATTATTAAAATAGGTAATAGGGATATAAGAAAAATTAGGTATATCGAACTTATCGATTAAGTCGTTACCGTCGTATCTAAGCTAGTATAAGATATCCGCCTATACTATATATACTTAGTTTACCTATTATCGAGAATTATAGCTAAAACTATCGATATTACTTACGACTATAATTTAATATCGGCTATAGTATATTAATTCGACTACGTTTACTTATCGTATAACTTAGTAAAGTTATTACGATATAGCCTAAAATTACTTTAAATTAGAGCTACTATAATTAGAGAAGGTATTTATATTAATATATCGTTAAATATACTAGTTAGCTATAAGGGTTTTAAGTATATAGTAATAGGTACTAATAATACCTAGTAATTTAGAAAAGTTATATTTATAATTATAAAACCTTAAGTAGTAATAGATATAATAGTAATTATAATATAGTTCGTTAACGACTATACTCGCGCCCTTAATTAGATTTATTACGATAATAGTACTAATATCTATATTAGTAACCTAAGAGACTTCTATAAGGAGTATAGCGTTTATCTTAAGGCTTCTCTACTATACTCTCCTTAATAAAATAGTATAGCTAAACGGTTATTCTTAATTATTTAGAATAAAACTAGAGCTTATATAATCGATATAGTAATTCCGGTATAGTTTTAGCTATATATCGTCGAATTTATTATTAATATTATAAATAGGTTATCGATAATAGTTAACCCTAAAGGTATATCCCTATATAAAGGATATAAAAGTACTACGAGACCTATAACTACTTAAAAAGATATTAGAATACTAGTAAGTATTAATATTACTACTAATATTCTATTAATTAGATACTTATATATACTTAGTTATAAGTATTTCGTTAATAATAACCTTCTTTAATAACCTAGTAGTAAATAAAAAAGTACTACTTATATTATAGTTAGTATTCTAATTAGATATACTAGTACTAAATTTTATAGTATTTATATCCTAAAATACTACTATATTATTATTTCCCGAGATATCGTATTTTACGAACCCTAAAATAACGATAACCTCGACGAATATATCTACTATATATAACCTAAAAGTATATTCTAAAATAAGAAAATTCCTACTAAAATTAATAATTTATTATCTAATTAAAAGGGAGAAAAACGCGATATCGATAATAATAATAGCGATAATAATATCGGGTTATTATATTTTATTATAGAAAATAGCGATAATAATAAGCTATTAAATAACTAAGCTTAAAGAGCCCGTAATTAGGAAAACTTCCTCTCGATCGAGAGCTTTTATTAAGACCCCTTCTTTAAATAGACTTAAATTAATAATAATTTCTTTAATAATCTATATATATTTACTTCCCTTTAAATCCTTAATATCGATAAGCTCGATAACCCTTATAGGATAAAAGAGGTATTAAGTATACTAAATAAAAATAAATAGATTAAAACGGCTTTTAATAAGATTATTAAATTACTTAAGAAAAGTATATTTATTTTTATTAATAAAGCTAAAATTAGGAAATAATATTTAATCGATACCTAATAAATTACTAAGACTAAATATAATAAAACCGGTAAACTCGTAAAGTATAAGGTTTATCTAGTCGTAAGAGGTTTTTATTAATAATACGGAATTAATTATAACGAAACCTATTTATTAATAGTATAATCGGTATTATAGTAAATTATCCTAGTACTCGTATTAGTAAAGGGGTATAAACGGCGATAGATCGATATCGTATTAGTTTATTTTAATAGTAAACTTAAGTACGATATCTATATATAGATTTTTAAGTTATTATTACTATACTTCGAATATAACCTAGTTTAAGTAAAATAATATAACTAGGCGAAGGAAAAAGTTATTAAACTCGGTATACTATTATATAGCCTAAAATAAGCTAGAAACGAGTTCTAAACCTAACTAAAATTTAACTTAAAAACTATCGGAATAATAGAAGTATACTACGACGATATAGTATATATCGACTATAATACTAGCGTAATTATAGTAATTTATATTAACGACTTCTTAGTTATCGGACCTACGAACGCTAAAATTAAAGATTTTATAGAAAAACTAAACTACTATATACTAATTAAAAATTATAGCTAACTATTATACTACTTAGGTATTAGAATTATAAAAGGATCCGATAAATCGATCGGTTTTTACTATAATTAATATATTACTAATATCCTCGAGAAGTTTAATATAGCGGATTATAATAGAACGTAAATACTAGTAGTTATCGAAGTATAAAAACTAGATAATATCGATAGCGAATATACCGGTACCCTATTAAATCTCTAAGTATACGAAAACTACTACTCTATTATTAGCTTATTATACTACGTATTAACTATAACCCGAGCTAATATTTTACTAATTAATAGCTTATTTTCGAGAGCTTAAGTTATACCGAAAGAAGGCTATAAAGTAATTACTATTAGAGTCTTACGATACTTTAAGTAGATAATAATAATTAGTATCCGGTACTACCTAGACTTCGAACTAATAATAAGTAATAACTTCGGGTTATATAAATACTATAATACTAATTTCGGGGTATCCGATAAATATAGTATCGGGGGATATAGGTTTATAATAGCTAGAGGTTTAATCTACTAAAAATTATATAAATTAATAGTCGTCGCTAGATCTACTAGCGAAGATAAATACCTATTACTATCTAAAGCTATACGAGAAGCGATTTAGATATATAACTTTCTCGAGGTACTTAACTATAAGTTACTAGGACTAATACTTATTAATATAAATTTAATAGTTATAAAAGTATTAATCTAGAACTTAAAATTTAGTACTAGAATACGCTATATCGGTAATTATAATTATTATATTCGGTATAGTTATAATAATAGTACTATTAATATCTACTACGTCTTTAACGAATAATAAGTAGCCGACTTCTTAATAAAAGTCGTAGTAAAAGATAAGTTTATATACTATTAAGACCTTTTTAAGATAGAATTAATTAAAGCTTTTATTAAAAGCTTAACTACGATCGTCGAATAGAAAAAGAAGGATATAGTATAAATAACGATTACTAGTATACGTTAAAAAGGAGTATTAGGGTATAAAGATACTATAGCTAGTACTATAATAAAGGAATAGGTTAGTAGGTTATATAACTATATATTATATAATATACGTAGGGCTAGAAGCTTATCTTCTAGCCTACTAGTATAATATAACTTAGAATAATTAACGCTCTTTACATATAATAACACACCTATAAGTGAAACCTCACAGATACTTCCCCTAAGTTAAAGCTAGTACTCTAGTAGTATATTATAAGCCTTTTAAGTTAATACCTCTACGTCTAGTCTAAAGAGATAGGACCCTTAAGGCTAGTAATAGGATATCTAAGTAATAGTATAGTAATCTAAGTATATACTTTAGGTTTTCCTACTACTAGGGAAAGTAGTCTATAATATCTTCTATTATCGATAGGGAGGAAATAGCTAACCCTACCTTTAAAGAAAATAGTAAAGTAGTACGTATTATACTTTTTAATTTAAATCTATAGTTAGACCTTATTAAAAATACTATATTTAAAGACGTACTCTACGAGGCGTATTAAAGGAATACTTTTATTACCGAACGGAAATAGTACTAGATATCCTATATTAAAAACGCGTTAAAAAGAGCTAGATCGACTATTTAGCTTAAGGAGTACGGTCTACTCTATCGGAATAATAAGGTATATATTTTAAATAGTCTAAAAACTAAAGTATTATACTTATACTATAATAACCCGTATACTAGGTATTAGGGTATATTTAGGATAGTAACTCGTATTAAAAGTATATTTTTCTAGCCTAATATTAATAAAGATACTAAGTAGTAGGTATATACTTATAATATATATTAGGCGTCTAAGCTTTTACTAAAAAAACTATATAGTTTACTTAAACCCCTACTTATTCTTTAAAGCCTATAGTAAGAGATTACTATTAATTTTATTATTAACCTACTTTTAGTATTCTCTAAAAAAGGCGGGTATTATAATTCGATTTTAGTAGTTATAAATAGATTTATAAAATAAGTTAAGTATATCTTTTATTTAAAGCGTATCTATAGTATAGACCTAGTATAGTTATTTTTAGATAAAATCTTCTAATCTTATAAGCTATTAATAGGAATAATATTAAATAGAGGCTCGGTATTTATAAGTAAATAGTAGTCTAGTTTTTACGACCTCCTACTTATTAAAAGAAAGTTAAGTATTAGCTTCTACCCCTAGACTAATAGGTAAATAGAGAGATAAAACTATATCCTAGAATAGTATTTTAGAAATTACTATTCGAAGTATTAAGACGATTAAGATAATTAGATATAACTAACCTAAGCTATATATAATACGTCTAAGTATTTAGTAATAAGATAAACCCTAGCGAAATTTCTATTTAAGTACGAGCTATATATACTTTATAACGCTATAAGAATACTATATAAGTACGCCGAAGAAGCGGAGAACTAAGTAGAGATAATAGTAAAAAATAGAGACCTTATAAGAGAAGTTTTATTAAAAGTATAGGTATTTATATTTCGATAGTATAATAAGAAGTAAAAGGAGTATTCTTTCTAAGTTAACTAATAAGTTCTATTAAATACGAAAAATATTAACCTCTTACGATTATATCGAAAACTAGGTCCTAAATAGATATACCTATATTAAATTAAATTAATTAAGTTATCCGGAAATACTATCGAACTAAGCCTTCTACTAATAATATATATTTATAGCGTATTTAATATATAAAGCTTTAAACTTTATATCTATAAATCTAACGAAACCTTAGAAATACTATTAGATAACCCTTTTAATAGAGAAACTATATATAAAGTCGATTTTATCGTAAATTATAGAGGTAATAGAAAGAATAGACTATATAGAGTAAGATAATATAGATATAATAAAGACGAAGATACCTAAGAACCCTAAAAATACTTTAATAATAAAAGGATATAGTAGGAGTATAAAGAAAAATAAAAGAAATTTTAAAAAAGAAGTAAAGTACGAATCGCGTAATAAAAGTCTATAGAAGTACTATAAAAATACCGCTATAATATAAGGAAAAATAATACGATAATATAATATATTATTAGGAGCTATATAATATAGCTATACTTATTAGATACTAGAAGAACGGTCCCTAGCTCCTAGAGCCCCAGAGGTATCCTTACCCTTACCCTCGCCCTCGCCTCTACCCTTATTATTATTAATTAGATCCGTTAGATAGTTAAGACGGCTATAGACGTATTCTATATACTTATCTAGCGTATCTAGTAGAGTCCTAGTAATACGATACTCTAGACCCTCGAGATAGTCGTAGAGCTTATTATAGTTATTATTACTATTATTATTATTACTATCGTTATTATTATTACTACTACCTCTCTTATAGATCCTAGTAGTATCTATAATAGTCCTCGTAGCTAATATACTAAGACGGGGGAGAAGGGTATATATAGTAAATTTTTTATCTATACCGGCTCGGTAGTAATTATAGAACTAATTCTAGGTATCGGTAATCTCGGGCCTAAATATCTAGATATAGTAGTAGTTATTATAGCTACTTATATATTAGTAGTACTAATACTTAGTTAAGCGCGCTAAGGAATATATATTAGTAGCGCTTCTAAAATATATAAATAGGATAAGATACTTACGATTTAAAAGAACGAGATATTACTAGTATTTAGTAGTATTAGTCTAATAACCCTAGTCTACGAGCTTTTAGATATATTAGGCGTATAGTAGGACGTTCTTAGAGAGCCTAAATACTATATTAATAAGGGATATACTATATAAATACTATAAGAAAAAGGGTTAGTAAAAGATATACTATATAAGGCCTATAATCTCGTATCGAGGACGCGGAGGAGGAGTAGCTATTATATAAGCCGACTGCTTAATATTACGCCGAGGTATAAGTACGATATTATTATTATTATTATTATTACTTTTAGAGACTAATAATAGATAATATATTATATTACGAGTATTATTAGTAGTAGTATCGGTAGAACTACGCTCCCCTAGTATTATTATAGTACTTTTAGCTATTTTTACTTTATTCTTAGCTACTTCTTTTTTCTTTTTCCTAGCCTCCTCCTTATACCTAGCTATTACCTCTCTTTTCTTATTCTCCTCCTCTTTCTACTTAGCCTCCTCTTTAATTTTCTTATATACTACCTCCTCTATAGCTATATAAATAAGTACTAAAAGAGATATAATAATACTAGTACTAGTACTTATACTAGTATTAAAGAAGAAGAAGAATAAGAAAAACCTATAAAAAAAGAAGAAAAAAAGAAAAATAGAAGATAATTATAAGATTTAGATAAAATAGTTATACTATTATTATAAAAACCTATAAGAAGGGAAAAAGTACTTATTAAACTAGCCTTTAACCCCTAGAAAAGACTAAAAAAGTATTATATATTACTAACCCCGAGCTTTATAGAGTATTTTTTTACTTTAAAAAAAAGAATTATACGATATATTAACTATACCTTAATCGTACTATAGCGATACTTTATTAAAAAGATAAATATTAACTTATAGTTACTATATATAATAAGTATATAGGGGTAACCTACTAGTAGAAGGGGTACTCTATTATAAACTAGTATAAGTATAGTATAATAGGTAGTAATAAATACCTATATAAAGGATAAAAATAAGTCCTAGAAGAAGCTTTTATACTAGGGATAAAGTTTTTATACTAGGGATAGAGTCTAGGGATAGAAAAGGAGGTAGCTAAGAATACGCGCCTATATAAGGATAGAAGGGGAACCTACTAGAAAAAGGGGATCTAACTCCTCGTAAAGGTTATACTACTATTATTACGATAGAAGCTTTAATTAATTATACGCGATTTATACTATATCTATACTTTATTTACGATATATATATATAATAGGGTTACGATACTTTTACTCTCTAACTTATATACCCTAAACGCTAAAAGGCCTAATAGAATAACCTTTACTTATCCTAGAGATTAATAGGCTTTAGGGACCGGAGATATCGTAAGAATACTATAAAAATACGCCTATAACTATAAGCTATATAACCGATTATACCTTATATATAATAACCTAGTATTTAAATATACTTTATATATAATAAACTAAAATAGTTACTACTCGTAGCTACTCGGTTACTCCGTAAGATAAAGAAGAGAGAGGATAATAAGTAGAATAAAATAGAAGCTCTCTTATTTAAGAAGAAACCGAATCGGTTACTATATCCTATAGACTTTTTCCTTTTTCTCCTCCTCTCCTTCTAGAACTACTAGTACTCTTAAAAGAAGTAGTCGAAAAATAACGTCGTAAGTATACTATAATAGTAATAGAAGAATACTAATATTAATTAAGTAATAGTATTATAATACTTAATCTATCTACTTAGCCTAAGATCTAGAAGGAGGTAAACTAAAATATATATATTATATAAGTAGCCTAGAAAAAGGAGGATAAGCTTTAGGTATCTAGTAAGATTTATACGATAATTCTATAGATAAGTCTACTTATTAAATTTAAAAAGAAATTAGAGGAGAATAAGAATACCTTTCTATAGTAGCTATATTACGTTATTAGTTTATATAAAATTAAAAATAATATCGAGAAAGTAATACTAAAATAAGCTAATTTTAAAAAATAAACTAGAATTTATTAGATTATATATATCGCTAGTACTTATAATAACTAGATATCTAGGGTTATTTAGAACGATTTTCTAGGGTTTTTAGACTCGGAACTAACCCTACTTTACTTATATAGTAGAAATACTATAGTAGTATTAATAGACTAGTAGTAATAAGAATATAAACTACTAATTACTTTAATTTATAATATTTTAAAGATTAAGGCCGAGATTTTATAAGAATTCCCCGAACTTTTCTAGGTATTTATTATCTACTATATAACTAATAAAAATAGTACGAAGATTATTATCCCTAGGGCTAGTTCTACTCCCCCTACTCTCTAAGAGCTAAAATATTTCGCTTTAATTAAGGAAAAACCCCTATAGTAGACCTACTATTTAAGGGATAAAAGGCGTAAAAATAATTATAATAAGGACCTAAAGTATAGAAGTATTAAAAGACCTTATAATATATTAGAAAGCCTATTTATAAACCTCCTAAAAGCCTAGAAAAATAATATAATTAATAAGTAGCCTTATCCTAATTATACTATAAATATATTTTAGGGGTATAAAGTAAAGAGAAATTCTTCTATACTTAGGTATTATAAATATAGGCTTATAAGCTATATAAGACCCTAGTATATAGCTTTAAACTATACCTAGTATAGTAGAAGGTCTTATACGATTAAAAATTATAACCTACTTTTTCTTCTAGCCGAAATAGTTATATAAGAGAAGTTAAATAGTAATAGAGTACTAATAGCTAGAACTAGACTTTAAGATAAAACCCGATAACTTATCTTTACGAAGAAAAGATTTATTATACTTATTATTATAAAAATAAGATATTAATAAGAAAATATAAATACTTTTCTAGATATAAGGGCTAAAATATAAACTATAATCGATAAAACCTAGTAGAAGAAAAAAGGTAGGGCTATACTTACTCCTATAAGAGATATAATTAATACCCTAGTAGCCTAAGGAGATATAAAAATAAGAGGAAGAATAACTACTATTATAAAGATTATAGATTCGGAAGGAAAAACCTAGACTTTTAGTTATAATACGATTATTACGAAGATCTACGATCCTAAGTACTAGATAGTAATTAGACTAGATTAGTTAATAAAAGTAGACCCCGATATATACTTCTTAATAGGCTAATAGTATTATTACCTTTTAAAAGAAAGATAAAATAGTATTAAGTTAATCTCTACTTTAGAGGAAGTATAATATACTAGGAATACCGTAATAGTTTACGTATACCTATAATATATAAGGTTACCCCTAAAAAAGCCTCTTATTATTGCCCCTATATAGAGGCGAGACCCTCTAGGTATAGTAGCGTATTAGGTAACTAGTTGTAAGGATATAGGTACGGCTGGGTAGATATATCGATACGGATACTTTAAATATATAGTAATACTATTCGGGCTTATAAATACGCCCGGTATATTCTAAAGTTATATAGAAGACGTCTTAAAAGCTACTATAAATAGTAGGGTATTAGGAATAGCTATAGTAGGCTAGGCGTCCGGTCCTACTAGGTCTTATAGCGGCTATATACGCGGTAGGCTTTTCGGAATACTATTATATCCTTCCTAATACCCTTCTAGTAGTAGTAGTAACGTAGGGTATATTCCGTTTTCGTATATCTACTATACCCGGCGATTAGTAGTATATAGGCTTCTTTAACTAGCTAGGTTTATAGTTCGGGGTACTCTAAGGGGACCTAGAGTTTTTTAAAATTATAGATTAAACTATTTTCTAGTATTTATTTATTTTTTTCTATTATATATTTATATATATTTAGGCCTTTTAGTAGTCTAGTTCTTCTATAGAATTTAGTCGATTAGTTTAGTCCTAAAGAGCTCTTCTACTTTTTATATTATTTCTTAGGTAGAGATCGGGGTAAGGGTTATAGTAGGGGCTAGTATTCCGATAAAAATTATAAATTTTAATTCGGGGAGGAGGGTAATCTATTAGTTCTACTTCTTTTTATCGGCTTATAAGTAGAAGAGTTATCCTTTCCGGGATAGTCTATTAGTAGTAGCGTTCTCTTACCCTAGCCGGTAGGTAATCGTATAATCTAGTAGAACTAGATCGTCTAGCTATCGGGCTTATCGGTTATTAAAGTACTACTTTATTAAAAAGTACTCTAATACCTAGTAATTAGTAATAAATAGAAATAAGTTTAATAAACCTATTAGTTTTATATATTATTCCTTAGTTATAAGTATTAAAATAAGTATCTCTTTATTATAGATCTTATATCTAATTTTTATATCGTTTATTATATAATTATAGAAGGCTATTAGGTACTATTCCTAGTTATCCTATTACTAGTAGAGGATACCGGCGGCGATAGTATTAGAGGAATCGGTTTTTACCCGAATTAAGCGGCTAAAGTCGTAGTATACGAATACTAGTCCTAAAGTTATAGCGCTATATAACCGGTCGAAAACTTCTTACTCGGCCTTACCTTATTTCTAACGTATATCTTTTACTATAAATCGAATAAAGGGTAATACGATCTTATTATAATCGCTTACGAACTTATAGTAGAAATTATAGAAGCTAAGGAAAAAATAGATATCTATTATATACTAAAAGGTTAATTATAACTATATATTACTTACTTTACTAAAGTCTATTTAAATACTAATATTAGAAATAATATATTTAAAGAACTTCGTATAATATATATAGAACTCCGATTTTCCGATATTATATTAGAAGCTTATTTTCGCGAGGTAGTCGAGGATAGTATATATATAGCGGGTATATTCTACTTAGGTATTTAAGAAAATTAAAATATCGTCGATATAAGTTATATAGATTTTATTAAAGAGGTTTTTTAAGGTTTTATTAATATATCGCTAGAAATTAGTAAACCCGTTAGTTACTCCGAAAAGTATTACTCGATACTTATAATTTCTATACCGGGTTTTAAAAGTTATTTAGCCCTTATTATCTAAAACTATATAGAGCTTATTAAAAGTAGCGATAATATCGATTTTAATATACTATTTTATTCTAATAAAGAGGTTTTATATATCTTATAAAAAAGGTAGCGGATATATATCCCGGATAATATAAGTATTTAAAACTTAGTAATCGATATAAAATTAGAATTTCTTATTTAAATTTTTTATAAAAAAGATTAGGCTTAAAAAAGGACTATTAGAGGGTACGATAAAGCTATTAGTTAGGTTCTCTTTTAGATAATTACGGATAAATTCTAGTTACTATAAGGTTATTCGGTATATAAGTATATCTCGGTCTAAGAGTAGTATTTTTAAGAGGATCTATATATCGTCTAGCCGGTTTATTAGTAGTTCTTTAGTATTTTTAGTAAAAAAGACGTAAGTATATATATAGTATTCTAATAATAATTTAGGGTTAGTAGGGGTTAGGCGTATTTTAGTAATATAAATAAGGATATTAGTAAGTATAATTACTTATCGTTAGTCTTTATTATAGTAATATTTATAGTAGTCCTAAGTAATAGTAGAAATATAGTATATCCCTAGGCCGATCCGTATAAATAAGGTATTAGTATTAGCTAGTACCGTATATAACCTATCTTTCTAGATTAGTTATCCGGTAATTAGGGAAAAGTCGATTTTATAATATTTAAAAAATTTAAAATTAAAGAAGATTTCCTATTCGCTTTCTACTATAAAGAAGTAGTATTCTCGTTCGAGTTTCTAGTACCTAAGAATTAGGTCTATAAATACTACCTCCTTTACGGTATAGGTATTATTTCTTTAAAAGTTATAGAGGATAAGGGGGATTAGTAGGGCTTTATATATAACGAGGCCGTAGGCTTTAAATCGTATCGTAGTTTAAAGGTTTATAGATATATAAAGGGATACTCCGGTATTATAGTAAATTTAGTAAAAAAAAAAGTATTTTTTAATTTATTACTAATAAAGTAATAAACTAGTAGTATTTCTCTTTCTATAAGTTCTATCTAAAGTAGTCCTATAATTACCTAGAGAAAGCCTAAAAAGAGTTTATCCTTAAGCTAACTCGTTTCCCGATTTAGTATCCGAATCCGGTTTTATCCTAATAAAATCCTAAATAACTTTTTCTTAGAATTTTACTTTTTTCTCCCCTTATCCTTTTATAGTATTTAATATAGTAAGAAGAGCGATTAATATTATAGTTATATAGCCTAAAATACCCCCTTTCTAAAAGTAATCTTTCGAGGAATACTTTATCTTTTCGTATTTAAAGTATTTACTTTCTTAAATAAACTAGTAGAACTTTAGGTCTTTAAACCTCTTCTTATTATTAGGACCTTTTTTAAATTTATATTTTAACCTCTTTTTTAAAGAAGTCGTCGTCGTCGAGATATTTAAGTTCTTTTTTTTCGTAAAAGTATATATTTAATAATAGTTCTTTATTTTTACTAAAGTAGTATAGATAGAAATTTATTATAAGAAAATACTTTAAAAAATAAATTAAGTATAGGTCGGGTTATAAATATCGTAGGAGATAAAGGCTTTTATTTATAATAAAAGTCTCTTATAGAGCTCTTTTTTTATATCTTCTTCCGGCTTCTAGAGCGTAATTACTAAGAGAAAGAATTTATAGAGAAATTTATTACTATTACCTTTATTTATTAAGTAGAACTAGTTCTACTAAATATATTAATTAATATAATTATTTTAATTAATAAAAAACTAGGCGAAATATTTTATTATATCGTCGAAATCGGTAATTAGAATAGCTCTTTTAGTCTCGTAAGGCTTAAAGTATTCTTTTACTTTATTTATAATCCGGCTCGATATAAACTCTACTACTTAATTATTAGGGAGGTATTTTAAATACTAGTAGATAAATCGCTTAATTTCGATTTACTAGTTTATAAATTTCGGTATAACTTTATTAGAGAGCTTTTTTAGGGCTTTTATATTAGACGGTATACTTAGGTAAGTAGTAATAGTTATCGAAGAAGAGTACGATATTTTATAGGCGTTCTAAGAATAGTCTTCGAGGTAGTAGAGGTCTATTAACTAGACTTTAATAGTCTAGGCCTAGTAGCTAATCTCGGTTTATATAGTAGCTAGTTACTACTTTATACTAATAAGATAATTAATATAAGTTTAAGTAGTAGTAGTTTCTACTTCTTATTCTACTACTTTTTCCTCCTTAAGGGTAGCGCGGTTCTCGGCGGCTTCTAGTTATATCCGCAGGTCCTCTATTTTATTAAGTTCTCGGCGGAATTTAGCGAGTTCTTCGGCTTAGTAGGCGGTATTACCCTCGTATTCCTAATAAGCTTTATAGAAAACTATATATATAAATCGAGATTTAGTATAGTATTTTACTATAATATTATATTAAGATACGGCGATAGCTATATATAAGGCTAGGACTTTAATAGCCTCGGTAGCCTAGATAGGGTTATTCTTAGTTAATTAGTAGATTTCGTTACCTTTTAGGGTTTCCTATTTAGTATATCTATTAGTAGTATATTTATCTACTAGGGGTATATTAAATTCTTCTTCTATAGCCTATTTATTAGTAAAGTTAAATTCTTTTTTCTCGAACTTATATATATAGATTAAAGGGAAAGTAGTCGGATTAGGGATTTTTTCTAAAATAAAGTTTTTATAAAAGTAAAATATCGAAATATATCTCGAAGTTTTTTCCTTTTTAGTAAAATTAGCTAAAACTAATTATAAGAAGGGCTTTTAGGGTAAGTAGTAAAAGTATATCTCCTCTATCTTAAAGGTTAGGGTTTTAAGGTTCTTATTTAACTTCGCTATAGTCGTAGTAGGTAGTTTTTATTTTTTTTAAATTAGAATAATTATATTATAGGCTAACTTTTATTAGGTATATTTTAGTATAGAGTTTTCTATATAATTATTCTAATTAGAGAAGGAAGAGAAAGCTATCTAAAATAGTAGTAGCGGAATCTACCTTAAGAACCCTAGTACAGTACGCTTACTATAGAATATAGTGCGTACTATACCTATATCATGGACTCGTTCCGTATTACCTATACGTAGAACTAGGGTTATATAGATATAACCTATTTAGGTAATACTTTATACTAGTCCTCTATACCCTTTATTATCTATATATCTAGTATAGTTATACCTTACTACTCTACTAGTAGTACTAACTCGTTTATTTCCTCTTTTAACGAGGATCTTAATGTTACCGAGGTCGCTATACTAGGCGCTTTATTTATATTTATCTTCCTAGTAAACGGTACTAAACTTATAACCTATATTATTTTATAAGTATTAGAAAAGTTAGAACTAGCTAAGATCGGTTCGGATCGGCTTAGAATTAGTTAGATCTAACTAGATCGGCTTAGATCTAGCTAGATATAGTTTAGAATAGATAGATACCTCTCTAGAATATATAATTACTACTATTTTTAGGTATTCTTAATTAATCTTTAATTAATCTATCTCCTTACGAAACTATCTTAACTATATAAAATCTATAAAGAAGAGTTTTTAGCTCTTAAGCACCGGAAACCCCTTTTTAAGGAGGCGGATAAGCGTATCCGGCTATCGCCACTAGCCGCCAGCTATATCTAAAATAGGGTTTAACCCTGCCTAAGTCTATCCATAACCGGTCTCTCTAAACCAGGTCATTACACGTATTTATTTTTATATACTCTTACTAGTATTAAATATAGTAGCGTAATCAACCCCTAAAGTATACTATTTAGGAACTAATTATAATTATTTATAAAAGGCTAGCGTAATACGGCCTTTCGGTTTATTAGTTATTAATAAGACCGAATATCGGTTTAATTAGGTAGTAGTTAATTATAACTAAGTAGGAGCCTATTCTATCGTTTATTTATATTTAGTAAACCGAATATCGCTAGGTAATCTTAATAATTTCAGATCTCTAGAGGACCTAGCGGTCTTTCTAGTAAGTCTTTTTTAGAGGTTAGATCGAGTAAAGATAATCTACTTATAAACCTACTAATTATCTTAATTAGGTTAGGTCTTACCTAACTTATACTTAATCTTAGACTAATCTCTATCCTAATTTCGTCGTATCTCCTTTCGTATAGCGGTTTTTTTCCTTTTTCCTTAGGTTAAATTAGATAAATTATAGGTAGATTATCTAAGATTATTTATTAATCTCGTGCGGGAGTAACTAGTTTAGTTATAGATTTCCTTAGAGAAAAGATGATAGAATACAAATGAAGAGTGACTTATAATATCGTGTTATAACTATATAGATTAGTTAATCTATATAGAGTATAGTATAATCTAAGTGGATTAGTAAGGATTTAGTATAGATCTAATTAGATCTAGGTACTATTAGGTAAGATCTCTAAGTATTCTATATATATCGTAGATAAAATATAGATATAATATAGATTATATATAGTTAATTAAAACTTCTATCGTAATAATAGTAGTATAACCTTTATAAAGAACTAGATCCCCTTTTTCTAGTAGGTTCCCCTTCTATCCTTATATAGGCGCGTACCTCCTAGCTACTTCTTTTATCCCCTTTAGACTATATTCCTAGTTTATAGGCTTTATCTAAGACCCTTTCTATCCTTTATATAGCCAACTAGTACTATCTACTATACTATACTCGTGCTAGTCCATAACAGTTATCCCTATATTCGTCGTTCCTTTAGCGTACTTTAGTAAAGTTTTAGTGATTTTATAGTAGTCGACTTTAAATATTTTCAGTTTTTTTACTAAAATATTAATATTATATACTATATTTAGGCGTATTATATTTATAGTATATTATAAAGACCCTATTTCGGATCTAAATACCGTAGCCTCCTCTAGACTAACCTAATCTCCTCTATAATCGGGGTTAGTAAGTTTTTATATAGTTTTAGGGTTTAGGGATTAGATTAGTTTATAATTAGCTATACCTATTCGCTATAGAATTCGTTCCTAGTATATATTTTAAACTAGGCTTATACTATTATTAGCGCGGTTTATAATTCTTATTATAAAGTATTAGGCCGGAACGCCTATTACTTCGATTTTAAAACCGTTCTAGTAGAGATCTCTAGTTAGGCTTTCTAAACTTACCTCGCTTTTACTTACTACGATAAAGTCGTTAATAGAGGTATTAATAATAATTAACCCTATCTATTAATCCTATAATATAGTACTAATAAGGCTAACTAGTTTATTTATATAGATTACCTAGTCGTATATACTTAACTTAAAACTTAATTTTTTTAATTTTAAATATAACTTCTACTACTACTCGAACCCGGCTTATCTTAGGCCGTAGAAGGGATTAACTACTCTTATTACTATTTAATTAGTAAAACTATATTTTACTACCTCTTTAGGGTATTATATTATATACCTCTAGATCTATAGTAGAACCCTTATAAAGATAGTATAGTAGAAATCTCCTAGTAGGTAAACCCTTATTATATCTATATAATATCTAGCTTAACTTAAAGAATTAGTAATTATAAGTAGTATTCTCTACGAGGTAGACCTAATTATACTAATATAGTACTCGTCGTAATTAGTCCCCTTATACTATCGGAATCCTCTCGTAACTATTCGTACTTTATACCTCGTAACCTAGCTATCCGTATTTCTTTTCTATTTATAAACTATCTTATTATCGATTACGTTTTTACCCCTTTTTAAATAAATTTAAATATACCTTATTTTAGTAGTATTTTAATTTCCGCTTCTAGGGCTTATAGCTATTATTAGTAGTCGGGCTTAGTCGTAGCCTCTCGATAGTTAGATATATCTAGATCGGCTTCTAAATATAGGCCTATAAATATACTATTATTAACCTAAAAAGCTTCTAGTTTTTAGTCGGTTATCGAAAACCCTATAAATAGGTTATTCTCGTAGGGGTTAAGGTCCTCGCCGCCTATACTACTAGTCGCGCTAGGGTTATTATTATTAGTAGCCTTTTTATCCGTATTTAAATCGGTTTTAAATTACTTTTTACTCTTATACCCTTATTCTAATACCTTATTATTAGGTTTAATTAATACTCCTTTTCGGTAGGGGCTTTAATTATTTATAGTACTAATTTAACTACGGTCTTTTTATAACTTAGATATCCCTAAAATATATAAAGTTTTTATAACCTTATTTAGATCTATAGCTTATAATTCTTCGTAAAACCGTATATTATAATTAATTATAATTTTCTTAGATAAGTCTAGGGCTACTTTATATAAGTAGTAACCCTTAAACCCTATTAGTTTACTAGACTCCTTTTATACCTCGGTTTTCGAACTATTACTATTAATAATCCTTACTACGATTTTATTTCCTAGGATTTTTAGTTAGTTTAGTTTCGGCTAGGCTATCGGTACTAATATCTTACTAAATAAGTTAGGTAATAGTAATCTAGGTTAATATTTATTAATATATCCCTAATATACTTCTATAGGGGTTTTATTTTCTACTATAGCTTTATTTACTATATAATTAACTAGGTTTATATATACTTCTAGTATATACGGCTAGAATTCCTAGGGGATTTCTCTATCGATTATTACTAATCGTATCCGGGTAAAGATCGTTCTAAATCCTATTTCCGTAATACTATCCTACTTTAGGGAATAAATTAGGGTAAACTTTAGCCTAATACCCCTTTTTAAGTAGTATTTTCTAATAATAATAATAGTAATATTAGTAGTATTATTATACCGAATCTAAGTTACTAGGGTTTTAGATTCTACTACGAATATTTTTAATAAAGTTAAGTACTAATTTACTATTTTAATTTTACTTATAATAATAATTATTTTCCTAAACTTAGAAGTATTATCTACTATTTAAACTACGTATCGCGCCGTAGGTAAAATAAATCTATTCGAGGATATATCTAAAACTAACCTTTTTCTAAAAATAACCTTATAAAATTATCGATATTTAGGGGTATATCTTAGCGATTTCGATTTATCGTATACTATATATACTATTTTATCTACTAATTATTTAATTTTATAAAAACTAATCCTAATTAATTTAATAATATCTATATATTTATAAATTATAATTAAAGTATTTAGCTTTAAGTATATTATCTTTCGGTAAATAAGCTATACTTTCTCTACTTTACCCCTAGTAAAGCTAATTTCTAGCTCTTTTTTAGAATTAATTTTTATTAAGAATATAATAATTATATTATTACTTTTTCTAGGTAACTTTATTAGTTCTCGGGGTATTACCTCGCTAACTCTTTAAGGGCTTTTACCTAAATAGAAATTATTATCTATTATTTAGGCTATAACTTATTTATCTAGGGCGCGAACTTTATTATTTATAATCTTACCCCTTCTTTAGTATTAGATCTTTTTTAAAATAATATAAATAAAGAAGTCTAGGACGATTACGATATTTATAAGGGTTAACTACTTTACTATATTTTCGTCGATAATTAGTTTAATTATAGTTAAATATATATAAATAACTTTTATAAGGCTTTTACCTATTTTAAAAATATACCTAGTAGGTAATACCTTTCTAAACTTTAGAACTATTTTTATTAACTTATTATTAATATAGATATCTAACTTTATATCGAATAACTATAGTTAAGCCTAGTACTATTCTATTACTATTACTAAAAGTATACTAATTTATAATATATTTTAAATAGTTATAGTTATTTCTCCTTATATAGTATTATTAGTATCGCCTCCGGATAAAGTTAGCGCTATTTAGGCTAGGGTTATTAGGGCCTACGTAGTATAATTTAAGTTATATTCTTTCGTAATATACCTAGGTTTACTATATTTATAGTAAGTCCTCTCCCCCTTACTATAATCGGTCTTCTATATACTACTTTACTTAATTAACTCCGTAATAAAAGCCGACTTATCTACGTATATCTTAGTATAGTAATTATCTTTCTTATAGTTCTTCTTACTATATCTAGTATACTTATTTCTACTTATACTAGATTTATTACTATTATATTTAGTAGATTTTTTAAGTTTAGTCTTTTAATTAGAACTTCCTCTATTATTATTCTAAGTATTATTAGTACTTTTTATTACTTTATAAGACTTTTAGTTATTATCTAGTTTATAGATTAACTTAATTACCTTATAGTAAACCTATTCCTATATAATTAGGCCTCTTCTAGATATTAATACTAGGTCTTATAAGTTAGTAAACCTCTTATAGTACCCTTTTACTAGGGCTTTTATATAGAAGTTTATCTCGATCTTAAATAGGGCTTAGTATTTAACGAAAAACTATTCTACTTTAACTAGATACTATTTTACGGCTTCTTTAGGCTATATAACTAGGTTATAGACCTCTTCTTAGAGGTTTCGCCTCTCTTAGGCTTATAAAGGCTTTATAGCCGATATAAGGCCCTCCTAAACTACTTATACTAATTTACTTAATATATAGGTATTATATAACTTTATAATAAGCCCTATTAGAAGCTAAATTATAAAAATTATATCTATATTAGGTTCTAATTCTCTTAAGTCGCCTTAGTCTAGATCTATCTTAATTAAAGCTAGTAACCTCTTTATTATATACTTCTAGATAACCTATCTAGTAGTATCTTCTAGTTTTTTAGACTTTAGATAATTTAATTTTTATTTTCTAATAGTTTTCGAATCTATATTAATTTTTTTTAGTTAAATTATTAGTTATATTAGTATAATTTAGGGCTAAAAATACTAATTCTATTATAGTTCCGGCTAGTTTTAGTCGTCGATATTTATTAGTAATTTTATCGGTAACTTCGGCGAGGTAGGTTTCTATCTAGGGAGTAGGGGTATTTTAATAGAAGTAATTATATCTATTACTATTTTCTTTTTTAGAATTAGTTCGACGATTATTATTAGCTTATCTAGGCCTAGCTTATCTTTTTTACTTATTAATACTATATATATAACTTTTTCTAAAGGCGATTAAATATTCTATACCCTCTCTAAGGTTAAGTTACTCTTTTTAGTATTTATAAGATCTCTTCTACTAACTCCGCTTTTACTATAAATACCGGTACTAATAGTACTAGGGTTAGGGTTAATAGCTCTAGTTTTACTACTACTTACTTTATTAAAGTAAATTATTCTATTATCTTTACTACTATTAGTACTAGTAGTACCGGCTTTAATTAGTTCGCTACTACTAATAGTACTAGTTATTCTACCCTCTCTAGTAGTATAAAGAATAGGGATAATATCCTAGAACCGATCTAGGAATTAACTCTTATAACTATATTTAGGATAATTATATTATTATTTAATCTATATATAATTACCCTAACTACCTATACGTAGAACTAGATTTATATAAATATAATTTATTTAAATAATACCTTATACTAGTCTTCTATATTTTTTATTATCTATATATTTAGTATAGTTATACCTTACTACTCTACTAATAGCTCTAACTCGTTTATTTCCTCTTTTAATAAGGATTTTAATATTACTAAGGTCGTTATACTAGGCGTTTTATTTATATTTATCTTCCTAGTGAAAAGTACTAAACTTATAACTTATATTAATTTATTAGTACTAGAAAATTTAGAACTAGCTAAGATCGGTTCGGATTAGCCTAGAACTAGTTAGATCTAGTTAGATCGGCTCGGATTTAGCTAGATCTACTCGGATCTAGCTAGATATAGCTTAGAACGGATAGATACTTTTTAAGAATATACGATTACTACTATTCTTAAGTATTCTTAATTAATCTTTAATTAATCTATCTCCTTATAAAGTTATCTTAACTATATAAAATCTATAAAAAAGAGTTTTTTAGCTTTTAAGTACCGGAAACCCCTTTTTAAGGAGGCGGATAAGCGTATCCGGCTAGCGCTACTAGCCGCTAGCTAGATCTAGATAGGGTTTAACCCTGCCTAAGTCTATCTATAACCGGTCTCTCTAAGCCAGGTTATCACATAGTATAATTATATAGTTATAATACGACCTCTTAGATCTAATAGGTCTTATTTTATAATATTACCCTTTCTCTCTCCTCTTTCTATAGAATTAAATCTCTTTTATCGTACTTTTAAGCGCCTAGTTCTTATTAAATAGCGCTCTTTCGGTCTATTATTCTACTAAATACTCCCCTATTTCGCCTCCTAGTCGTCTAAAGCCGTAGTACCCTCGATATTTACTAAGATTATAGGAGTAGGGGTTTTATAACCTACTTATTTTACTTATATAATATACTTATTTTATTATTTTCTAGTATATAAGATTACCTCTACTCGGAATTCGTATTCTCTATTAACTATAATTAGTAGGGTTATCTTATCGTAAAGCTATTATAATAGTAGGTTTTCGTATTCTATTAAATATAAAAAGTCCGAATAGAAGCGATTATAAATACTAATAGGGATATTTAATTCGTTAATATTCGGCGTAATTACGTTTATAACTATATATTTCGTATATAACTTATCTAATATTTTACTTAAGTACTTTATTTAAATATTTCTAAAATCTAATTATATTTTATTTACTTATTTAAAAAATTTTAGTAGTATATTTATATCGGTTAGTTTACTTTTTTATTACTTATTAACTATTTATAAGAGCGGCGGCTACCTATTATTAGACTTCTTAGAACTTTAAAACTATACTTTTAACTATAGTATATTTACTACTAGCTTAGCTCTAATTATCGTCTATTTAAATCGGTTCTATATTATAACTATAAGTAGTAAAAAAAGGTAAAATACCTCCTCTTAAATACTAGGGCTAATTATTAAAAAATTAATTAGGCTACTAGTACTTATATAGCCTAGTCCTATTAACTAAAAATAATATAGTACTAAAAGAATTACTATACTTTTTAATTTATCTTTTTAATAGTATTATTAGTTTACGGATAGTAGGTAGTTAAGAGCTTTTTTCGAATTTTAATAGCTCGTAGAAGTACTTTTAGAAACTATCGATCTATTACCCTCCTCTATCCGAGATAATCGATTCGGGGGGTCCGTAGTATATATTATTGACGGCAACGCGCTGTAAATAGCAGTTTAGGGTACTGATAGACTTTTATTAATTAGATAACGAGAGTAAAGCTCTCGTAGAGTCTAAAATAGGCTTTCCTTACTTATAATATAGTTATATAACTATAACTTCTTTAAGTCCTACAAGTCTTACCGCGTAATATTACCCCTTTTTAAGTTTTTTCGGTATTAAACTTCTTCTGTTATATTTTTAAATACCTTATTATATGTTGACGGCAACGCGCTATAAATAGTAGTTTAGAGTACTAATAGACTTTTATTAATTAGATGACGAGAGTAAGCTAAAATAAAGCTCTTATAGGATCTAAAGTAGGGCTTCCCTAGCTTATAATATAATTATATAATTATAATATAACCTCTTTAGTTTAAGAAGTCTTACCCCGTAATAATACCCCCTCTCTTTCTATTTCTTATAGCCTTAAACCTCTTCTATTATATTTTTAAGTACCCGGTTCTTATTAGATAATACTTTTTTTAGTCTATTATTCTATTAAATATTCCCCTATTTTATTTCCTAGTTATCTAAAACTATAGTACTTTCGATATTTTCTAGGCTTATAGGAGTAAAGGCTTTATAATTTACCTATTTTACTTATACGATATACTCGTTTTATCGTTTTTTAGTATATAAAATTACCTCTACTCGGAATTCGTATTCTCTATTAATTATAATTAGTAGGGTTATCTTATTATAAAGCTATTACGATAATAGGCTTTCTTATTCTACTAAGTATAAGAAGTCCGAATAGAAGTAATTATAAATACTAGTAGGGATATTTAATTCGTAGATATTCGGCGTAATTATATTTATAATAGTATATTTCGTATATAATTAGTTTAATTTTTTATTTAAGTATTTTATTTAGATATTCTTAAAATCTAACTATATTTAATTACTTATTTTAAAATTCTTAGTAGTATATTTATATCGATTAGTTTACTTTTCTATTACCTATTAATTATCTATAAGAGTAGTAATTACCTATTATTAGACTTTTTAGAGTTTCGAAATTATATTTTCGGCTATAGAGTACTTACTACTAGGCTAGCTCTAATTTTTATCTATTTAAATTAGTTCTATATCGTATCTATAAGTAGTAAAGAAAAATAAAACGCCTCTTCTCGAGTATTAGGGCCGGTTACTAAGGGTTAACTAAACTACTAGTATCTACGAGGCCTAGTCTTATTAGCTAAAGGTAATATAGTAGTATAAGAACTACTATACTTCTTAATTTATCCTCTTAGTAGTACTATTAGTTTATAAATAATAAGTAGTTAAGAGCTTCTTTTCGATTTCTAATAGCTTATAGAAGTATTTCTAGAAACTATTTATTTATTACCCCCTTCTATTTAAGATAATTAATTTAGGGAGTCTATAGTATATATAAATATAAATTAAGAAAATTTTAATTATATTATCTATTTTCCTTATTCGTAATAGTATTAGTATAAGGTTTCCGGAAAAGTAAACTATAACTACTAATAACTACTCGTAACCCTATTTATTTAGTAAATACGTTATATAATCTATTAAAATAGAGGCCTAATTTTATAATAATATCGGTAAAAGTTATAGTAAATTATATTTCTTTTACCTCTAATTCTTATTTTTACTATATATTAAATAGGCTTTTACGAATTTATAAATATTTATTCCGAGTTTAAGCTAGAAGAATTATTATATAAGTATAGAAATAAGGGTTTTATAACTAAGGTATCTTCCGATAGCTAAATTATAATACTATTAAATAAGTACTATATAGAAGGGTTTATAGTTTAAAATCTATAATTTATTACGTAAAAAGAGTTAAAATTAATCGACTAAGGCTTCTAAGATCTAAACTATTATAAGGGGTATAAGTTTTAAAAGGAATATCGGTACTTTTTCTAGAACTAGTTATATTAGTTCTTTATATAAAAGGTCTACTACTCTTATAGCTTTTTATAAATCTTAAAATTCTAATTAGTAAAAAAGTTAAATTTTAGTATCTATCTCCGAAGTTATTATAATAAAGTCCTAAATTTCTTTCTAGAGCTATAAATATTAGTTTTTAGTATATTTAGAACTATTATTATAAGTATTTATATATAAGAGAGTATTTAAAATTTATAATAATTTACCCGGTTTATAAACTATTTTCTATTAAAGTAGTACTTCTAGTAATTTTATTTAATATACTTAGTATTCCGATAAGTATTTCTTCTTACGGAAGTATTCTAGGTTCTTATAATTCGTAATAATCGTTAAAGAGGTTAACTTATATAGTTCTACCCGCTATTTAGTAATTCCGGCGATAATTAAGAAGAGCTCTTTATCGTAAATTAGGTATTTCTATTCGGCCGGCGATATCTTATATAAAAAGAAGGTAATAGGGTACTAAAGAGTATTATATCGTTAAATTAGTTAACCTCTAATAGTAAATCTAGAAGTATTATATTCGATTCGTATATTTCGGTCTAAGTCCTAATAGGTAAGTACCCTACTAGCTAAAAAATATTTATTAAAAGTCTTAAAAGCTTTTTATATAACTTCTAATTACTCGAATACTATATCTTTTTTTATAAACTAGTAAAACGGGTTTATAAACTCGCTAAAATCTTATATAAACTTATAGTAGTAATTAATAAAACTAATAAATCCTTTTATACTTCTTATACTCGTAGGAGTTTCTTATTTATAGATAGTAGTAACTTTAGTAAGATCTATTAATACGCCTTCTCTAGCTATAATAATTAAACCGAGATACTTAATACTTTTAATTTTAAATTTATATTTTAAAATATCTAAATATACGCTAGTTTTTTCGAGATATAAGAATACTTCTTTTACTTAAATCTAATACTCTTCGAAAGTACTATCCGTATAGATAAAGATATTATCTATATAAGCTAATATATAGTAGTTAAGAAGATTATAAAGAACTTAATTTATAAAGTATTAGAATATAGAAAGACTATTTACGAGATTAAAAAGGGTAATAACTTATTCGAATAAACTATAGTATATATAAAAAGCCGTTTTCTAGATATCTTTATTAGCTATACGGATTCGATAAAATATAGCTTTTATATCGAATTTCGTATATTATTTAGCTATTCTAATCTAGTATAAGGTTTTTCCGATTAGTTATAAAGGGTAATAATCGTATTTCGTAAAATTATTTAAAGCCTTATAATTAATATAGAATTATAACCTTTAACCGGGTTTATAGGCGAATAGTATAGGGGTAGTAGTAGCTAATTAACTAGTATATATAAAACCTTTTTCTAGGAGGTCTATTAAAGTCTTTTATAATACGAGAAACTTATCTCGCGATATACTATATAGGGGTCCTTATAGTATTTTTAAGTCCCTCTTATTAGCTCTTTTAATTAATTCGATATTTATATCTAGTTCGTTTTAATAAAGTAGTAGTTCTTCTTAATTATATATAAAAGTATCCTAGAATTAAATATATTAAAGTAGTAAGTATTTACGAATTTACTCTAGTATTAATTCTTTTTTATTCTTAAGTATATATTTAATATCCTTTAAGCTAATAGCGAAGATTTTAGAGGCTCTTAGATTCTATCTTTTAGTACGCCGGATCTTAATAACTATAACGATTACGATTACCGGTTTAGTACTATAAATAAACTCTTTTAAGTAGTAGATAATAGTTTTAATAATTAAAATAAAAATAGTATCGGCTAATTTATCGTAGGTAACCCTATTTTCTATAAGCTATAGGAGCCCTAGTATTAGGTCTTAGCTCGCTTTTACTACGTAATAGGCGTATTAGTAGTACTAATAATAGCTTTTGAGATCTATTTCGAAGTAGGTTATTTTATTTATAATTCTAGCGATTCTAATAATTCTTTTTAATATTCTAAGTTCTATTTTAAAATATAGAAAATTTAAATAATTTACTAGTTTATTACTAATTAAAGTACTAGAAGAGTAATTTAAATCGAATAAGTACTTTGTATAGTTTATCCGATTAATTATAATATCTATTTTTTAAAAAAGTAGATCTATTTTTTTAATTTTTTCCTAGTACTCCTAGTATTCTAATTAAGTTTTTTTTATACTCCTATACGTAACTTAGTATATTATGGACTAGCACGAGTATAGTATAGTAGATAGTACTAGCTAGCTATATAAGGGATAAAAAAGGTTTTAGATAAAGCCTATAAGCTAGGGATATAGTCTAAGGGGGATAAAAGAGGTAGCTAGGAGGTATACGCCTATATAAGGATAGAAAGAGAACCTACTAGAAAAAGGGGATCTAGCTCCTCGTAAAGGTTATACTATTATTATTATAATAGAAGCTTTAATTAATTATATACGATCTATACTATATTTATACCTTATCTACGATATGTATATATAATAGGACTATAATACCTTTATTCTCTAATTTACGTACCCTAATTACTAAAAAGCCTAATAGAATAACTTTTACTACTATTCTATAGACTAATAGGCTTTAGGGACCGGAGATATCGTAAGAATACCGTAAAGATATACTTATAGCTATAAGCTATATAACCGATTATACTTTACGTATAATAAATTAAAATAGTTACTACTTATAGCTATTCGGTTACTTTATAAGATAAAGAAGAGAGAGGATAATAAGTAGAATAAGATAGAGGTTCTCCTATCTAAGAAGAGACCGAATCGGTTACCGCGCCCTATAGACCTTTTCCTTTTTCTCCTCTCCTTTTAGATCTACTAGTACTCTTAAAAGAAATAGTCGAAGAATAATATCGTAAGTATACTATAGTAATAATAGAAAAATACTAATATTAACTAAGTAATAGTATTATAACCCCTAATCTATTTACCTAGCTTAAAATCTAGAAAGAGGTAGACTAAAATACGTATACTATATAAGTAGCCTAGAAAAAGGAGGATAAATTTTAAGTATTTAGTAAGACTTATACGATAATTCTATAGATAAGTTTACCTATTAAGTTTAAAAATAATTTAGAGGAGAATAAGAATACCTTCTTATAGTAGTTATATTATACTATTAATTTATATAAAATTAAAAATAATATCGAGAAAGTAATACTAAAGTAAGCTAATTTTAGGAAATAAACTAGAACCTATTAAATTATATATATCGCTAGTACTTATAATAACTAGATATCTAGGGTTACCTAGAACGATTTCCTAGGGTTTTTAGATTCGGAATTAACCCTACTTTACCTATATAATAGAAATACTATAGCGGTATTAATAGACTAGTAATAATAAGAATATAAACTACTAATTACTTTAATTTATAATATCTTAAGAATTAAGGCCGAGACTCTATAAAAGTTCCCCGAACTTTTTTAGGTATTTACTATTTACTATATAGTTAATAAAAGGGTAAGAAGATTATTATCCCTAGGGCTAGTTCTACTCCCCCTACCCTCTAAGAGCTAAAAAGCTTCGCTTTAGCCGAGGAAAAACCCCTATAATACGAACTACTAGATTAGGGTTTTATAACGGCCTCTTCTTCGTTAGCCGCCGCTCTAGTACTCTTTGTAAAAAAACCCGGAGGTAGCCTATATTTTTACGTAGACTATCGAGGGTTAAACGCTATATCGAAATACGACGCCTATCCGATACCCTTTATATCGGAGACTCTATAGTAGATAGCTAGTTCTAAGTAGATTTCTAAAGTCGATATTATATCGGCTTTTTACCGTCTCCGGATACGCGAAGGAGATAAGTAGAAAATGTCTTTTAGAACTAGACTAAGTTCTTTCGAGTAACTAGTTACCCTTTTCGTTCTATCCGGTACCTTTACCTTATTTTAACGATATATAAATAATACTTTTTACGAATATCTCGATATCTTCTACTCTACTTATTTAGACGATATTATTATCTATTTTAACCGGTTCAAAGAGGATTACTATTAAAAGTGTAAAGGACTGGCCCTATTAGTTAGGACACGAATAGGCGTCGATAGTAAATTAATCTATCGTATATAGAAAGAGGAAAGAGAGAGAGATCTATATATATAGTATAGTTAGGGTAGATATACCCGGTTATAGGTAGGTTATATAATTAGGTTAGGTCTAGCCCTAGCCGGATACGAGGTTCTAAGTATAGGCTAGTAGGCCTAGGTCTATAATATACCCCCCCTACTTATTAATTAGCCCTTCTACGTACTCGGGTAGTACTTAATATATCCCTTTATATAGTTCTATAAAAGTATTATTTATAAATCCCCGAGTATTAATCGTACTTTCCGTCGAATACTAACCTCTTTTTATTTCTTATATAGCGGAGTTCTTATCGATAGTTATTACCCTATATATAAGACCTTTTTCTACTATATATTTTTTATCTTAAATTTTCTTTTTCTTTAAGTTATTTTTATTATACTATACCCCTATTACTATATTAAATCCGTATTATTTTACTTTTAATTTTACTTTTAGTATATATTTTTTATTTATAGTATAATTTATTCGGCTAATAGTAAAAATAAATTCTATTACTATTCTTTAGTACTATAGCTCTAGCTTATACTTTACCCCGGGCTCTACTCCTAATAACCTATTCGCTATCCCTAATAATAGCGAGGATAGCGACGATAATAGTAATAGCGATAGCGATAATAATAATAATAGTAGTAATAACGACGACGATAATAATATTAATAGTAGTAATAGTAATAACGATAATAACGATAGTAATAGTAGTTATAGCGGCGATAGCTATACTAACTCCTACTTATAACTATAAGTACTACCCCCCCTACGCCTATAAGTCTACCTTAAGCTTACCTTATTATTCTCGTCGCGTACTTATTAGTTATTTATAGAAGAAGAAGTAGTAGACTATCTAAGGTCTCTTTATATTTAGGGATTCCGACGATAAGGATATATAGCTATTATAAGAGGTCGCTTTATTATATATCGGCTATTTTAATATACTTCGGTATACTAGTTAGCTCGACTATATATAAGAGCCGATAGAGAAATATACTAAGTACTAGGGTATTAAGTATATATACGAGTAAGACTCGTATACTTATATAGTAAACCCCTCTTTACGCCTAGTTTTTTATAGTATTATTTATATAGTAGAAGTAAGGTAATACGTAAATTACCCTACTTCGGGATAACCTAAGAAATAGGGCTTTAAATAGTTTATATTTACCTAAGACTTTAATTAAATCTTATATATATATAATTATATTTAGGAGGAGGCTAATTCTAGCCTTTTCTAGGGCTTAGTTATCTTTATACTTATTACTACTTTTTTAGCTATTATACTATTCCCCCCCTCTTTTTAGACTTTAGGTAATCTATCTCGCCTACCCGTACTACCCCCTTTTAGCCTATCCCCTACTACCGGGGTTTTTAATTTTACTAGTATTATAGGCGCTTTAATACGCTACCTTATAGGGCGCCTAAGTTCTACCTAATTATTTATTAACCTTATTCTAGTCGGATATAATATAGTAGCTATATATAATACCTTCGGGTAGAATATAATAAATAGGCTAATTAGTAATAAATCGGCTTTTACTAATATATATTCTAAACTTATATATAATATTACGATATTTTCTATAATAAAGTAGATTATCGCTAGGATAACCGGTTTAGGTAATTTCTCGACTATCTCGTATAGTTATCGGGGTAGGGGGGCTTTATATCGGGAAGTAGCCGGTATAATTATACCCCCTCGCCTAAAGAAGAGGAGTCCCCTTCTACCTCGTACTAATACCGCTAATACCGATATTAGGATTACTAATTAGAGGCTTAGATTTTAATATTATAATATACCTATTATAATTTTTTATTATTTCTTATTTAAGTTTTATAATAGGGATTAGGTTAGCTTAATTCGGCTATAATAAAAATAAATTAATATATATTATTATCTCTATACTTCTTATATACTATAGCTTATTCGATTATAACCCGTTATTTATTAGAATATTCCCTTATTCTATTTTAAATTTATCGAAAGTAATTATATTTATAAAATCCTCTAGTAAATACTATATAAGCTAGTTATAGTTTTTCTATTCTACTAATACTTAATAGTAATTACCCTATCTTTAGGAGTTTTTTACTACTATAATCTCTTCTACTTTAAATTCTTTATTCTTAACCTTATTTTCTAAATTTAGTACTAAAATTAATCCCGGGGCTAATTCTATTTATTTTTATATAAGGAGTAGGTTATTAATAGCCCGTTCTATTAATTCTCTATAGAAAATTAAGTAAATTCTTTTAAAGATATTAAAAGTAATAGTAAAAAAGGTCGGTATATCGATTACTTTATATTTCGTATAAAATTAATCGAGTTTCTTATTTAATTAGTTTATTTTAATATTTTATAAGGATAACTATACTTTATCTCCGATACGAAGTATTTTAGTAAAGTATTATCTATAGTTCGTATAGTCCTACTACTATTATTAGGTAAATACTATAGCTTTTTATACGAGTTCGGTTCCCTCTCGGAGGTATTAGAAGAAGTATATAACTTAACTTTTTAGCGAGTTATTTAAAACTACTATTTATTAGATATCTAGGAGTACTAATATATCGAACCTATTAAGTAATTTATTCGGGCTTACCCCTATTATACTAGAGTCCCGATTATTAATTATAAGCTAAGTAGCTACGAGGTAAGAAAACTAATTATATTAAAAAAGTAAGATATATACCTAAAAGTAAGCTTATATTTCTTAATTTATTCTTTTTATATTACTATTTATTTAGGGGTAATATATAATAGAAAAGAGTTATATTATCCCTATTAATTTATAAAAAGTAGTCTAGAATACGCTTACTTAATCCGATCTTTAATTACTAATAATTTCTAATAAGAACCCGTAGAACCTCTACTAGTATTCTTTAAAGTATATTATATAATCCTTTATTTTTATAGATATTATCGATTCGAATTAGATAAACTTTAATAGTCTATTAGTAATTATTATAATATATATCGGGTCCGATATAGATTTTATAAGTAACCCGACTATAAAATCTATAAATATCTACTTCTAGAATCGGTCTAGGATTAGTAAGGGCTAGAGTAGGCCTTACTATAGTTACTATAATACGTAGATATAATAGTATAAGTCGTAGTTTTTCTAAAATTATTTTACTATTTAGGATATTCTATCCTAATAGTAATTATATTATAATATACTAAATATATTATTTAATCCTAAGTAGCCGATAAATAGCGACTCGTAGACGTATTAGAGGATATTTATTTATAAGGGTTCCTAATTTAATAGTTATAATCTTCTTTTATATAGTAGTACTCTTTATATATTAAAGTTATAGTTATTTACTTATTCCTTTATCCTAGCCTCTTTTAAGAAACGTCTTTTACCTATTTTAACTACTTCTAGGCGTACTCGGTATAATAGATTATAATTAACCCTTTTATCCTATAATTTCTATAAAGTTTTAATTAGAAAGAGTATTTCGTTATATAGAAGACTAAGTATATAGATTAATAGGGGTTATAAGATCTTATAGATCTTCTCCTCGGTACTATCCGTATCCTACTCCTATCTCGATAGGGCGTCGGGGTAATTAGCGAGTAGGCCTAGTCGGTATCGTAAGTAGAAGTAGTAAACTAAAAGCGCTTTAGTTTATTTTATTTATTACTCTATAATTTAGTAGGGTTAGATAAAATACTTAAAGTTCTTATAATTAATATATATAAAGAATAGGTCTCTAATACTTCGTAGTTTAGCCGACTACGCCTTTAAATAGGCGATTACTACGAGTAGCTCTTTATTATAAATAGTATAGTTCTACTCTACTTATATTAGGTATATTAAGTAATATATAAATAGTTATAAAATCCTATTTACCTTTTTCTAAGAGAGATAACCCCTTAAAGCTTTCCTAGAGTAGTCGTATTCTATAATAGTTTCTTTATTAGGGTCCTATTAAATAAAAATAAGTACTAATATAAATCGGTCTTTTAGCTTATCGAATATAGTTAAATATTAGGCTATTTAAATAAATAGTATATTCCGCTTTATAAAGTCGATTAGTAGGTCTATTACTATCGAGAATCTATCGATAAAATCTCTATAAAAATTCGTAAATTTAAAGAAGTTATATAAGTTTTATAGTTTTATTAGGGCCTTTTATTCCTTTATAATTACTAATTTTTCCGGGTCGGCTTAGATCCTAATACTAGTTTTAACGATATACCTAAGGTATTTAACCTCTTTTATTATAAAAGTATATTTTTCGAAGTCTAAATTTAAGCCTATATTCTATAGGTATTAGAGAACTTATTTTACCTTTTCTATATAGTCTTACTTTAATCCTAGTAAATAGATAAAGATATCGTTAAGATATACTATATAAGTTAACCCTAATAGGTCTTTAAGTACTTCGTTAATATATCGTTAGAATATTATAAGGGCCCTAACGAGGATAAATAAATAGACTAGCTATTCGAATAGTTTATAATATATTTAAAAAGCTATTTTCGATTTATTTCTTTTTATAATCTTAATTCGGTAAAAAGCTACTTTTATATCGACTTTTATAAACTACTAGGCTATCGATAGTAAGTATAAGATTTCCTTAATTAAAAAGAGGGGGTATTAGTCCTATTCCGTAATCTTATTAAGTACTCGGTAATCTATATAGAAGTATAAGCTACTTTTTATTTTCTTTATAAATAGTACCGGGGTAATAGCCGAAAATACGCTTATATAAATCTACCTTTTATCTATTAGGTCTATTAATTACTTCTAGAATTCGATTAACTTATTTTTAAATATACTATAAAGTAGTCTTTAAGGTAGTTCTAAAGTTCTACTATTTATATCTTTCTTAATCTTTATATAGTAATCTCGGCGGCTTTAGTAAAAAGGTAGTCCGCCTACTTAGTCCTTATCGAAGAGCGCCCGGAATTCTTCTAATTCTAGTAAAAGTATAGGCTTTTTATTTTAGATTTCTTTTATTAGGGGAAAATAAAGTAAAAGTACTATATATTCTAAGTAGTTTTTAATTAGTATCGATAATTCTTTAATCGAAGTTAAAAAAAACTCGTTTTTCCCCTAGTAATTTTAGACTTTTTTATTAGTAAAGAAGTTAAATAAAGTCGCCGAAATTTCGATAATTTTCTCTATCGGGTTTTATTTATTTATACCCCGAATAAGTAACTAATTCGTAGTACTTATTTTAAAAGTTCCCTCCTTTATATTTATAATAATACCCTAGTACTCTATCTAAAAGAGCCTTAAAATCGCGCTTTTCTTTATATTTTTTATTATATATTAGTATACGAGTAATCTCTAATTATCGATATCGATTATTATTCTAATTATATATATAATACTAGGCCTACCCCGGTTTACTTTTATAACTTATTATAAAATTCGTAATTAAGCGAGGGGAATTAGGTCTAATTCTAGTTATTATATAGTATAATCGCTTATAGTAGTATAATAGTTATATCCGGAGTCTATTTAGTAATTAAGGAAATTAGTATTATTAAACTTTATAGGAATTATAAAAAAAGAGCTATTTATATAATCGAGTACTTCTTTATCCTCTATTCGAGAATATATAATATCTAATCCTATACTATCTATAGACTCTATTATACTATTCTTAATAGCTACCCGCCTATAAGTAAAATTTTATCTAAAGGCTATTCTTTTTCCGACTCTATATCTTTAATTCTTTTATTAATTTTTAGTATACTAATTTATATTTTAAAATAAGTAAGGAGGAAGTAGTAGTCTTTTATTATATATTTTAGTAAAGTATAATATAAATACTTCTTTTTATTTTATTAAATTTAGTATATTTCTTCTATTACTTATATTATATATTTTCGAGGCGTATTTATAGTAAGCCTAAAGTAGGGGTAAGAGTTAGATATACTTTACTTTCTTTTACGCCTACTTTATCCTCTATAACCCCTCTATCCCGGGTATTATCTATTATTAAGGTCTTTAAAAACCTAGCGCTATTTACCCTTATTATCGGGGTATTATTATTACGTAATTAGTTAGCTCCTAGGGCGTAATAGATACCTATTTAGTTAAATTTTTTCTCTAGGTCTTATACTTCGATATCTTAGGCGAGGGCTCTATAGCCTATTACCGCTTTAATATAATTCGATTTACTAATTAATTTTCTAATAGCTTTATCCCGTATCCGGGAGGAAAGCTATTATTATAACTAGCCGATTTTAAAAGTATTATCCTAGTTTAAACTACTAATAATAACTATTAATTACTCGAATTTAATAAGAAAATCGCTAAAAATATCCGTATTTATTATATAGAGTTTACCGAATTTTATTTTAGTTATTTAATAGTAGTAGGGGTTATTATAAGTATTATTTAAGTAATTTAGGAATATAGTCGGATCGTACCCGCTATTACTACTACTTATTTCGTAAATAATAGCGATTTATTTTTAGATATTAGCTATTAATTTACTCTATAAATAGACCTATTTATCGTAGTTTATACTAATAAAATCCGTATCGATTACTAGTTTATATTAGATCGTAGCTTTCTAGGCTATAAAGGTTTACTTATTCTTATCGTATTACTCTCTTTCTAGGAGCGGCTTCTATCTATATAGCGCTTTAGTTAAGAGCTAGGTAATTTCCTACTATAAGTAGGTAATCTCCGTCTAGAGATCTTACTAGTCCTTACTTTAGGCTAGACCGGGTCTAGTTAGCCTTTCTATTAAGTTCTATTAAATACCTCCTATTTAAAAGTCGAATTTATTATCTAATACTATCTTAACTACTTCTATTTCTAGTTAGTTTTAATACGATAGATATATAAAAGACTAGCCCTATTAGTAAAGATATAAATAGGTATCGATAATAAATTAATCTATCGTATATAGAAAGAAGAAAGAGAGAGAGATCTATATATATAGTATAGTTAAGGTAGATATACCCGGTTATAAGTAGGTCACGTAACTAGGTTAGGTCTAGCCCTAGCCGGACACGAGGTTCCAGGCACAGGCCAGTAGGCCTAGGTCCATAATAAAAAGGTCTATTCTATAATCTCGAAATTCTCCGAGGCTAGTCTATAGTTAGATTTCTCTAAATCTAATTCCGAAACCCCGGAAATTAAGTATTTAGGCTTTATAATCGAATCCGGGGTAAGTATAAAAACCGATTTTAAAAAAATAAAAGCTATTTAAGAATAAGAACCCCCGAAAACCGTTAGGGGTATACGAGGTTTTCTAGGATTCGCTAACTATTATAGGGTTTTTATTAAAGACTTCTCGGATATTATTAGACCCCTTATAAATCTAATTAAAAAGGATACCTTTTTTAAATAGAATACGGACTACTAGAATACTTTCGAGAACTTTAAAAAAGCCTTTATTAATTCCGAGACCCTAACTAGTTAAGATCCTTCTAGGCCTATAGCTATAGAAGTAGACGCCTCTAGTTATACTTTAAGAGGTATATTTATATAGTAAAACCCCGAAAACTTTTTTTAGAGATTTATAAAATACTATTCGAGAAAATTATCCTTTACTAAAGTTAATTACTTTATATATAATAAAGAATTTCTATTTATTATATTATATATTAGAGAGTAGTATTCTAAATTTAAAAGTATAAATTTTATAATTTATATAGATTACTAGAACTTAATCTATTTTTAAACCTAGTAATATTTATCTAAATAATAAATATAATAAAGAGAAGAACTATCCGAATTTAGGTTTAAATTTATCTACCGGCCTAGTATTATATAAATCTCCTCCGACGCTTTCTCTAAAAAAAATTAAGATCTACTAAAAGACGCCTCTGACGATAGAATATCCGGTAGAATTTTTTAACTATTTTCTAATTTTTCTAATACTTTAGAAAGATTAGAAATAAAAGTTAAAGCTATATAGATATCCGATAGTAACTCTAGACCCGAAAACGAGCCTCTTTTTATCTCTAAACTCGCTAACCCCTTTAAAACCCTTTTCGAAGACCTAGAACTATCGATTCTATAGTTAGAAGGTCTAGAAAAGAACCCTAAATACTAGAAGATTTAGTAAGTTATTTACGAAAGTAACTAGTAATTTCCTACTAGTTAGGGTTTACTAATATCTATATCCGAGTATTCTATCGATATAGAGAACTATTTAATATAGAGAGACCGAATCTAAATACTTTTCTTCGAGCCCTTTAGAACTAAGATTATTTAATAAATCTACGATTCCCCTACTACCGGTTACTTTAGTAGAGAAATTATAAGAGATCTAATTTCTAAGTACTATATATAGCCGGGTTTATCCTCCGATATATATCGTTTTATATAGAACTATTAGATCTATTTATAAAATAAGGTCTAAAGAGATTAGAAAAAAGGTCTTCTAAAACCCCTACTTATTCCGAAACGATCCTAATAAGAACTATTTATAGATTTTATAATAGTCCTCTTTAAAACTCCTAATAAGTCTACTATACTAGTAGTTATAGATAGATTTATAAAAAGCCTTATATTTATACTTATAAAGATAATAGAAGCCCCGGATATTACTTATACTTTCTTATAATATATCTATATATACTACGGACTCTTTTATATTATAGTTTCTAATAGAGGACTTTAGTTTACTAGTTTATTCTAGAAAAAGGTTTACTAGTTTTTAAGAATTTAAAAGTATTTATTTATAGCTTTTTATCTTTAGACTAACGGATCTACGGAATATCTAAATATAGAACTAGAAGTTTACTTATAGATATTCTACTTATTTAATTAGGATAACTAGGATATATTACTACTTAGTACGATACTCGCCTTTAATAACCGAAAATCTATATCTACTAGATTCTCCCTATTCTTCTTAAACTATAGATACTACTTCGAGACCCTAGAACCTAATATAAGGCTTTCTACCGGATTTATTATCTCTTTAGCTAAAAAGGGGCGTAAATAGGTTAGGAAACTAAAAGATTACTACGATTTAGTAGTAGTAGCGATTATAAATATCTAAAAAACTTAAAAAAAATATACGAACCGGTTATAATAAGCCTTAGAATTCTATAAAATAAGGGATAGAGTTCTACTATATTTAAAGAATATTAGAATTACTAGACCCTCGAAGAAATTAGATTAAATAGCCCTACTATATAAGGTTATAAGTCTAGTAGGATTTTATACTATTTACCTCGATACCCCCCCCGGAATCTACCCCGTTTTCTATATAGATCTTCTATACCGAGCCTCTAAAAACCTACTTTTTTCCTAAAATATAGCCTACTTAGAACTACCCTTTATCTAATTATTAGAAGCCTCTAATAATTATATCGAAGGGGAATAGGTTATAGAAAAGATCTTATAGTACTACCGAGCTAGAAATAGCTACTTTAGTATTCTAATTAAGTATAAAAGTTATATAGAACTTACTAAAAAACCCCTAGAAGACTTTCTAGATACCGAAGCTCTAGAAGTCTACGAATTTAGTCTTTTAGAAGTTCTATAGGCTATAAAACCCTAGAAAAAGGGGGGGGAAGGAGAAAAAAGTTAATATAAAAGGTTAAAACCCTTCTAAAGCCTCGGCTATACCTTTACTAATTATACGTAGCCCTCTACGTAGATTAGTTATTAATTACGTAACCCTTTTAATATTATCCGATACCCTATTATCTTCGCCGCTATCTAATTCTACGAATACTAGTTAGATCGATAAGAAAATACTACCTCTAGAACTAGGAGAACTTAAGTATTCTAAAGAACTTACTTTCGATTTAGTAATCTAACTATCGAACTAGTAATTAATAGTAGCGTATTCTAGAACCCTAGTATAAGGAAACCCCGCGCTTAAGTACTAGTTTCCTACTAGCCTTCTTATAGTATAAAATACTATCTAAAAACCGTATTACTAGGTACCGAGATATATTACTAGCCTCTTCTATCGAACCTAGACCTAGGTCTAGGCTTATAGAACTATACGGACTTCTCCGGACCCCCTAGGGGTCCTTTACTATATATAAAGAACCCTACGCCTTCCGTAGGGTCTCCCTCTTCCTTCTCTTCTCTTTAGTTTAGAATATAATCTTATTCTACGTAAAAAGGTTCACCTCTTACGTAGACCGTTATATAACGATCTTATTATCGGCGTCGTATTTAATTTTATATACTATTTTACTATCGATAGTATTAATATTCTTAAAATTATTCTAGAAATAGAATATCCTATAATCGGTTAGTATTTTTAATTTAATATCGTATACTTTTAGCTATTATTCGCGGTCTAGGCCTATTATCGCCGTATAATAGTTTAGCTAATCTAAGTCTACCCTATTAGTATAGAAATTAGCGAATACTTTATCTAGTACTTCGAATACTTCTAGGTTCTAATCCGCGATAAATACCCTATTAAAAAAGCTATTCTTATACTAATTTACTTATTTATTACTAGCTATTACGTTATTATCCTCTATTTTTTATCCCTAATTCTAACTCCCTTTTAATAAATAAATTAATTAAGTACCTTTAGGGTTAATATAGGCTTATACCGTAGTTTAAAGGTTCTAAGCGCGTACGAGGTTTTCGTTATTTTTATAAAGTCGATAGCCTAGAGTTCCTCGTAAAACTTTATATCTCTACTAATTACGATTTATTTTATTACTTTTAAAGCTATTTTATATAAATAATACCTTTAGAATCCTATAATAATACTAGATTTACTTCTAGTTTTTACTTTTCCCTTTATATTATTAATTACTCTAATTATTACTTTACTTCTTAGGATTTATAGCTAATCTAGTTTTTATTTAGCTTAAAAGGGTATTACTTTACCGATAAAGTCTAGGGGTAATAAGTAAAACTAATAATAGTAAATCTATATCTTATATACCTCGGCTAAAATCTTATTTTCTATTATTACTTTATTAACTATATTATTAATTAGATCTATATAAGATTCTAGTACTTAAAATTAAAACTCCTAAAGTATAGTTTATTAATTATAGCTAGCTAAATCCTTATAAAGATTATTCTAAATTTAAATTTAGTAATACTATCTTATTCTAGGGAGTATATAGGGGTAGGTTCTAATCGAATCCCTCTTCTATAGTAATATTCGCTAATTACTCCGATACCGATATCTATTCTATTATTATACTTTATCTAGGTTAATAAAGTCTCTATTTTAGTTAAATTAGTCTTTAAAATCGTTAAAATCTCTTTAGCTACTTCTACTTTAGTACTAGTAATACTAACCTTCTATTACTTAAAAGTATTATCTATAACCTAAACTACGTACTTTTTAGATATATTTATTAATTTATTTAACGATATATTTAATACTAAACTTTATCCTAGGATACTCCCCTTCTTTTACCGGTACTTTAAAGTATACTTTAGAGATTTCGATTTATCGTATACTAAATAAATTATTTCTTTAGCTAATTACTTAACTTTATATAAGGTTATCTAGTTTAGTTCCTCGATATCGGTATACTTATAAATTATTATTAGCGTATTTAGTCTAGGATAAGCGAGCCTTTTATAGATAAATTAGACCTTCTCCGCTTTTTAGTTTATAAATATAAGGTTTTATTCTTTTTTATTTACCGGATAAGTACTTAAATTAATTATTATTATTCTTCTAGTATAGTTTTACTTAACTTAAGGTTTTCCGAGTACTTACTAATTTAGAAGTTTATTTTAGATACTAATACTACGTTTATACTATTTAAAGTAAAGATATCGAGGCCGACTAGTCTACTACTTTTTTAGTACTATTTTTTACTAGATATAATATAATATAAGAAGTTTAGTACTATAATAATATTTAAGAGCTTTATAAAGGTTTTAAATTTCTCTTTCTCCTCTACTATTATAATTAATACCGTATATAAATAAGTAATAGCGATTATCCTACTACTAATTATAAAATTATAACTTTCTAAGAATTATTTCGCTATACTTTCTACGATAATTATTATACTATTCGTAATATAGATATCCGAGCTAGTATTAAATATTTAAAGTTTTAATTTATCTTATTTTAAGACTATATAGCTAAGTACTATTATAGCCTAATTAATCGATCCTCCCCTTTAGATACTTATATTAATTTTAGGGTTAGTATTTTATAGTTCTTCTATAATTTAGCCTTATAATTATACTATATTATTCTATAAGTAATCCTTTTTTAAATACCTTTTCTATTTATACCTATAGTAGGTTATCTCCTTATTATTACTAATATTCTTATTAGTAGTACTTTTAGAATTACTAGAAGGTTTTTTTATACTATTATCTAATAGATTAGTACTATTTTTATACTTAGTAGTATAATATTTATACTTCTTATAGCTTTATTAGCTATAATAGTAGTATATTATACTTACCTTATTATTAAGTATATAGGACTTCTTATTATCGCTTTTCTTTTTCTTTTTACTACTACTATTATCCTTATTTCTATTTTAGTTTCTATATAGTATTTTATTTTAATTAACTTCTCTAATTAATCGTACTATTTTATAGTATATTCTTTAGTTATTAGTAATAATACTTTTTACTATTAATACTATAATTACTAGTTCTATATATCGGCTAATATAACCTTTTACTAAAGCTTTAGTATATATATCTACGTTTATATTAAAAAGAGTTTAGTATTTAGCGAATATCTATTCTAGTCTAGTAATAAATTAACTAGCTATTTTATTATTTTTTATTTTTTAAGTTAATTATATCGTTTTATATTATTATTCTTTCTTAAATAAGTATAAGTTTTATTACTATATTAAATCTAATTTATATATTATATAATAATTTATATATTATATAATAATTTATAGTAAGTATAAGTATTATATAGCCTACTACGAATTATATTTAGAAACTAGATTACTATATAAATATCTACTAATTAGTTTATATTAATTAGTTCTCTTTTATCCGGGTCGATCGAAATTATCCTAAAAGCCTTCTTAACTATTTACTTCTAGACTATTTAATTATTAGCTCTTACTAGTTTCTTTTTTTAAGTACTCGATTTTCTATTTTTTAATTCCTTTTATAATAAGTATAGCTTTTAAAATTACTTATTCGGTATTATTTAACTAATCCTCTACCCGTAAGTTAATACTTATTTCTAATAGTAGTAGGTTCTATTTAAAATAGGGGTTTCGATATAATACTTTATTATACTATATATTCGGCTTACGGATATATTTAAGTACTACTTACTTATACTAGGTATTTAATACTACTACTAATCTCTAAAGTACTAAGAATATAAATAGGGTTAAACCCGCTACGCTTTAACTATCCGATAAATTACTAAACTTATAATTATTTATACCGGGTACGCGCTAATTATATTCTAGTTTATATATTATAGATATTATAGTTTTTAGTTATTACTCTAGTAATATATAGTATACTTATACTAGGGGTTCCCTATATATCCTCTTATATCTTTCGGATACCTAGATATTCTCTACTAATATATCTATCTAATATACTAGTAGTACGATACTAGTTATATCCCCGTAGATTAACCTATTTTCTATCGTACTATTTCTAATATTTAAACGCGCTATTTACTATCTATTATTATACCCTCTTCCGGGGTATTCTAAACCGTACTACTATAAAACTATTATAATTAATTTCTTTTAACTTATACTTTCTTCTTATAAGATTACTAAACTTATAATTTATAAGATTTAGTAGAGGTAACTATAACTAGTTAAAGCCTAGATATTACTAAACCTTACTATTAAATTAATCGTATTATAATTACTTAATTAAATCTATCGTAAAACTCTTTAATTATAGTAGATATCTATCTAGGAGGCCTACCGTAGATACGGCGTTATACCTAGGTATTACTAGCTAGCCCCTAAACGCATAAACCACGATAGGCATAATATCTGCCCAGCCGTACCTATATCCTTACAGGTTTTATACTTTATCGATATTAACTTTAATTAAGCCGGCTACTACGAGCTTCTTATAGCCCTTCTCTAGAAAGGTAAATAGATCCTTATTATTTAGTTTACCGATATCGATATCGGCTTTAGTAGGGATAAGTAATATAACTTTAGTATTTTTTATAGTAAACCCGGGGAGGAGGGGGTAGAAAATCTTCTTAATAACCGGTATTTTTATTATATTAGCGAGTAAAAATAGTTTAAATAGGTTTATAGGTATTTAAGTAAGTTTATTTAAATCTAATAGAAGATAGTATAGAATCTCTAGGGAGAAAGCCCTCCTTTTATACTAATAAGGGCTCCTCTTATAGCCGGTAGTAATAGAGTTTTCTATATAATTTACTCGGTAATATATAAGGAGACTTTTAGATATAGATTAAGTTCCGGTTATTTAGGGCTTAGCTTTCTTTAGCGTAATTACGAAAGTTTATTATAAAAATTTATTAAGTTTATACCGGTTATTAAGCTTTAAAGATAGAGGGTATTATATCTTACTATATTTATTTATCGTAGTATTGCTCGGATAGGTTTAAAATCTATCCAGCTATATGAATCTTTAATTATAAATAGTTTAAGTAGTACTACTATTTATTACCAGTTTTATCTTAATTAAACTAGTTATTAGTATAATTATTCCGCTATAGGTACTATTTATATAGTAAAAGTAAATTTTTTTTATTTTTATTTAGTCTAAGTAATAATAATTACGCCTATTACGTAAGTACCCTACGTAATAGGTGCATCGAGCTACCTATAGGACCAATTAGTCCTTTACTATAACAAGGGGTCTTATATCTAGTTTATTTTACTTATACGATATATTCGTTTTTATATTTTCTAGTATAAAAGATTATCTCTACCCGGAATTCGTACTCTTTATCTACTATAATTAGCGGGGTAATTTTATTATATAGCCGTTATAATAATAAGCCCTTATATTCCGCCGAATATAAGAGGTCTAAATTGCCCTGAGCAACGGCGTTAAAAGGCTTAAAGTATTAATATATCTTTTTATTAATTTAAAACCAACTATAGATAGAAATACTAGCCTTACGTAACCTAACTTATTACTTATACTAAATTCCGACTATATCGAGCCCTATATATTAATACCTTCCGATAACCTTACTAAACCTTATCGATTACTTTTTATTTTAATTTTCTTTAATTACTTATATTAACTACGTATTAAACTTATTATTAGTTATATTTACTAAGAAGTTATTTATTCTAATATCCTCTACGATATTATCCTCTTATAAAGTTTTTATTAGGCTTTATACCTTATCGATATTAATTTTAATTAAGCCGGCTATTACGAGCTTCTCGTAGCTTTTCTCTAGAAAAGTAAATAAATCCTCGTTATTTAGTTTACCGATATCGATATCGGCTTTAGTAGGAATAAGTAATATAATTTTAGTATTCTTTATAGTAAACCCGGGGAAAAAAGGGTAGAAGATCTTCTTAATAAGTAGTATTTTCGTTATATTAGTAAGTAAAAGTAAAAGTAATTTAAATAAATTTATAAGTATTTAAATAAGTTTATTTAAGTCTAATAGAAAATAATATAGAATCTCTAAGGAGAAAGCCCTCTTTTTATACTAATAAAGGCTCCTCCTATAGCCGGTAGTAATAGAATTTTCCGTATAATTTATTTAGTAATATATAAAAAGACTTTTAGATATATAAAGATTAAGTTCTAGTTATTTAGGGCTTAGTTTTCTTTAATATAATTATAAAAGTTTATTATAAAAATTTATTAAATTTATACCGGTTATTAAGCTTTAAAGATAGAGGGTATTACGTCTTACTATTTTTTTATCGTAGTATAGCTCGGATAAGTTTAAAATCTATCCGGCTATACGAATCTTTAATTATAAAAAAATAAATAAGAGGTCTAAATAGAAGCGATTATAAATACTAGTAGGGATATTAAGCTTATAGAATTTAGTATAATTACCTTTATAATAGTATATTTTATATATAATTAATCTAGTTTTTTATTTAAATACTTTATTTAAATATTCCTAAAATCTAATTATATTTAATCTCTTATTTTAAAGTTTTTAGTAGTATATTAATATCGGTTAGCTTATTTTTCTATTACTTATTAACTATTTATAAGAGTAACTACTACTTATTATTAGACCTCCTAGAGCTTTAAAACTATATTTTTAACTACTATATACTTACTACCGATATAACTCTAATTTTTATTTATCTAAATAAAGTCGATATTATAACTATAAGTAGTAAAGAAAAGTAAAATACCTCTTCTCGTATATTAAGGCCTATTACTAAAAACTAATTAAACTACTAGAAACTATATAGTCTAGTCCTATTAGCTAAAAGTAATTTAATAGTATAAGAATTACTATACTTTTTAATTTATCTTTTTAGTTATACTATTAGTCTATAAGTAGTAGGCTAATAAGAGTTTTTTTCCGATTTTTAGTAGTTTATAGAAGTATTTTAAGAAGCTATTTATCTATTACCCTTTTCTATTAGAAATAATAGATTCGGAAGGCTTATAGTATACGTAAATATAGATTAGAAAAGCTTTAATTATATTATCTACCCCCCCTATTCGTAATAATATTAGGATAAGGCTTTTAGAAAAGTAGTCTATAATTACTAGTAACTACTCGTATCCTTATTCGTTTAGTAAATATATTATAAAATCTATTAAAATAGAGGCCTAATTTCGTAATAGTATTAGTAAAGGCTATAGTAAACTATACTTCTTCTATTTTTAAATCTTATTTTTACTATATATCGAATAGGCTTTTACGAATTTATAAGTATTTATTCCGAGTTTAGGCTAGAAGAATTATTATATAAGTATAGAAATAAGGGTTTTATAGTTAGGGTATCCTCCGATAGTTAAATCGTAGTACTACTAGATTAAAGCTATACGGAGGGGTCTAGATACTATATAAATCGATCGGCCTACTATAGGTAAATAAATACGAAGAAGAATAAGAAAAGAATAAAGAAGTAGTAGTACTACTAAGGGTAGCTTAGCTTTATAAAAAAAAGAGACTTATTATAGTAAAAGATTAATTAGTCCTATAGGTAATTCGATATACCTATTATATAAAGTATTTATATAATAGGCGTAATTATTACTATATAGACTAGGTAGAAATAAGAGGATAACTTACCCTTATTATATAAATAGTACCTATAGCGGAATAATTATACTAGTAACTAGCTCGATCGAGACGAGACCGGTAATAAATTAAGTAATCAGTAATTAGTAAAAAGTAATTAAAAAGTAATCAGTAATTAGTAATCAAAGATAAAAACTCTAGTAGTAATAGAGTTTTCTATATAATTTACTTAGTAATATTCGGCAATATTTTCGGATATATATGGATTAAATTCCTATTATTCGGGGTTTAGTTTTCTTTAGTATAATTAGGAAAATTTATTATGAAAATTTATTAAATTTATACCGGTTATTAAGCTTTAAAGATAAAAGGTATTATATATTACTATATTTTTTATCGTAGTATAGCTCGGATATCCGGCTATACAAATCTTTAATTATAAAAAAAACAGATAAGCTAAATCGCGAAATAGTTAACCTAATAACTTTAAGTATATATTATCATATAAAATTAATAGTGAAATATTAGCGCTTATATAATATCTCGTTCTACGTTTTCGTGTCTGTTACTACGGTATTCTTTTTTACTAAGTCTACCTGGCGCGGCCCGCTGCCCTGGCTTCAGCCACAGATCTTAAGATAAGCACAAGGCTTCGAGGAATGAGTCACTCATTAAATGTAATCTATCAGAAGGAGGATATTGTCAGCATGCACATGTCATGCTACCATTCAAAGGCTGGCTGACATCACGAAGATGGATAAGTATATTTCTATCTGGCAGCCTGAATGGCAGACCGAAAAGTCCTATTTCCTATCGTGTTTGATGGCGCATCGAGTTGATTAGGAAGGTGTGCCTACTGTCCGGAGTCGTGACTGTTGAGTCACGTAGGCAATCCACAAGTCATTCGAAGAGGGGGGCGTGGCTTGTTCAGAGTTATCATGACGACAGCATGTATCTACATGTCTACATATCTACATATCCAACCGCGGTCTGGCTGCCAGTTGCAAAGTCTTAGGTACATTGCTTTATTTTTGCCTGACGCGGTCCACGTTGTATAACTATTCAACCTGGTAGGTCAACGACTCGGCTCCCCCCACCTCGAGAGTCCCCGATACATGGAGTACGTGATTGTCCTCGTGATTCGTGCTCTATTTTTCAGCCGAACCACAACCCCCCCGGATCTTGTGTTTTAACCGAGAAGCCAGAAGACGCATGGCGGGGTTGTTATCGACTTGCTCAGATTTCCAGATTCCCCATTCCTCACATGCTTTTCCAGCCACCCACCGTATGACGACGTTGACGTTTCGCCATAGGCGGCCCCCACCTTCCCTCCTCCGCCTAAGCCACATTTTCCCCACCATCAGCCGTTCTTTCCACCTTCCAAACGCTGATCGTACCTCTACCTATAGGTAACTTATTCTAGTACATAATCTTGATAGATAACCCTACCGGATTTCTACGCTGTCTCACTTGTGCCCGCCCTGGCTTACCTCTCAGCTAACTCGCCAGCCATCAGACGGACAAACTTCACACCCGAATTTCCTATGACCACCTACTAACTAATTCCTCCAACCTTGGTTACTCTGGACTCTTCACCTTTACCGTCAGCCCGTTACGTGTCCATTCTTGATTAAAGGAGCACCTCGTCCTCCCGCTTGACCGCTTCCGCTGTTCCGACGACAGCCTCTTAAACTTCTACCACCTGCCTGCCAACGACCGTTCGTCCCTCGCCAACCTTGGTTGACGTGTTCCAAAGCCGTCATCTGGGCGTAAATAGAACGAACCCTGCATTTACACCGTCCGTCATTTTTCCTGTCGTGAGATATTATTATACCCGACTTCAGGGCGAAAACCGGCATCTTGCTTACCTTGGCGCCGCGGTCTGCAACGCTGCGATTCGATATCTACTTTTCGGCCAGCCTCGACTTTCACACAACACATCGGCACGAGCATTCTGAGACTTGTGGCTAGCTGCAGGTGCTGCTAGGACTGTTGGGGTTTTCATCGGCATCTTGAAACAAGTAAAGTCTTGTCCTCATCGCGGTGGTACCGCTCACAGGATGAGTCATTTTGGCCATTTTGGCGGCGGTGGCCGCGACGAACGAGATGGCATCGACCCGAACGACCTGATGTCGGGCACCTACGCATCGCCCTCGTTCTCAAGCCACAATTTCCATTCGCCAAACCCGAGTAACCCCCCGAATGCCTTCTCGAGTGGATCCGCCATATTTGGAGACGATGAGCTTCTCGACGGCCTCACAAGCCCCACCGAGGCACATGGCACCTTGTCGGGCCACGGCCACGACTTTCGCGCCATCGACATGAACATGGCCTTCTCGCATGACGCCTACGGCTCACACCCGGGAAGCACGGGTCTTCATCTGAGCCAGAATCATCTGAACGGTTACTCAAACACACCCGACGGGGAGCCAATTCAAAGCCCCTACCACTCCAACTTCACCGGTGGCCCTTTCCGACAGGTCCACCCCAACCAGCCACTCAATACTTCGCTCCACTCTCCCATCTCATACTCGGGGTCTCCGCGCGGTCCGTCGGATCTGAACGTGGATGGGCATGACTATCTGGGCCCAAAGCAGAGGCGGGCTGTTGCACCACCGATGCAGCAAAAGGTTTCGGCCACCCGATCCCCTGTTACGCCCAAGACGGCTTCGATGCACCCGATATCCGTGGGGTCTCAGGATCCGACCCCTTTCGGCGCCCAACCCATCCGCACCGCAAACCACGCCGAAAAGTCGTCGGCGGATCCGTGGATGCACTCGTCCGGCGGGGGCAGCCTCGGTGCCGCCCCTTTTGGCTCCGGCTTCTCGTCCCCGCTGCAGCACGGCATGGTGCCCATCAGCGAGATCATCATGAAGGGAGGTGTCTCGATGCCGGCAAAGCTTGGCGCGACTTCTGGTGCCGTTTCCTCCCAAGAAATGAAGCGCAAGAAGCGTCGAGAGTCCCACAACCTCGTGGAGCGTCGACGCCGCGACAACATCAACGAACGCATCCAGGACCTCAGCCGTCTTGTCCCTCTCCACAGACTCGAGGATGAAAAGGTTCGAAAGATGTTGCAGAATGGCACGCCATTATCCCCTACTCTTTCTGGCATCAACAAACTCCCCCAAGCAACGTCTGGGTTGGCCGGGCCGGGAGCTCGGCGAGCCACTGGGGGTGCTGCCGGCAACATAACTACCGGCCTCCCTGTCGAGGAGAAGGACAAGGGTCCCAACAAGGGCGACATCCTGAACGGTGCCGTGAGCTGGACAAGAGATCTCATGTGGATGCTGCACCTAAAGCTTCAACAGCAGGATGAACTTGCAAATTACATTGCTGAGCTTGGTGGCAATTTTCCGTTCCAAATAACCGAAGACGAGAGGCGGATGCAAAGCGAACTTGAGGGCGCCCTGACTCGGAATTCCAGCGAACAGTTTTCTTACTCGAGAACCGCCGGCACAACTCTCCGTGTCCCAGGTCACACTGATTATCGGGGGGACCCTCTTGACGGAACTTCTGATCCCTCCATCATGGATGCCAAGGGTAATCCGCTCATTCCTGCTGAACTGGACGATGCCGGAAATGCTTGGGCCGATTCCGATTACTGGGCAAACCAGGATGATGACAATCTTAACCTGAAAGAGGAGGACGAATACGAGATGGACCTGACTCAATGACGGAAAAACAACTCGTCTTCTTTCCATGTCATGTCACATCGGTCCACCCCCTTCCGCCAAGTTTGCGCTCTCTGCTCTCTCTTACTCACATTTTTGATGAACATACTCTCCTTTAGCATGGATTCTTGGCAACTGTTCCTGCAGGCGGGCTCGGCATCGTCCTTTGTGCTATGAACATCGATCGATATCTCTTGCATTACCGGCGGGAACCATGTCAGGCATCTATCTATCTTCGCGCGGATAGGCGAGAATAATCATGTTGTTGCTAATGGCGGGTGCGTTGAAGCCACGATTTTATCTAATTGTCGAGCCTGACTTATCCTTTTACGCGGTCTCACGCGTACGTACACTCGCTTGAATGGCATTATCTACTTCTTTTTTTCTTCTTACTCTTCCTTTCCCTCTTGTTCTTCTTGTTCTTTTCATCTTCATCTTCATCTTGTCATCTTGTCATCTTTTCTTCTTGTTGGCTGCTGTTGGTGTGAACAAATCGGCATCTGGGCAGGATGTGAACGGGCGCTCTGATATCAGATGGAGATTCAACCATATGGGGGGTTCTGTACTGGTTGGTGTATACGGCTGCAGCAATATCTGACTGCTTTAGTTTTGTGCTTTTATTCCGTTTATAGTTGCGGAACGGAACTACTCTGTGCGCGCGCATGTACCCAAGATTTATTTCTTTTTCTCACGGTGGCAACAGGCATTTCGCAAACGGTGCCGTACGCTTTCTATTCACTTGCAGTTGGAGATGATACCCTTCGTTACTATGAATACATGCCCCTGCACGCTTCTGATGCCAAAAACCAGTACAATATCTGTTCCTCTCGACCCCTGAGCCTAAAAATCGTCCCAAGTCTCGTCTCATCACCAATGACGCACACAGAGCAAATGTTCACTCATGGCACCGAGAAGGGCCCAGGCGTCCTTGCGCTTCATGTCCTCTTGGAGAGCTATACGCTCAAGCGCGCACTGGCCGTTGAGATACTTTAGGAATCTGGGCCACGCCGCGGCAGCCTTCTCATCCTTGAGACGACGAGCAATGGCCGACAGGTACAACGACTCCCTGCCAGTGGATTTTTTGGAGTCAAGGATGATGTAGGGGCTCATTTCCAACAAATGGGGCGACGTATTGAGGGAAGGGTGCTCAGTGGAGGATGGAAGCACCTTGCGGGCATGGGCCGTAGCTTTCTCGGCCGCTTCCCTGGTCGCCTTGTCGGCAATGCGCTCAAGACGGGCCTGCTCAGCGGCCTGCTCGGTTACGGTGGGCACGTGGGTGGTGGTGCTGTCTGCTTCGCCTTGCTCGCCAGAGAGCGACAGCGAGGCTGGCACGGCCGGTTGCATGGCTTGTGGCTCGGAGGCGGCTTTTCTGAGCTCCTCGGCCTCGAGCTGGTACTCAACCTCGTACACAATCTCGGGCCACACGACGACGTAAGCGAATGTGCATAGCTGCGTGACCCACCCGCCGCGCAACAGCCAGGCCAGCATATGGAGGTAGAGTGGTCTATGCGTCTTGGTGGGCGCAAAGTTCTTGTAAGGTCGCGGCGCGTGCGACAGGTCGGCCAGGAAATTCGGAAGCGAAGGGACGTGGGAAAAGGTGCGTTGCCACTGGATGCTGGCTCGCGGAAGCTGCGACGGATTGCAGTTGGGCGAAAGTATGTATACGTCGCGCGCGTGCAACGGCGGTATCGCGATGGCTCGACGCCAGAAAATGAAGTGTTGGGCGAAGCGACGAACCTGGCTGAGGGAAAGGATAGCGTTCTGGCCGACTTTATAGAATCTTTTTGACGTGCGCGGGGGGCGGACACACGGTGTTGTGCGCACCCACTCTTTTATCAGTCGCTATGACGGGCCAAAGATGTACACGATGGATGGATGGTTTGAACTCACGATACCGTTGGTTTGGAGAGCTTGACAAACTCCACCATGGCTTGGGCAGTGGTGTCGGGGTCGGCCTGAAGCTCCGAGATGATGTTTTTCTCGTCGTCCATCAGAAGCAGAGCAAAGTTCTTGTCCAGGAAGCTGGGCTCGTCGATGGCGTCCTCCTCTACGAAGGTGTTCGCCGTAGTGAGCCATAGACCGCGATGGTGCTCATCTTGGCCTTCTGGAGGCAGGTCCGCCACGACAAAGGGGATAGGTATCTGGACGGACTGGGTCAGAGCCCCGCCCGTGGTCTCGAGCTGGAAAGTGGCAATCTTATTCTGGGATACGGACTCATATATGTCCTGGATCGAGGCTGCCAGCGACGAAGTGAGGGCGATCTCCTTCCACAGAGAGGTCATCCTCCTCCTCTCCTCGCGACCCTTTTCCTTTAGGGACAATATCCTCTTGGACTCCTTCCACACGAAATCGCTATGCTCTTGCGAGTACTTGAGCGCCTTGTTAACCTTTTTGACAATATTGAAGTACAAGGTGTCGACCAGATCGTTGACCTCGTGTTTCTTTGGATTGAGGATGAAAACAAGATTGAACATATTCATGGAACTGGGCTTATCCTCAGCCTCGTCAGCCTGCGCGGTGGTAGCAGTAGTAGGAGTAGCAGTAGCAGTAGTAGCAGTAGTAGCAGTAGTATTGATAGTAGTAGTATCAGCCTTGCCGCCCGGCGGTTCACTCTGCGGGTTGCCCTCCCCATCAGCACTCTCACCAGCATTCTTGCCGTCGCAATCCCCAGACCTATCGTCATGGTCGGCGGTTCCGGCGTTTGGGCGAGCCCCATCCGAAGCTGCTGATTTGGACCGATGGGGCCTCTTCTTCTTCTTCCACTTGCCGCTCTCTGGAACGTGGATTGGATATGATACGCAGTAGAGAGGGTCGAGGGACAGCTGGAAAAGCTTCTTGTGGTAAGGACGACCCGGAGTCAGGATGCTGGCAAGATCCCTAGTGGGGAATCCGGCAACATGATCCCAAGGTACCGCCTGCGTGCCGCGGCCGGCCGCGCCCATTCCCTCGCAATGTCCCGTCGTCCCACCGAGGGGTCCAGAGCCCGACAGTCGTTCCAGGAGGCCATCTCCATGGTCAAGGATGTTGTCGTCGAGGGACGTAGGCTGTGTCTTGGTGATATTCACCTGCGGAGGGTAGTGGAAGACAAAGGTAGGACCATCTCGAAGCCTGTTTATAACGAGCGCGAGCGCGACAAAGTTGGTTGGGTTGACGCGGGGGACGGCGAGGGACTCCATGACAACCAAACGCGGCGTATCCGTAGTCGTTGTCGTTGTCGTGGTCGTCGTCGTTGTCGTTGTTGGGTTAGGGTTGCAAGACGTAGATACACGCCCTCCTAGATAAGTACATATCTGACAGATAAGTAACAAGGCAACCAACCCCAACTCGCTTATCAGAGCAAGCGATAATCCGACGTCACTCAAGGGGGTCCTTCCTCTACACATATCCCTAATAATAAATTGATCAATTTGTCACAACAGCAAGCCAGCCGTCCACGTCTTTTCTCGGATGTTCGCCCTCACCTCCTTGACCATCTACCCACCCCCCTTCTACGTTCTTTTTGTTTTCCGTGCGAGTGTCGAATAGACCCGACGCTCGCTTTAGACGCGCCTCCTGGACAAAACAAAACTGCGTCTCGATCGAGCCCATCGAATGTCGCGGACATGGCCATAGATGGCACCGCTGATGGCACCAATGGAAGCACATGCGACCATGTGAGATTCATCCCACTGTCGTACGACCATAATGATTCCCACAAATCAGCTATGCAGCTGATTCTGGCCACGCTTCCGGAATGGACTGGCCAGGAAGGCAGCATCCGTCTGATTCGGTGCACGGAGGGGAAAACAAACACACTACTCAAGGTGGTCAACCACTTCTCTGACATTCCCGAGCACGAGGCAGAGAGCCGTGCGGTTCTGCTGCGAGCCTTTGGGCACGGAACCGACGTCATCATCGATCGCACCAGGGAAGTGGAAAACCACGAGACTCTCATGAAATACGACCTGGCCCCGAGACTGCTCGCCCGCTTTCAAAACGGTATGATATACCGTTACATCCCGGGAACCGTTACCAGCCCGTCGGACCTCAGAACACGGCCTGTCTCGATGGCCATTGCACGGCGTTTGGCACAGTGGCACGCCGTTGTCCCCTGCCACCACAGCGTGAAGGCGCGGCCAGACGGCTTGGCGAGCCTCGATGACACTGCGGACAGGCACACCAAGTCGGATCTCTGGACTGTGATGCAAAAGTGGATAACAGCCATGCCGATGGGAACCAAGGAAGAGCGCCACAGGCAGTCGCTTCTCCGAGACGAGCTCGAAAAGATTACGGGCGAATTCAACCTGCGTGCTGGGTCAGGCGAAGGCGGTGTGAGTTGGCATCATCCCATCCCATCCTGTCATGTCCTGGGGTCAACTAACCCAACCCCGTTGACGGCAGCTGGTATTCGCGCACTGCGATTTGTTGAGCGGTAATATCATTATACTTCCTGGCGGCGATCAATCGAAGCCTGTTGTTACATTCATCGACTATGAGTATGCCACGCCGTCACCGGCTGCGTTCGATATCGCAAACCACTTTGCCGAATGGGTCGGCTTTGATTGCGACTACAGCGCCATTCCCACCAGGGCTCAGAGGCGTGACTTTTTGCGAGAGTACGTCCAAACGTACTTTGATCTGCGGCCCCAACACGCGAGTTCTGCACAAGCGGACCTTGATGCAGAAGTAGAGAGACTCTTTGACGAGGTCGACACGTACAGGGGGATACCTGGGTTCTTTTGGGGTGTCTGGGCTTGCGTACAAGCCGTCATCTCTGACATTGATTTCGACTATGCATCATATGCCGAGTCACGGCTCGGTGAGTACTGGGCCTGGAGGGCGCGGGACGATGGCTCATTGGACGGCAAGACACCTGACATGCGATTACGCGAAGAGCGGTGGTATCAGCTTGAATGAATAACGGAATTATGACTATGCTACTTCCTCTTGCTAATAATAAGCTTGCCATTGCCAAAGTTGATTGTCATGTAGCGTTGTCTTGTCCATACGTGTGTCTATCCAGATATCAATTACTATTAATACGTATATTAGCCACCCCGTTTTACTGATATATATATACTGATAGTATTATAAGCCACTTTCGTCTCCGGTACGCGGCCGTCCCAAAAGGGTTAGGTGCGACAAGTATCCACTTCGTAGCCAGCTGGGGTGGTGGTGGTACATTACACCTTTGCCTGAGGCTGTCGCTATCAGAACGGGCACCTCATTAGGTATCATCTAGCTCCCGATTCCCTTGCCTTATTATTAACCTTCTAACCCGTTACCACCTTGCCAGAATCAGCTAACTTCTACACCCAGAGCCCTCCCCCCAGAGGAGAGGGGAAGAAAGGGGGACGAGGCAAAAGGCGAATTTAGACGACGCACGCCGCTCCTATAAACATTCGCCGCGCAAGTCAGTGGACCGTGACCTGAGATTGATTGATCGATCGTCACCCCCCCTCGAACGGGATACACGCTCTATGACCTCCGCCTACCATGTATTGTTGCTGCAGACACAACCCCACAGCAAGTTGAGAATCGTCAAGACCCGGGCCTATGCTGAAAACCCATCATGCCAGCCGGACAACGTTCATCCGTGAAGCATCCCCTCCCCATTGATGACTCTCTTGAGTGAAGATACGACTATCCGACACACACGCACACGCACGCACGCACGCACGCACACGTACACACACATACACACATATACACAACCAAAGCGTGCGTACAACAGCCAGTGCCGCCGACGACAAGCAATAATAATCACGCCCGTGGGAGCGACTACGACCCCAAAAGCACGATAACGACACCAAACCCCACCGCTCCCGCGCTTTGAATTGCTACATATCTTGTCGTCGCTTCTAGGCGAGCCAAAAGGGCGCGAGGAATGGCGACAGAGCCTCCGATGACCGCGATCCAGGATCCCTCATCCCTCGACAGTGCCATTCGCCAACTGTTGGAGCAGGAAGCCGACATCCAGGCGAGGCTGGCCGCCTTGCTGCCAGCTAAATATGGCCCCAACGTGTCTATGGAGCTGGCCATGTTGCGCTATAAGCTGCGCGCCCTGCAGTCGTATTCCCAAAGACACGGTACGTCGTGGCCAATGGTGTTTTTATTTTATTTTAATTTTTTTTTAAAAAAAAACCATTATTATCTATTATTTTCTCTTTCTTTCTTTCTTCAAATTTTTGATCTGGTACCCTAACACGTCTATCCTCCGACACTGCAGATATCATCGACTCCACCGCGCCGGTTCTTTCCGAGGTAGAAGAGGCAAGAAGCCTACAGTACCAATGCGAATGCATTGAGGCGGCTTGTCTGGATCGCGGTAGGCTCAACAAAGCGTCCCACCTTTCCCAACATTGTGCATTGCCTGGAAGTTTGTGTTTCTGATATGGGCCCGGCCCCCAGGCATCGATATAGGGTGTGCGGAATTCATTGATGAACTCAAACTGGAGTCGTCCCAGTCGCATGATGTGCCCGCCGGTTATTCGGCATGGCTTGAAAGGAATCTATCCGGCTACGATCCTGTCATACGCAGTTGGCGCATGAGAGAGTCCCTGGCCCCAAATCTCAGGCTGCTGTCATCTGTCAAGTGTTGGGACGACCGTTGTATTCACTATATATACGGCTTCTACAATGTTCTCGATCGAGATACGCACGCGCACGAACACAAATATCCAACCAAAAGGGACTCGGGCCTCTCGCTCGGCAACATGTCGCCGGCATCCGCCTCGTTTACTGGGCCTCACCTACTCCCCATGTTTGGCCCAATATCATCATCGTCCACCACCGGTACCCCGAGCATCGGACTGCCACGGTCAAGGTCCGGCGCCTATCTTCCGCCGCTTTCGGTGCCAGCCCCACAGCAGAAACTCAGAGATCCAAAAGATGCCTCTCAAACGTCTTCGTTCACGTCGGATACACGAAGCGGTCGGGGCTCGATCGACTCCGAAGTTGATCCACTGCTTCCTCCTCTCAAAAGGAGCAGGGTTGGCCGCCCGCGGCTCGAGTCAATAGAGGAGCTCAGGCTTCCACGTGAAGTCGGGCCTTGTCTCCGGTGTAAACTCTCCAATGCCGAGGTAAGTCATGTTCCTTGATACGACTTGGGGGCAGAACGGGAAGAGTATGGGGTGGCGACGGGGGGCGGAGGGGGGCGACGGTGGCAGAAAGGGGAGGATGGTGTGTGTGTGTGTGTGTGTGGGCTGCCTACTCACCAGTATCTGCGTGCACGACAGTGCGACAAAGGCGATCCTTGCTCAGCCTGTACCGACCTCGGAAGACGTGGTATGGAAGACGACCTCTTCAGTCCTCTCGGCTGCCACCGGGCAGCACTCGCCGCTCTGTCAGGCATCCTCTTTCCCAAAATCCTATCGCCGAGACAGACGCAAACACCTTCAACTTCTCCAAAGGTCCACAGAAGGCGTACCGTCAACGAGATACTGGAGAAGTCTTACCAGGCCGACACACAATTGCTTGCAACAGTCAGGGACCACGTCGACTTTGGGGACGGGTTCTGGTGGGGTGACGATGCAAACGGGCTGGGCGCTCCTGGCAGGCCATCGGTTCACGCCATCACTCCCTCTGACTGGACGCGGAGACCGCCCCCCATACTCGTTTTACTTGCCACGAGTTGGAATATGAAAGATGTCTTGTGCAACTTCCTGTCGCTCCTCAAGACGAGTGGGTGTCTGTCCCAAACCCGCCAGTTCGAGCAAGAGAGGTACCCGGTGCTGTATCGTGCCAAGATGCTTCTGAGAGAGGTTCTCTTCTTCGACGCGCAGCAATCCGACTCCGCCATCCGCTCTGATTTGTCGCAGAATTCAAAACATCATATGACCGCCCAAGACAAGGACTTGGACGGTCGTCATGCTGTTCTTCACGAATCCATGTTCGCATTTCTGCAGGCCTTTGATGAGGCGACGGCGCGGCAGGACGCGATTGATTGCGGCGGCTGGGCGTCTATCTTTATCGCCCTCTGCATCTTCAGCGTTGTCGGCGCCATCCTCTCGGATGTTTTGGCCTTGTCGCCCTGGGGTGGTGGCGGTGGTGGCCAGACAAGCCCTCCCTCGCTGTTGCTGAGCTCTGTGCATAGGGTTCTTGTCTCGGCCCTTGCCTGGTCCAGCTCGTTGCAGATTGAAGCCGTCATGACAGAGCTTTTTGAGGAGAACGAGTTCTTTGTCAGTCTATTTGAAGCCGCTATCCGCCGGGATACTTGGGCTAAGCGCGGCGTGTCCTCGGGTATAGATTTTCTCTCCAGGATCGCCTGTGGCAGCTTCGATGGTTTCATCCAGCCACCCCGGACAATGGTCGCGTCAGTAAACACACCAAGGAACGGCTCTCTGACGCGCCGTCGCAACCTCGTCCCCTGCGAGAATGCTGCTGCTGCTGCTGCTGCTGCTGTCCCCGTGCCCGGTGGCACCGCCATCCAGGAATGCCCTCCTTCTGCTGCTCCCTCCGTCCTGAGTGGGTGGTTACCCGACGCGCCTCTCGTTGATTACAGCGAGGGCTCTTACCTCAGAAGCTCTCCCGAACGATTGATTGGCCCGATCCAAGCAGACGCGCATCCCGCGCGGCGCCACACGGTTGCCGGGGGTACGCCCTCCTCCCGCGAAGCGGTTCAGGCGGCAGAAGGAACCGTCATGTCGAGTTTGAGGCTGCGAGCGTCGTATCAGAGGCCACCCTTGCGTCGCGTCTTTTGCGCCAAATGCAACGAGTATCCAGAGGGGTTCCGAGGAGAGCATGAGCTCCGGCGGCACACGGATGCGAAGCACGCGGCATTGGTCCGGAGATGGGTTTGTATGGAGCCTCAAAACTATCCAGTCGGCTCACCCCGCCCGATCGTCCCGTTGTCCAAGTGCAAGGCATGCGTAACGCAGAAGCGCTACGGCGCTTACTACAACGCAGCCGCTCATCTCCGGCGAGCCCACTTCCATCCCAACAAAGCCGGCAAGGCCAGCGGAGACTCGCCTCCAATGTCTGTGCTCAAGGACTGGATGCAAGAGGTTCAGCAATCAGTCGACCCGAATTCGATCGACAACGATAGCTCCAGTGGTGGAGAGGAGGAAGACACCAAGCCGCTCGCCAGATTCAACGGCCCACTCGCACAATCGTCCCCGGCACCAACAAGGATGGGAACGGGTCCTGAATCCGCAACACCCATGTCTTGTATATCGATGCCGATGCCGATGCCGCTATCGCTCCCGATGCCGATGCCGATGTCGGTGCCGATGCCGATGCCGGTATCTGTTCCTATGCCCGTACCTCTACCTACGCCGCCCGCGCCTGTACCTATGCCGATGACGGCTGCTTCTCCGGCTCCGACTTCAACCTCGCTGTCCACCACTGCGCCCGTGTCTTCACGCGTCAATATCGGGCCTTCTGGGGCCCAAGGTGCCACCGTCATGATCATCGAGTCGGCATCCCAAGTCCCGGGAAGTCGGTCCCGCTGCCCTCACCCGGAATGCGGTCGTGTGTTCAAAGACATGGCTGCCCACATGCTCACACATCAGGAAGAGAGACCTGAAAAGTGCCCGATTGAGTCGTGCGAGTACCATGTTAAAGGGTTTGCGCGCAAGTACGATAAGAATCGCCACGCTCTGACCCACTACAAAGGCACCATGATCTGCCCATTTTGCCCGGGTGCCGGAACCGGGTTCGAGAAGGCCTTTAACCGTGCCGACGTCTTCAAAAGGCATCTTACAGCCGTGCACAATGTCGAGCAGACTCCTCCGAATGGACGCAAGGCAGTATCATCGCAGAACGGCGGTAGCACTGCTGTGGTCACCAGAAGTGGCAGTCCGGCCGTCCCCGGTCTCGGTCAAGCCGCCCGCGACACAGGTGCCAAGTGCTCCATTTGCCAAGCAAACTTTGGAACCGCTCAGGAATTCTACGAACACCTCGACGACTGTGTTTTAAATGTAATCGTGCCGGTAGCGCTGAAACCACAACCGCAATCGGGCTCACAAAAGGACAATATGGATATACCAATGACGGCAGCGGAGACGACCGGGAACAGTGAACAGCCCCAGTCAGAAGGCATCGGCGGAAGTGACTGAGGGTTTGGCATAAAGTAGCGATCAAGAGCTGTTTGCAACGGGATACTTGGGTGGACTCTATCTCCTAGTATATCGGCAAGATCGCGCTCTGGAATCACGGATATAGTCTCATTTATATCGATATCCCGGCAAATATATCGTATGGTGAATACTTCCTGGTCTTGGGACTTGACGCATAAGCAGGCGTTCCATCCGATCTTTTTGATAACACCTTCTCCACAGCATCCCCGACTTCAAATTCTTCCATCCCGGCTCCAGCCCTGACTCTCAAGTAGCAAGGGATCACGACGGTCACCAGTCTAAAATAGAGATGGGGAACCGAGTTGTCTCAACGAGGCTGCAACATCCAGCCTGGTTCAACCTGGTCCTTGAGCTCGACTTGCGAGCCGGAGCAGATATTTTCGGCAAGATCATGGGATCCTACATACATGGACAGGACTATGCCCTGAGTGTGTGCCCATAGGGCTCGCCCCTTGGCTCTGCAGCCCTCTCGGGAAGACAGGCCATATGACTCGTGTTGGGCGTTTCGAGTCCATTCTCCATGTTCATTATTCATAACTCCACGTTGGCAAGGCTATCCCGCGACCCGAATGCTCTTCTTTGTCAAAGGGAATGGCTAGGGTACTCTGGTATCGGCGAAACTGGGTCAGGGGAAGAAAGGACGTTTGGATATGGCTCTCATGTTCGGCTGATTGGTGGCTATCAGACGTCAAGACAATCAATATCCAAGACGATGCCTGCTGGGACATGGTCAAACCCCTCCTCTTGCTGCGGGTACTCTCGCGACCGTGTCGAGTCTCATCGAATGGCCCGGCGGCGGACGTATGTTTGGTTAATCGAGAGGTAAAGGGCGGCGCAAACGCGCTTCGAGATGCGTTCGACAGTATTTTTACTCTATATTTATTAAACCATTTTAATAGAAGAAACAAGTCAAGAGCATCTGGCGTCAGCTGACCTGGTAGGGTTGATAAGAGATAAGGATAAGGTAAGACTTCAAACCTTCAACAACAACATGCCACATTGCGCCAACGCCCGGCGACCTTGGTCGTCCTGCACGTAATCATAAACACACAAGGCGAGGTCATTATTGTTCAGGTCAGAACCCATGCACGGTCAGCTCAACGCCGTGTTCGGCCAACTCTCAAACGTGGTCGGGGCATCACCTGATGAGCTCAAACTCATCACGACATTCTTCTTATCGTATCCCCTCGCCGCTATCTTGAAAAGAATCCCGGATTCCCTCCCAGCGTTGAAGAACCTGTTCTCAGTATGGTGAGAGGCGCGTCTCCCACGGACAAGGAGTGCAGAAGCTGATGGGCGGGTAGTGTGTCGATATGGTACCTGATCGGGATTTTTGACCTCGGTGATGGCCTCCAGAGCCTCATCATAAGTTCAGCTGGCACGTATGCCATCGCCAAGTATATGCGTGGGAGCCCCTATATGCCGTGGGTCGGATTCTTCTTTGTCATGGGCCACATGTCGGTGAGTCAGATACGCCGCCAACTTGCCGATGCTCCGAACCAGGTGGACATTACAGGCGCGCAGATGGTCCTCCTTATCAAGCTCAGCTCATTTTGCTGGAATCTGGCAGATGGCCTCGTCCCCGATGAAATGCTTGAGGAGTTTCAAAAGCAGACGCGGCTGAAGGACCTGCCGAGTGTTTTGGATTTTGCAGGTTATGTCTTTTTCTTTCCGTCCCTGATGATTGGGCCCGCCTGCGACTTCATCGAGTACAAGAGCTGGCTCGATACCAGCATGTTTGACTTGCCGGCGGACGTCGCGCCATCGACACGACCACCTGTCCGAAGAAACAGACGGGTCCCCCGCAGTGGGGGGCCTGCGATGTGGAAGGCAGCCACGGGCCTTTTCTGGCTGGTCCTGTTCGTGATATTCAGCGGCCCGTTCAACCCAGACATTCTGATCAGCCAGTCGTTTGTACGGAAAGGATTTCTACACCGCGTGCTGCTGCTATACCTCGTGAACCTGACAGCACGGTTCAAATATTACGGCGTCTGGACTCTTACCGAGGGCGCGTGCGTTCTTACTGGTCTTGGATACAAGGGCTTGGACGCTGTCACAGGCAAAGTCATGTGGAATCGTGTCGAGAACATCAACCCTCTCGGCGTTGAAACAGCCCAAAACGCACGGGCTTATATGGGGGCATGGAACATCAAAACAACCGTCTGGCTCCGTCACTGTGTCTTCAACCGTGTGACGCCATGGAGGAAAAGGCCTGGGTTCCGTGCAACGCTCGCGACCTTTATGGCTTGTGCCGTCTGGCATGGGTTTTACCCCGGCTACTACCTTACGTTCCTGCTGGGAAACATGATACAGACCGTTGCCAAAGGTACGTTGTGCACCGCCATGGGCGCCGTGGGTATGTATTATGCTGCTTGGCTTGTGCTGATTTTCGGTGGCAGATTTCCATCGATACGTCAGGCCGTTCTTCCTCAATGCCCAGACCAGAAACGAGAGACGAGCCAAGCTAGCGTACGATGTCGCATCGTGGGCAGCAACCCAATTCGCATTTTCGTTTGCAACCGCGCCGTTCCTTGTGCTCTCGCTGTCCGGCTCCTTCCTGGTATGGCAGCGAGTGTACTTTTACGGAGTCGTCGGCACGGTAGCGGCTCTGGCCTTTTTCGCGACGCCTGCGAAGCGACTGCTCCATGCCAAGTTGGACAGGCGCCGGGCCGATAAGCCTTGGCGCAGTAGCAGCCAGGACAGCTTGCTGGGCAGAGAGCCCATTCTGGGCGTCGCAGGAGATCCCGCACGCGACTTTACCGAAGCTGTTTTGGAGGTCAAAGGGATGAGCGCAGGGTTGGACAGGGTGGCAAGAGGAAGAAGAAAGGCGGAGTAGAGAGAGAATAGAAGTTTTTTAATGGTTTTTTTTGAATTAATATACGCTGGATAACTCTGAACCAATAATATAGAAGAGATGCCCTCAATAACAAGGGCTCCGATATATTTACGAGAACCTGGTAACAATTCAGATGGCTATGCAGCTCAGCCTCGAGTCGCCCAGAACCATAGCCGAACCTTTACCGGGGCCAAAGCTCAGATGTTGTTGCGGTATATCTACAGCGGCTATGACAGGCGCTGGGCTGCCTCCAGTACAAAAAAGGGTTGCCGCCCTTTCTCTGGCCGATTCGCCAGTCCTGTGCACGAGGTCTCATCTCATCTCATCGATAGGCTGCTTCCCTTGATTATCTTTCTTGTACAAATTTGTTTTGGTTTTGGTCGTTTTGCCTCCGACTCGGACCAGCACAACCAACCAACCGTCCATCCATACGACAACAAACACATCATCGCTTCTTTATCGTCATCGCGTCCTTCACGTCGACTCTCGGCTTGATCGAATGTCGGAATCGTCTGAGAAACCTCATCCTCCCGAAGGCTTCATCGCAGCGGCCGGGGATGTCCCATCCTCTGCACCAGAAAACTCGCCCTCAAGCAACGGTCCGGTTGGGAGTCGCGATATCGAGACGAATCCAGACGAAAGCGCGAGTCCTCAGCAGACAGTCGATAGCAGATTGAAGAGCGTGGGCAGCGCCACGTCAGAAACAATCAATCCGAATGATTGCGATCCTTTCGAGAATGGATATCACTTCCCCCCCAGCTACCCATGGCAGGAGTCAATGAGAGCGGGAGCGATGGGTTTCGCCAGGTTCGCCATGACGGCGTTCGGCTTCTGCGTTGTGGTGTACGGTCTCCTGATTGTTGCCTGGGGCGGGATGATCTTTCTTCTTCTGGTGAATGCTGCGCCGGCAATGTGCAGACCCACCTGTGACGATATCAACTCCCCCAGGCGCATCTGGATCGAGATCGACTCCCAGGTCCTGAATGCTTTGTTCTGCGTCACCGGCTTTGGGCTCGCTCCGTGGCGAATACGGGATCTTGTCTACCTGTTGCAATATCGCGTGTCGGGGAATTATACGAGTCTCCGACGACTTGCAGGCATACACCGGGGCTGGTTCCGACTGGGTGGCTCGCATCTGCTGGATGCTGACGTCGGCCCCGATAACGCCGGCCAGTGCGGCGTGTCGCAGCCACGCCCAGCAGTTCCATATCCGGAAAAGACCACTCCCGACGCTCCGCTGACTGGGATCCGAGCGCCACCAACACGGCCGTGGAAGATGGACTTTGTGGTGTGGACCTACATCATGAACACGGCAATGCAATGCGTGCTTTCGGGGTTCATGTGGGGCATGAACAGATACGACCGTCCCTCGTGGTCCACAGGGCTGTTTGTGTGCCTGGGCATGCTCACCGGCGCGGTGGCCGGATGGGTTCAGTTTTACGAAGGAAGGAGGATCAAGGGCTTCGAGGGGGTTGCTGTCTCGGCGGAGGATCGCGAGCGCTTGAACAAGGACCGAGAACAAGGCTTGCTACACTACAACAACATCAAGGACAAGAGGCCCAAGAACAAGGAGGATAAGCTGTCGATGCAGCACCGTTATAATACCCTGAAACATTACTCTCGAGTATAGGCGAGCAATGGAGCAATCGCGTGTATCAATTTAGAAGCTTACCCTGTAAAGGTCCACCTGTTTATTTTATTTTGGGAAATCCTATTCCTATGGGTCCACGATGACACTAGTCGGAAGTGATATGTAAAAGGTAGATTCAAAGACGATGTTTGATAACCTTTCAATTCATCAAAAATGTGGCTGGGTAGTGAGAGTCTTGTGGTCCATGGCCTTCGCAGCTGCCGACTCCAATCTGGATCCTGTCCCCAAAACTGGGGGTCATCGATTTAAAAGAACGTATGCAAACATTCTGGTGATGTCGGGATAGTTGACTACCTGGAATAATACACTGATTCAACGAACCATCTGTTCCCTTTACTCGCACCTCTTGGCTCACCACGGGATCTATAACGTGACCTTTTTGCAACGCCGTAAACTCTGCCTCAGTGATTTCGCGTCTTTTTCTCTTCCGCGGGTCCACCAGCCTCTTTCTCCAGCATCTTCTGTTGAACACATCAGCAGGAATTCGTTTGTCAAAGAAGAGCGGACGGCGACATACCAGATGCTTCGCAGTGCCATGGAGGGCATGTTTGTGATTGCGGCGAAATTTCGGATCGACTCCCTTCAGCGACGGGTATCGCGATGTTTTCGGCTTCTTGATGCTGGGGGGCATGTTAGTCTGGTATCCACACTATCGAAGCATTCAAAGAAACGAGGGCGCTGGGCTGAACGTTTCGAGGTGCCCAGATGCATCCATACCCGTTGCGATGCGCCTTGCGGGACTCGTTGTGCTGCGAGGCGTTCTTGGACTCTGTCGCGCGAATCGACTTGTTAATGCCTGGCCATAGCTCGCAGGGAGGGTATTCTTACTGGCCATTTTGGATTGGTGTCACTGTTCTTTGATCGTCTGGGGTGGTTTGAGGATATGATGAATTTTGTGCACTGATTCTCTTTTTTCCCTTGGTGCGATCACATGGGTGCCACCAATAGTGTGCGGGCAAAAGCTCGCTCGGCCGCAGCGTCAAGTCCCCGATATAAAGATGTGCAAAACCAAGGTCACGTGGCTTTGTACTATAATCTACTATTAGTAAAATCCTAATAATTTAAGCTCGTTTATTAAAGGTATTATTTGTATTTTTAATTGTTTGATAAACTTTTATATTTCATTTTTATAGACTTTACTGTATATACACCCAGGCCTATTATTATAAGTGCGCTGGCGCTAACCCGATCGGGAGGCTGGAAAGACCGGTTTTCTTATCAGGTAACTCGTTTAGCCGCTGGCGTCACTCGTCGCCTCTCACCTCTTGAACCTTCCGACTTCTTCATTTCATCCCTTGATCCTCCCATTCTCGTGCCATCCAACCCGACGACCATTTAATGATCAAGCATCAAGTTGAGATAATTGGCACTCGAGATCAAAAGCAATCACAGCCACCTGTTGGTTGACGTCAAAGTTGCTTAACGCCACCGTTGGGTTTGGACTTTGCCGTGACCCCTCACTATCACTCACACTCAGGCTCACCAAAAGCTTAAACGATTAGACTTTGCCTAGACTATCCACTTGATCAAGGTTTGTCTGTCTTATGGCTGCATACGACCGCTACGATGAACGGGAGCGGGAACGGGAACGCGACCGGCCTCGCCGATACGTGCGCGAGGAACGCTGGGAGGAGAGAGATGCCCGCTTCGACCCTCAAGACAGCTACCTAAACGTCCACCCGTCCACGCGAGACCTGGTCCCCCGCGCCCGCGAGCGCGAGGAAAGCGATCTTGCTGTCGAGGAGATTCGTCGCGAGTTCCCTCCGCCCGGCAGCCGAGACATGCGCAGGGCTCGCTCTGCTGAGCCCATCTACGAGGAGTACGACGTGGGATACCGTCGCCGCTACGACTCGCGTTACGATGCGCGCTACGACTCGGGCCGGGATCGCGATCGGGACTGGGACCGTGACCGTGACCGTGACCGGGAAGACTACTACCTCCCACCCGCAAGGACAAGCCGGAGGCCTGCGGCGCTCGGCTACAGGGACTCGGACATGGACGACGAGGTTGCGGCCAAGCAGCATGCCTCTTCGAAGCAGAAGCAGGAAAAGCTTCTTGCCGCCATTGCCGGGGCCGCCCTGGTGATGGGCGCCAAGGAGGTGTACGACCGCCACGAGGCCAAGCAGAACGATGAGCGGGACGTGCAGCGCAACTACCTGGCCTCGGCCGCCATCGGAGCCGCCGGCGCCCTGGCCGGGTACCAAGGCGCAGACTTTTATGCCCGCCAAAAGGCGGAGAAGGACAAGGAGAAAAGGAAGCTCATGCTCCATGGCCGCGACGGACCGGACGACTTCAAGGATGGCGGCGACAAGGACAAGGACAAGGACGACGAGGCCCCGGGAGAGAAAAATTTCCTCGAGAAGCTCTTGGCCGGCGGTGGCATCGCCGCTGCCCTGACGGCGCTCACGGGCAAGAAGATTGGTGGCGACGGCAAGCCCGGCGATGCCAAGCACGAAGTCCTGTCCAAGATGCAGAACGCGGCCAAGGCATCGTTAGTGGCGGGCGCGACCGAAGCGTTCCACATCGCGCGGGAGCCCGGTGGCTGGAAGGGCGAGAAGACCAGACGCATCTTCACGGCGGCCGCGGGCGCTGGCACCATTAACGCCGCCCAGAACGATGCCAAGAACAGCAAGCTGAAGTTTGCCGAGTCGGTCATAGGCGGCCTCGTGGGCAATCGTGTCATCAACGGGTCCAAGAACAACATCGAGGAAGACAAGAAGACGGGCCGGTCACGGTCACGATCGCGTGCCGCCAGCCACAGCAAGGGCGGCGACAGCGGGGTCGGAGGGGGCGCTGCCGGTCTCGCTGCTCTCCTGGCCGCCTTTGGCGGCAAGAAGGTCATGGACCACTACCGCAATGAGTCTCCTGACGGCAAGGACAAGGACAAGGACAAGGACAAGGACAGGGACAGGGACAGGGACAGGGACCAGCGGTCGCGCAGCCGCCGGCGCAACAGCAGCGACGACGACAGCGACGACGACAGACCGCGTCGCAGCCGAAGCCGCAGCGTGGTTGACTCGGCACGCAGCCGGCTCGCCAAGCTTGGCATCGGAAACGGAGGCGAAGAGCGGGACTCGCATCGGCACGATCAGGACGATTTCAATCGGAGCTCCAGCCGGCCACGCCGACGGTACTCGGATGACTGGGACGACGACAACCGCGACCGCAACAGGGACAGGGACAGAGACAGCGACAGGCGCCGCCGCCGCGCCGACGACCACGACGACGACGACGCCGACGACGACTACTACTACGACAGACGCAGGGACCGGTCACGTCCCCGAAACACACGCTCGGCCGCGTCCGAGTCGGATCTTGGCGACTCGGACGACGACGCTAGGCAGGCCAAAAAACTCAAAGGTAAGCAAATTCTTCTTTCAACACTGGCCGTTGCGGCCACGATACACGCTGCGCACGAGGTGTACGAGAGCGTGGAGAAGCGGGAGGGGCGGCGGAAGGCGGTCAAGGAGGGGCGCTTGAGCCCCGAGGAGGCGGAAAAGCTCAAGAAAAAGGCCATCTGGCAGGATGCCGCCTCGGTGGGCATCGCAGCCTTGGGAATCAAGTCGGCCGTCAGCACCTTGAAAGAGGTAAAGGAACACTCTCACGCCTGCAAAGAGTGGAAGCACGAAAAGGAGCTGCGCCACCAGAAGCGTCTCGAGCGCCAGCAGCAGATGGGATCCCAGTCGCGCCCAGCCAGAACCTCGTCACTTGACCGCGACGATGACCATGGCTACGCGTCAGATTGGGACGATGCAACACAACGGCGTGGCCGCACCCTTTAAAACCCGCGGCCTACTGGCAAACGACAAATAACAGGGGGAGTTATCTGGTGTTGGGGGGGAGCCGAGGGAGAGACCAGGGGGAGCGGGAGAGAGCTGCCAGCACGGGAGCGAGAGCGTGCCAGAACACAAAGTGGAGAACACAAAGTGGAGAGAAACGCACCGGCTCGGTCCAGGAGGGGGGATAAAATGCCTGCCCCCCCTCGGGTCCAAGGTTGGCTGCTGGCTACCAGGAGAAATGATCTACACGCGAGCACACACCCCAACAGCCAGCTGCGCTGCATCTTCCTGGGCACGAGATGCACGCCTCCTCGCCAGAAAGATTACAAAAGATTACGAACCTGTCTTGGGACACAGATAGCTCCCGCACATGGCCTCTCTCGCAGTTCGATCTGGGTTCCAATCCAATAGAACACGGGCGCCCACGTCACCCCGTCCTTTTCGTCACTGATTCTGCAACAGGCGCTAATATATACTGGGATGGCTCATTAACTGATGATTCTATTTGCGTGTAGACCGACGCCACTGAGTGCAACAACGACAAGCTGCAGGCGGCCGCAAATCCGATTCGGTCACATGTGCCATTTGTTTGACAATGAAGGATCTTGGTATATGTGGGGAACGGGGGTGGATCTTGTATTCAGGGTCCATCACACGGCTACGGAGTGGTGGCTGGGATGGCGGGATCTGGAGCGGATTGGACGAGTTTGTGAGATGTATGTGTATTTCAGGAATAAGAATCCATCCATCCAGAGTTCACGAATAGGAATGTTTGGCCTTGTTCTCCAACAAAGAATCCGTGATATGGAGGTTGTATCTCCAGAGCTCGGCCAAGGCCGTGCCGTGCGTGCCGTGCTTCCGTGTTTGCCGTGTTTGCCGGATATGCTTATAGACGGGATTATCTGCCGAAATGAATTGGACATGTGTATATATACACACATCAGAGACCACTCCCACCGGTCGCCTGCTTCCATTGCTGGGCCTTTGCCAGGAGGCTCGACAGGTTCTGCACCTGGCGCTCGTCGTCTGGAAACACATAATCGATGCGCTCCTCGTAGCTGCCATCGTCGACCTTTTGGCGGCGTTTTGTCCGCCTGGGCATTTGCTGCTTGATCGTGTCAATGTCCTGGACGGACCCGTGCGCCGTCTCGAATTCGAGCCAGGCACCGAGAACCAGGGCCCTCTCTTCCTTGAGGCCCTTGTCCCGCATGCTCTTGAGCGCACGCTCAAAGACGCCACGGGCCCTGGCCTTGGCCGCGTCGCTGACCCTGAGCTCGTTCTCGTTCTCGTTCTCGTTCTCGTTCTCGTTCTCGTTCTCGTTCTCGTTCTCGTTCTCGTTCTCGTTCTCGTCGTCGTCTGTGATCGAGGCCTCCAGGCGCGCGTAGCTGATCCAGACCTTGACGTGGCCCGTCTTGTCCAGCAGGCGTTCATACAGCTCGCGCGTCCGGGCGTAGTTGCCCTCGGCCTCCTCAAAGTCAATGTACTCCTTCCAGAGCAGCTCGGGCATGTCGAGCACGGGCTGCGAGATGGCCAGCTCGAAAATGGCACGGGCGCGCTCCAGGTCGGCAAAGGCCAGCTCCAGGTGCGCGAACCGGATCCAGGCCTGGCAGTTGGCGGGATTCCACTCGATGCGCTTCTCGTGCAGGGTGCGGCACCGGCCAAACTCGTAGAGGCTGTGCTCCAGCTCGATGTAGTCCCTGAACAGCTTGTCCTTGGGACACGTGCCGAGGGCGCGGCCCAGCATCTTCCTTGCCGCGGCCAGCTGGCCGTGGCGCACCTCGAAGCGGGCGGCCTGCAGCCACACCTTGGCAAAGGTGAAGCTGCGGTGGGGGATGAGGCCGAGGCAGGTGGCGTAGACGTCGCGGGCGCGGTCCGGGTCGCGGGCGACCGTCTCCTCGAACACGGCGAAAAACAGCCAGATGTAGACGTAGCGGCGCCAGTAGCGCTTCTCGTGGGCGGCGGGGACGTGGGCGATGGCCCTCTCGTAGACGTCGCGCGCGCGCTCGACGTCGGCCGAGAGCTCCTCGAGGCGCGCGTAGTCGAACCAGACGTCGTAGTTGGCGGGCGCGTGGCGGAGCTGGTCCTCGTAGTGGGCGCGTCGCTTGGCCAGCACCACGTCCTCGACGCCGTCGCTGTCGCCAAACTGCTTCTCAAACGTGGTGTAGGCCTTGTGCAGGGCCGCGCTCCTCGAGCGGGGCAGCCGGTCGAGGGCGTACTTGTAGATGGCGCGCGCGCGCTCGTACTCCTTGAGCCTGCTCTCGAACCTGGCGTAGGCGATGAAGAGCCTCTCGTCGATGAAGTCGTCGCCCAGGGCCTCGACGGCGCTGCCGAACACGTCGCGCACGCTGTCGCCGGTGCCGTGCTCCTCCTCGAACCGGGTCCACTTGAGCCACGTTCTCGGCTCCGGGTGGACGACGGTGAAGCGGCGGAAGATGTCGCGCGCGCGGTCGAACTCGCCGTAGCGCTTCTCGAGCTTGATGTAGGCGCTCCAGGCGGCCTCGTCGGGCTGCCACTCGATCCAGCGCGCAAACACCTGGCGCGCGCCGGCGACGTTGCCGAGCATCTCCTCGAGGTAGACGTAGCGGTACCACAGCTTCTCGGTGCGCGGCAGCTGCGTGACGGCGCGGTCGAGCACGTTGCGCGCGTGGTTGATGTTGCGGTTGCGCATCTCGGCCTCGGCGTACCGGAGCCACAGCGTGACGGCGCCGGGGTGCGTGTCCAGCGCCCGCTCAAAGACGCTGCGCGCCCTCGCAAACTCGCGCTGCTGCAGCTCGAACTCGGCGTAGCGCAGCCAGTTGTTGAGGTTGACGCGGTTGCGCCGGATGTAGTCCTCGAACTCGCGGCGTTTGCGGCCCTGGTACTCGGAGAGCTCCTCGAGGTCCTGGAACCGCTGCGTGGGCGCCTGGAGGGCAACCTCCTGGCGGTCGACGGCCTCGCGGAGGAGCTGCTCGGCCGAGATCTGGACGGGGGCCGCCGCCTTGTTCTTGACGCGGGGGGGGCCGCGAGAGACGTCCATTGTGATGGAGGTTGGACGAGATGCTGGAAGTGGTTGGACGAGGAGGAGGAGATGCTGGACGAGATGCTGGAGGTGGTTGGACGAGATGCTGGAGGAGGTGGTTGGACGAGGAGATGCTGGAGGAGGAGATGCTGGAGGAGGAGATGCTGGAGGAGGAGATGCTGGAGGAGGAGATGCTGGAGGAGGAGATGCTGGACGAGGGATGCTGGACGAGGGATGCTGGACGAGGAGAGGGTTTGTTTGAGTTTGACTTTGGCTTTATTTGAAATAAATCATTTTCCTGATCAAGCTGCACCGTCACGTGATGACGCGCTAACTCTTATCTATCTATCTATCTATCTTCTATCTATCTATCTTCTATCTATCTATCTTCTTCTATCTATCTATCTTCTTCTATCATCTATCTATCTTCTATCTTCTTTCCCTCACATCTTCGCCCATCGAGCGCCATGACCACTATAGCAGACGAGCTCCTCCACGACTTTGAAGACTCTGCAGACGAGGCCCACGACAATGACGGCCCCAGCGTCGCGGATGGTAACGGACTCCTCGAGATGGATGTCGATGGCGGCGACGCTGCAACAGGCGCTGGCGCAGGCCCAGACCCAGACAGCGACAGCGACAACGCCAATGACGACGACGACGACGATGAACTAGACGAAGACGCTGCCACCGAGGCGCGTGTTGAGAAGATGCAGCTCCGCGACGGTGCCCTGATGGAGACGCTGCAGCCGGTCCTCGAGGTTCGTTTTGCCTTTTCCCTCCTGGCTGCATCGCAGCAGTTGTTTATCTACATGGCAGCCCTGACCCGTTGGCTCGACTTTTTTTGCAGAACATCAACCACTACAAGGACCAGCGGCCTGCCGACCCGGCCACGATCGGCGTCATCGAGGACAATCCCGAATACATCCTCATGTCGCAGTCCAACGCCCTTTCGACCCGCATTGACAGCGAGACGGTGCTCCTGCACAAGTTCATCCGCGACCACTACTCGGCGCGATTCCCAGAGCTCGAGCTGCACCTCCAGAACGCGCTCGACTACACCAAGGTGGTGCAGATCATTGGCAACGGGCCGATGGACTCGGCCAGCCTCGACGCGCTCCGCGCGCCTCTGCGCGCCGTGCTGGACGGGCCGTCGCTCATGATCATCATACTCGAGGCGACGCGCACCGAGGGCAAGGAGCTGAGCGACGAGGAGCTGCAGCGCATCACGAGGGCGTGCCAGATGGTGGTTTCCCTCGACGAGGCGAAGCACGTGCTCACCGGCTTCGTGCAGTCGCGCACGAGGCTCTTTGCGCCCAACCTGACCGCGCTGGTCGGCTCGGTGGCGGCCGCGCAGCTGCTCAGCGCGGCCGGAGGACTCACCGGCCTGTCCAAGACGCCGGCGTGCAACATCGCGGCGTGGGGCTCCAAGAAGCAGAAAAACTCGGCGCTGGCCACAAACGTCGGCATCAGGCACCAGGGCTTTCTCTACCACACGGATCTGGTCCGGCAGGTGCCCGAGGACGTCAAGCGCCAGGCCATGCGCATCGTCTCGGGCAAGCTCGTGCTGGCGGCGCGCGTCGACCTCGTGCACGACTCCCGCGACGGCGCCGCCGGGCTGGAGTACAGGGAGGTCTGCCTGGACAGGCTGGAGAAGCTGCGACTGCCGCCCCCGAACAAGGGCCAGCGCGCGCTTCCGGCGCCCGACGACAAGCCCTCGCGGAAGCGGGGCGGGAGGCGGGCGCGAAAGGCCAAGGAGGCGACCGCCATGACGGAGCTCCGAAAGGCCCAGAACCGCATGGCATTCGGCAAGGAGGAGAAGGAGGTCGGCTACGGCACGGGCGCGGGCACGGTCGGGCTGGGCATGATTGGCCAGGCCAACGACGGCAAGATCCGGTCCACGCAGATCGACCAGCGCACGCGGGCAAAGCTCGGCGTCAAGTCAAAGGGCTGGGGGGGGGGCAGCTCCATCAACAACGGCGCCTCGTCGACGATCCGCGCGATGGGCAACTCGGCCATTGAGCTGGGCAGGGGCCTGCGGACGGCAGGCGTCGGGTCGTCCATCGGCACCGCATCGTCGCTTGCCTTTACGCCCATGCAGGGCCTGGAGCTGGTCGATCCCCAGGTGCGGGCCGAGCTCTCGCGCAAGAGGAAAGCAGACGAGGACCGCTGGTTCAAGGGCGGCACCTTTACGCAGGTCACATCTTCAACCAGCCAAGGCTTCAAGGTGCCGGCTTTGCCACCGAGCAAGAGAGTCGATACTGGTGCGAGCAAGGCCTAGAGCGGGACGAACGCGCCGCCAGTAGATAGGTTGATATCCAGCCTGTTAATGTTAAGTAGGATCCAGGGTGCATTAATTCGGAGCGCAAGTGAGCCCTTGATATGCACATGATACGTTTATTTTTTATTTGTTTGTTTATTTCCTCCCATAAGCAGCTTCGTGCTTTTCCCCAGCTGAATCACCCTCAGGGGTACAAAATACACAATAATCAGGGGTATAGATCTGGAAATCTATTATAGATACGTATATACAGAGACTGTAGTATAGGAGTCATACCAGCTGCTTATAGCACAGCTGATATAGGACAAAAATATGGACCCGCAGCGATCTGGTCGGTGTAAAAAATCATTAATAATAAATCAGGGGCAGGGAAACTTGGAACAATGCTGGCCGAACGATCGATCGACTGCAAATAATGCGATCTGGACAGAACCCCGCAGGGCAGGTCATTTCCCTATCAGGACTCGAGCCCGCAAGGCGTAGCCTCTGCAAAACAGGGTAGGGAAAAGGAAAAGTAACGAGAAGAAGGAAGAAGAAGGAAGAAGAAGGAAGAAGAAAGAAAAGGCAAGAAAAAATCATGATGAAGGGTCCCTTGGTCCCTTGGCCCTGCCCCTTGGCCCTCAGTCAAGCCAAGTCTGATATAAAGTCTTGGTGATATTGACTGGTTTCATTTCACCTCACTCATGTTCCGTCGACGGCGATAAAAGCGCTTTGCTGTGCCATTTGCAGAATTAACTTTTAAGTAGGTATCCTGACGGCATGGAGTCCAGGACACGCCCGCTCTAAGTGCAGCGAACCAAAGTCTCGGGCGGTCAGACGGCCCGCCCATGATTATCTATCAATGGGGAAGCGAACATTCCCGTGGGCCGCCGGTCGGCATGCAAGATAAGACAGGCCAAGTATATCTGTGTCTGTCTGTCGGTCGGTCGGTCGTCTGTCCAGGAGCTCATCGAGACGCAGGTCGGCCGACCCACGATCCGGTCACCCTCAACCCGCTCGTGCTCAACATCGTCTGTCTATCTCTGTCGTCTGCTGTCGTCTGCTGTCGTCTGTCTGTCTTCCCATCCGTTCTCCAAGAAGAAAAAGTTGAGGGGCTGCAATGATGTCATTAGGGTCGTGGTCGGCAAGGGTTTGTGAAAGGGGACCGTCCAATAATCGGGCAGATCGGCGATGAACCCTAATATTTAGCGGGCCACCGGTACGTACCTGTGAGTGGGCGGGTCCCTGGATCGCTGGCAAGGACCTCGGGCGGTGCTAGCGCTAGCGCTGGCTTTTGTTGATCCGCTGCTCCTAAAGAATCGGTCCAAAATCATCAGGACCACGCCCTTGGGTGGATTTATATAGCATGACGTCACTATTACCCTGAAAACGCAGTGATGTTGGCACTAAGCTGCTAAGCACAATGGGTTATATAATGATTCAAAAAAATCCTGCAAGTACATCTTTTATTAACGGTCTTATGACAAACTACTTAGTCAGACTCGCTATCAAACCTGGTCACGAGGGTTTTTCTTTCTTCTTCTCCTTCTTGGCCAATCCCATGAACCAGTCGTCCAGCCATCCGCAGATCGTCCGTCGATATTCCTGGCATGGGATTTCGGATTCCACCCAGAATGCCCTTTTTTGTTTACATCGGCATCCGTCACCGCCAAAGATGCTGCGCCAAGGCGTGCGTCCAAAGACGAGCCCAAGCGTTGCTTGGGCACGTTTTATTGGGAAAAACCACGCCAAATTGCCAAATTGCCAAATTGCCACACGCCTGAATAGCTCGTCGAGGGAATGAAACAAAATATAAACGAGTCCGCCAGACCAAGACAGACCCCGGCCATCAAGACCAACTGCTGTCTCCTGTGAGACATGGATCACAAAGTGGGAAGCGGGTGGGCGTGTGGCCTCTTTTTTTTTCCACTCCCCCACCTGGCTTTGCCTGGTTGAGGGACCGATCCGACAAGGAAAGCTGCTTGGCCGCCCCGGATTCCGCTCATGTCAAGCATGTTTCCCATCCCCTGCCTCGACCGTTTTCTTGAGGGAAAAAAAAAAAGAAAGGGCAGACAGAGAGAGAAAAAGAGAGCTTGCTGTCCGTCCCTCCGTCCATCAATTTGTCCCACTGCCGTCATAATAAGGGTCCTGCCGCCCTCTTCCATCTTTCTTTCTCCAACATCTCTCCCCCCCCACCCCTCTTGCTCCCCACCCTCTCTCTAATGCTATTTTCCCCATTTTCCATGCTCGATTCGATTCTCTATTCGATTCTCTATGCTCGATTCTCATCACCCTCTTGTCCGCGCCGTTCAACCTCGACCCCTCTTGGCCTCGAACACCACCACACCTGCTGAGCCGCCTCTCTCTCTCCCCCCCCTCTCCCTCTCCCTCTCTCTCTCCCTCTCCCCCTCCCCCTCCCCCTCCCCAGATAAAACACACCCAAGAGCATCATGCATGCCCGCGATTCAGCAGGTCGGCAGGTTTCCCTGCTCAACAACGACGACGAGTCCGTTGTGGAGCAGCTTCATGTCTCCAGGCCACGGCTGATCTACCGCCCCGTGGGGAGCCATGCGTCGTCTTACGCGTCTATATCATCATCACGCAGCGGCTCGTCATCCCCCATGACACCCGAGCTCATCCGATCCGACTCGTACGACTCGCGCACCAGCAGTGATCCCACGTCACCGCTGACCCCAACCGCCCTCTCGTACGAGCAGGCTGCCCGCGCGCAGCCCTTCCACCACCACCTGGCCATGACGCCCCATGACGATTATCCAGACTCGTTCACCCCTCCCCAGAGACCGACCTTTGCCGAGCCCAAATACAACGACGACGACGCCCTTGCCCCCTCCTCTTCGCCTGGCCCCATGCCCATTGCCGAAAAAGCCGGAAAGAGATATCCGTGCCGCTATCGCGACACCCACGGCTGCGACAAGACTTTCACCACCTCCGGACACGCCTCTCGCCACTCAAAGATCCACACCGCCGAAAAGGCCGTCCAGTGCACCTACCCAAACTGCTCCAAAAAGTTCACCCGCGCCGACAACATGAAGCAGCACCTCGAAACCCACTACAAGGACAGATCAAGATCTTCTGTCTCGCTGCGCTCACTGTCCTCGTCCAAGTCTCTGAGCAGCCCCACCGTTCGCCGATCGTCTCTGGCTTCAAGCGCCCGCTCTGCAAGCTCCGCCAGCATCACAACTGCGGCAGCCGCCGCAGCAGCAGCAACAGCAGCAGAATGGGACATGGATCCGTATCGCGCACAAACCGTGTCTCCAACCGTCAAATCCGCTGTGGCCTGGGACACTGCAGCCCTACAGCCTCCTCCTACTACCACCACCCTGCTGGCAGGTCGTCCCGTCGCGTCGAGAACGCCCAGCGGCCTTGAAGCTCTTGCCCTTGCTATTGCCTGTCAAGAGCACGATGAAATCTAGCAATCGGCCTTGTGTGTGCGCGCGCTCACCCTGACGGTGTATATCCCATTAATTGCGTTTTTCTGGTTGCTCTCGCTCTCGCCGGGTCACTTCTGGTCCAGCTCCGCATCTCAACAAGTCTACGGTCCGGAAGGGGGGGGTGAATACAAAACGGAGGCTGCCGCAACTTGGTTTGGCGCAAAAGGAGTTTCCGGGGAAAGGGCGGTCTCTTTTTTCGAATTGGCCGGCGTTTCGGGGTGTTGGTTTATCATTTTTGCATACACGACAAAGGTTGAGACTGGCTGGCTATAGAGGTCGCAAGCATACGAATGGCGCCTGTTTTCTTTCTTTCTTTCCTTCCTCTGGTTGCTCTCATGCATCCCGTCCATGGTCAGGTGTGCGTACATACGAGGGGGCAAAATGGCTTCTATGCTCATTGAAGGACGTTACCGGAATCGCGCAGTGGTTTTTGCTGCACTGGAAAGGATGGCCGGCTGCGGGCCATGGGTATCATCATCTCGGTACAGCCTCGTACATGTATACATGTATATAATCATACATGTCGATGTTCCCATAAACTGGTATATGAGCCCTTATATATACATGCTTCTAGGCAAGAGGGCATTCAGGACGCCGTCCAACCAAAGGCGGAATGGCCGAGACCGTCACGCCGTCGTTTGCTATACTGTGAGTGGCCAACACTGCGGGAGACGGCAGTGCCGGTACACTTGGGTCCGTTGTCTTCCAAGTCAGGCCATGCTCATGCTGGCGGATCTTGGCCCATGTCTCGACGAATCGCTCAAACTCTGGGAACAAACATGTCAGCACATGTATCGGTCGGAGCCGCATAGAGGCGGTTGCTGGTAATTGACTTGGGCTTGCCTTTTTGCTGGCTGAATTCGATGGCGAGGTATTGAATGTCAAGAGGCGTGCCGCCATCGAGCTCAACGCTACGGGATGGCATCGACGGGCTCCGCGAACAGCTGCTGCTGCTGCCGCTGCTATGGCTGCTCACGAAGCTGCTGGCATAGCTGCTGGAGAAGCCACTGGGGCAGCTGCTCGCCCGGCTGCTTGGCCGGCTGCTCAGCTGGCCATCCGGCCGGTTCCGTGGCGAAGATCTGCTTCGGGAGGAACTCTGGGCTTCTACTACCAGAGCAGGCCCCCCAAGGCAGCAGCAGCCGTGGATCGGTATCTTTACCAGCCTCTTTTTGGAATCCTGCTGCAGCTCGCGCTCAAACCAGCGAGTGTCAAACTCCTTGTGGCGGCGGTCCCACCGACTCGCAAACACGCTCAGCGTGTGCACGTCTGTAAGGACGTCCCGCCAGAGCTTGATGCGCTGGACCACAGCAATTCCCATGACGCCGCCAAACACGTTTTCGCGCCGATGGACGTCGGTCCACACAATGTCGGCATCGAAGCAGTCGAGCAGCTTCTTCTGCCGCAAGTCGCCCTGGAACCGCATCGAGCTATCGACGGCCGCGAAACAGTACACAGGCGTGATGTACTGGTCGAAAACAACGACTCCGCCGCTTGACGTGTAGCGAAGACGCTGGGGTCCCCGGAACGTGACCGTCTGTTCGCCCTCGTGGGGCTGTGTGCTGAACTCGGTATGCTTGCCGTGGAGGGTAAAAGGCAAGGCTGACGACGGGTCGGCCGTAGGGACTAGACAGACGCGCACAATCAGTCTCTGGTGCGGGGGGCGATTGCGATGGTGCCAACCAAAGTGTTCCAGGAGTTCGTTGCGGTAGGCGCACTGCCAGACTATCCGTGCTGGAGCCGACTCTATGAACTCCCACGACCCCAGATATATCGTCCGCTCATCGGGCGTGTTTTTGAACAGTTCACTAAGACGTGAAGTGCCATTGAGCATTTGTCAGTCGCAAAAAAACAAAAACAAAACACGCGCGCGCGCTCACACCCTCGAACCCGCGAGTGTCGACTGGATTCCAGCGGATACAACATACAGAGTGGCTTCGAAACCTGGGGGGCCGAGGTCCCATGACGGCACGGGATGTCGGAGCCACAATCGGCCCTCTGGTGGATCCTCGGGGGACTCGGGGGACTCGGGGGCCTCGGGAGACTCGACTCCAGGGCTGTTCTGGCACCGTTGTTCGTTGGTGCCTGTCTCGTCAGATGAGACCGGTAGCTGCGGGGAGACGATGGCTCGGCGTGTCATGGCCGCCGCACAAAAAACACAGGTTCACTTTGATATCTCGTGGGTGGCAGGACTAATGACTCGAGGAGCAGAAAGATGGGGGTCGATATAAAGAGCGGTCCGAACATCATACTCTAGTACCTGGAATCCAAACTATATAAAACATATAAAATATATCTTGGACATTTCCAGGGCGTTCACCGCCAGATTATGACAGGAAACGGACAGAAACGTCATCTGATTATATCATCATATATCTCACTATCATACTGAAGCATTTCTGGGACGCAACTTGGCACGTGCCATATACGCCCTCGCCAGCAGCCCATCTTGGCCTCTCCTCGCTCCACCTTCATGCCATCGAATTCGGCGTCTTTGGAACAATGTCGTATGATAGACCCGACTTCAACACGCCAAGAGTCTTGGCATCACCAACGCCAATCAGTCCTGCTCTTCCCCTCTCCCTTTCCTTGGCATCGGTATGACTAAGTCACTTGACCCAGCGGACGTCACCCATCCTTTGATATCCCCTCGATCCTTTACCCAGCCATCGCCTGGGACCTGAGGCCATCTGCTACGCCATTCTCGTCCCATGCCTGGTCGCCCGTGGCCACCAACGCGACTGTCGCTGCTGCGGACAGGCCCACGATCAGAGCCGTAGGCTCCGAGGCTCAGGCCCGCTCCTCCTGTCGAGATGCCTCCCTTTAAGCATTGCCGCAGACAGAATCTCGGTTTCTTGGGCACCGACAGCTCGGCGCTGTCGCAGCAGCAGCAGCAGGAGCGCCGCCAGCTGCGTTATGAGCTCGACCTGAACTCGTTCAACTGGCGTATATGGTGTGTGGCCGCGTCGGGCTTCTTGACCGATTCGTATAACCTGTTTGCGACAAACGTCATCCTCGCCTCCCTCGCCTTTGTCTACTGGCCCGACAGCCGCTTCCACTGGCAAGGCACCATGATCAATGTTGTCACCCTCTTCGGCTCCGCGTGCGGCCAGCTGCTCTTTGGCGTTCTTGCCGACTATTACGGCAGGACGCGCCTCTATGGCATCGAGCTGGTACTCATCATCTCATCGACCGTCGGCGTCGCCACCTGCAGCTCCGGCTACAGCTCAATGAGCTTTCTCGCATTGTTCACCTGGGTATGTGCTTATCGTTTGCCGTCGCATGCCGCAACGTCCCGTCTGCATGGCTGCTGACAACTCGCGTCGCCCGCGTCCGACAGTGGAGGTTCATAATGGGAATTGGTGAGTCCAAGCAGCTTTTGTTCCGCAATCTCAGAATCCCAGGTCTGCTCCATCTTGTGTCGGTCTGTCTGTCTGCCTGTCTGTCTGTCAGGTTCTCGCAAAGATCCCTTGCCGGCCCCGTTCTGATGGATGGCCTCCCACCAGGTGTTGGTGCCGAATATCCTCTCAGCGCAGTGGTAACGGCAGAGTGGTCCAGCACCCAGTCCCGAGCGACCATGATATCTGCCGTGTTCATGATGCAGCCTATTGGCCAGGCTCTCGCCCAGCTTGTTGGTCTCTGGGTTCTGGTCGGCTGGGACAACACTCATGGCATCGATGCGAAGCAGTGTGGGCTTAACACGCTTCACGAGGACGAGTGCAAGCGTCATGTGGATGCCATCTGGCGTGTTGTCATTGGCTGTGGCGCCATTCCCGCCTTGCTCGCCATCGTGTTCAGGTTCTATCTGTTCGACAGTGGCATCTATACCTTTGATGTCAAGAACAAGCCAGAGCCACCCACGATAAATACATACCGGACATATGACGGCAGCCAGCCCCAGGATCGACGTGCCGCTGGCGGGAGTCCAACCCTGAGCATGCCTATCCAATTCTCCAAGGCCGATCTGCAGAGGTATTTTATCGACGAGGGCAATTGGCTGTACCTGCTAGGTGAGCATGAACTGGACCTGGCCTGGCCTGGCCTACGTCATTCATTCATTCATTCATTCCACTCGTTCGAATGAAGGCCCCCCTTCATCTCCTAGTCCAGGCTGATTCGCGTCTTAGGAACATCTGCGTCGTGGTTTTTCCTCGACATAAGCTTCTTCGGTCTGTCGCTGGATAATAGAGCCACGCTTGCGGACATGTGGTCGACGCGTGACGAAGCCCCCATCAGCCCGAATCTTGTGTGCTGGAACTCGTTGCTCCCCGGTGGCACATCACTCGTGCCCTTGTGGGCTCAGACCGGGCTGCCTCTGTGGCAGACCGACGGGAAAAACCCCTGCGTCACAATCTACGATGTTCTCTACGAGCAGGCCATCCAATACCTTGTCACAGTGTCCATCGGCTCGGTAACCGGCAGCATCTTGTTCGTTTTCTTTGTGAACCGCCTGCCCAGGCGGCAGTGGCTCACCACGTCCTTCGCCATTCTTACTTGCATCTTCGTCATCACAGGCCTTGTTTGCTACACCGTGTTCGAGACGCCGCGGGCGCCGGCTACGATTGCTTGCCTGGCGATCTGCCACTTCTTCTTCAACTTTGGTGCGTTAGCCTCTTCTTGACTGGCAGACTGACGACTGACTGACTGGTTATCCAGGGGCAAACACTTTGACCTTTATTATCCCGGCCGAGATTTTCCCCACGTGCTACCGCTGCACCTGCCACGGAATCTCGGCTGCCTCGGGCAAGATGGGCAGCATACTCGCCGTTCTGATCGTGTTTGCGATCAACGACACATACAAGAGCACCGCCCGCCAGGGCCTTATCCTCACCATCTTTGGCGCAGTCGCAGCACTGGGTGCGCTGGTATCGTGGGCCTACCTGCCGGATGTCCAGAGGCGGGTGTTTGTAGACGCCAAGGATCATGACGACGGGGGGGCTCTCGGTGCTGGCAAGAAAAGGCATGGCCGCACCGTTCTCCAAAACAAAACATTGGAGGAGCTGGGCGAAGGCAGAGAAAAAGCAAGGCAGGAGGGCGAGATACTTACAATCAGGGGCAAGATGGCGGAGGCGAGAAGACGGCGCGAGTGGGCAAAAGCAGAATCATCAATGGCAAGGGCATCACTGCGTCATCGAACCTTTTCGTACATATAAATCTGCCGCGTATCCACGGTACGGGGACATGTGGCCCCATTGTTTTTATTATCCAGACATGCATACGCCTTTTTGCAATGACCGACTCTGTACACGTGGACGGGCCCCTTTTAGTTGCCTGGATTCCATCGTGCCATGTCCATAATAGGGTCAATGGATCCGATATCCACGAACGATCCATACACGCCATCTTGTGTAGTGGGTGGTATCCCGGCTTGACGGCCGAGGCTTTCCGACCATACATCAGCCATCGCGGTCGCAAAGTCGCCCCCATTGCCCCGTCTTGGAACCGGATCGACGGAGCCTTGGCCTGGCGAGGCGACGGTCACGAGGCCATCAAGCCTCCCGCCTTGCATGCCAAATTCCGGAAAAGCCGGCGCGCCTCCCTGAGAAATATCCATCTCCATGGCCAAGCCCTGATTGGACGATGCCGGGCTGGTGCTGAAGGAGCCGTTTACCGAGTTCCGGCTTGTTGCTTGGCCTACATAACGGGTCCCTGTTTGGTGGTTCGACGTGGTGCTCGAGTTTAGTGTTGGCTCATTCGACGAAGTCATATCCGCCAAACGTGCTTTGAGACTAGCAGTGGTAGTATTAGCAGCAGTGGTGTATTCGGGGCGGCCGTGTCTCTGTAGCGTCAGACCCTCGGGCATGATGGAGCCTGGGTCACCCGCGCCTGTGCTCGGCTGTTTTTCCAGGGGCCACGATGAAACCGCGTCCTCGCCGTCGATGATGCCCGATATATGCTGCCTGGCTTGTGATGTTGCGGCCGTACTCATCTCCTGTTCGTCCAATGCCGGAAGAAAAGAGTGGTAGGTCCTACCCACAGGCCTTACTGATGATTTTGGTTCGACAAAGCCCATGGAGGTTTCCTATCCAGGATTGAGTGTCAGAGGGAGAGGGAGAGTACGCGTGGAGAATACGTACCATGTTGGACGTGGTGGACAAGACGGCCTGCAAGCTGGGTATCTTTGTGCTCAGTGCTTCTATATCAACGTCCAGCTGCACCAGGAAGGACTCGGTGAGCGGATTCCGCCGCTTCAGTGCGTTCATGGCCGAGAGGATGAATTTGAGCGAGTCGAGTGTTTGACAGTCATCCGGTCTGCTCTTGAGATACTGGATGAAGACGCGGGCAGCAACGTAGAGACTGAAGGATATGAATGGATTCGCCTGGACACGGACGCTTTAGTATACACACATATATAAAGAGCGCTTGGATTCAACGTACGGTGGATAGGTCGAGATGCGAAATCATTTTCATTATGTTTGTGGTTTCGTTTGCTGCCGTGATGCAGCGCATCTTGCTTTCGGTGCTCACGTGTGGTGGCATCCGGTTCTTGTCTGCCTTGAATATGGCGGCCTGATGAAGGCAGATTGTGGAGGTGTGGATGCTCATGTTGGCCCATACGACGTTGGGATTTCTGAGACCATCTGGGAGCTTGAGGTGGGAGGGAAGACAGAGCATGGTGTTGAGGAGGATATTGTCCATCTGGCGGTGGCGTTTCCAGAACTCGCCATTGAGGTCGTGATCGTGGCCGTCGACGTCTGGGCGGTGCAGGTGGACCAGGTTTCGGCCGTACATGCTGGCCATGAGAACTGTGCTGCCAAACGACGAGAGCCTGGCAGCCCCGTTTGGACTCATGCTCTCTGCGAGGGTCTGCGTTTCCTCGGGCCGGCTCAGATCGAAAGCCTCCTCGGATGCCGGCAGGCGAGACAAAATGTCCTTCTCATCAATGATTATCGGCCATCCCGTCCCGATACTGGCGTACCTGTCCTCGCAAAATGCCATCCAAAAGGTGCGTCGTCGTTCTTCCCGCTCGGTCCAGTCGCGGGGCGGCGGCAGGCACTTCTTCACGTCGAGACCGCATTCGTCGAGGCGATGGAGCCCAATCCTTGCATGCAGGCCAACCGTGATCAGTCGTGGGGAGAGAGAGGGGGAGAGAGGGGGAGAGAGGGGGAGAGAGAGGGGGGGGGAGAGAGAGGGAGAGGGAGAGAGGGAGAGGGAGAGAGGGAGAGGGAGAGAGGGAGAGGGAGAGAGGGAGAGGGAGAGAGAGGGAGAGGAAGAGAGAGGGAGAGGGAGAGAGAGGGAGAGGGAGAGAGAGAAGTCGGTGGAAGCAGAGCTTACATTTGGCACAGGCGTGCAGCGTTCCCAGTACTGATCCACGCCCGGGGGAAGTACATCATCCTAAACTCATACAACGAGAGCAGCACGTAGGTCTGGGCCTGGGCGACAGAAATTATATGTTGGCCGTGCCCCTTCATCGTATCCGACTCGACATATTTGCGGGCCCTTGTGTAGAATATTTCCCTAAGGTGATGGTATTTTTCCAAGACGACACAGGCCAGCGTCCAGACCATATACCGGAGACAAACTGGGGGCCGTTGAAGTGGTGCGCTAAGTGCCGACATTGTGATTCTATTAGCCCCTTCTTCCAGGCACAGAGCACAAACCAAATCAAGTTCCCTACAGGTTCATAGCAGCCAGGTATCGTGGCATGTGGATTATGGGCGCGGTTGGATGGAAGGTGGTAAAGTATATTTGGTGGCTGGGGATGATGTCCAACGCGTGCTGTTAGAAATAAGATGCCCCTGTAGGCCATACCAGCCGTATGGGTGGGATCTACTGACAGCTCATCTATGATATCTTGGGCCGGCAGCGGCTCCTCCAGTCCAAGGCCAATCATTTCCCAGGTGAAACTGTTGTTCTGGCCGTCGCCAGCTTGGTTTGGCGGAAGGGCGGCGGCCTCATCCATGGGCACAGCCTGGTAAGGTTCCGGGTTGAGCCGCCATCGGTCCATGCCATCATCGTCTCTGGCGATGCCCATCGACGGATTGGTTGTATTGTTGACACCCGGGGTATCTGTCTGCCGTTGGTGGTCCTGCGTCTTGAGCAGGGTCTCGACTTGCTCTGCCACACAAGATACTGGTGAGCCTGAGATCTTGACAGGAAAGAAGACTCAACGCGGTAGGAAATGTGCCGTGTATGGAGTCTCACTCAGGCGCTCTTCCAGTGCCTTCACGTAGCCTCGCTTCGGGCCGCTCTTCCGGCGCACCTCGTCATATGCGCATGAATGACCCAGGCGTTTACACGTGCCACAGCTGGGCTTGAAGCCATCGCACTTGAGCTTCCTCTTGCGACAGATCATGCAGGCGATGCGTTTGGTCTTGGACAGCCAAGCGTTGCCGTTGCCGTTGCCGCTGCCGCTGCCGTTCGGATCCTGTTCCACCTGGACCTGGCCCTCGACTTCGATCGGGCTGACAGCGTCGCCACTGCACGAGGAGACATCGTCTGTGGCCACGGCGCCAGCGTTGACGGGGTGGTGTTTTGTCTGGCAATCGCCTGGTGACATGGTAGGTGTTGGCGATGTTCCGGATCGCTGGCCGTCAATCACATGGATAATTCGATTTGCAAAAGGGGCCAAGTTGCTCGTCACTCGGTTCAAGCCATTCGCTGCTTTTGTCTGCAGGGGTGGCCACCGATCCACCTCGCCACCTCCTAAAGGGACGATCACTACATTAGTGCTTAGTGACCTTTGAGGAGGAGGATAAAGGAACGTCATGCGAAGAGTTTGCATTGAGAGTCGATTATCTCCGAGAGTACAGTACAGAGGTACCTTCTGACCCCCGTATTATGTACATACATCTTATATACCAAGTCTTCAGCATCACTTTCTATCATCAAGCCCGGCGATTCTCAAAACGCCCAGATCACTGTAAGCAAGCCAGTATCGGGTTGGCGCCCAGGCTACAACAGGACATGGTCCTGCAGTCTTGAAAGTGTAAACCAAATCGCCAGTCTCGGTGTGAATGATATCAAGTCCGGTCCCTGTCGCATCATGTCAGCATCTGTCTCGATTCCGCGTCGTCGTCGCCAGTGGGTACACCTGCCTTCGTCGCTGCCACCGACCAGATATATGCCGTCAAAAGTAAAGCCTAGGGCGCCAGGTGTATTGCATCAGCCTCTCTGCCGTACGAGCAAGCCTATGCGGGTATTGCGGACGGCAACGTACTCAGGCTCCTGACTGGGCCTACCATGTTCGTGCTGGTCCTCTGGCAGAGCCAGTCCGTTGTGTCCCAGAGTGCGATGATCGAGTCTGAGCCTCCTGTGGCGAGGTATCTCGAGGTTGGCTGCAGCTCCGCCGTGAGACATGATGATGTGTGCCCATCGAGAGAGAACTCTTGCCGCTCGTCGCCGTGCTCGAGATGGAGTAGGGGCTTGAGCTCGGGATACGACAGGATCCTGATCCGCCCCAGGCCCGTGGTCGCAAACACCTTGTCGCCGCTCCAGCAGAACGAGACCTGGTTTGTTTGAACATCCTGCTGGTGGCACGACAGCGGTGCGCCGTGTCCTGGGGCCAGGATGAAGAGGTTGTCCGCCTGGACCATTGTCAGTTGTTTGGCTTCCCTGTGCAGAGAACATGTCGCTCGCTTACTTTGTTGCCCACAACCATGGTTTGACCGTCTGGAGCCCATGCCAGCGTGAAAGCCTCGCCCAGGCCTTTGATCTCGTGGAAGCAAGTCTTGGTCCGTACGTCCCACAGCTTTACGACACCATCGCTGCTCACGCTTGCCAGTTCGGCATCCTTCACCGGGTTGAATGCGACTTTTTCGATGGGACCCATGTGACCCTTGAGTTCCGTTGAAAATCGCGCATTGGGCTTCTCGGGATTCCCTAAAGCAACCATCCATCATCACATAAGTCGTCCGTCCATCAGGCGAGGAGGGATTGGGATCACTGACAGACTCTCAGCGTCTTGTCCGAGGACCCGGTTGCAACCAAGGTGCTGAGAGGATTCCATGAAATCGCTCGTATGCTATCGTGACCCCGCGCTTGCTGTAAGTTGAGATTCTGCGACAGTCGGCAAGCCAGTGAAGTGAGGCTCACAGGTGAGAGCCGCCGCTTCTGGAGACGGATCCTGGGTCGTGGTATGCCTGCCCTCTTAGACTGTTGAAGTAGAGAGGCACCCGCTCTTTGGTCAGGCTGACTCGAGGACGGATCATTGTCGAAGACGACGGGATTGGAGCCATGGCGCCCTTCCCACTGTGCCTACCCGCTCGGTTTTTACTGGGATTCTTGTTGTGCCGGGCGCATGTACAGTCATTGGATTGGGATGCGATGAAGCCAACTCCGGCGATGGCAATTCAGTTAGAACCGCATGATCGATGCTCAGCTGCCATGTGCTTGCACTACCGAGAAAGGAGTTGAGATGCCTGGCTTTGCATCATTTTTGGAGGCCTTGTTTATAACTATATACGTTACCCCACCCAGATAAGTAACCACAGATAAGCAATACTAAACGCTTTTAAACCTTAATATATTATTTATATGCATTTTTTTAAATTATTATCCTACAAAGCAGAAATAATATACTCTTTTTTATATATCTTAAATCTAACTTATCTTTATATTTATAATATATTTTAAATATAAGATAAATTTTATAAAAGTACTATAAAGTAGAATATAGCTTATTTTATTTATATGATACAAGTATCCTGGTTTTACTCGCGTTTTTATTTTTGTACTTATCTATCAAGTACCGTGACTTGGGTGTAGGTTGTTTCGTTACCAACGACGGTTATGTCGCCACCATCCGTTGCTTGAAGATTCCACCTCGACGAGATCATTGGCGCGTGAGAGGGAGTCTGGCAAGCCTGCCTTGGCCTCGATGTGGCCATTTCCGGCCACGAGCGTTCCTCACCATGTACTGGCCGATCGGGACTCCTCGCGTCTACGCATCCGGAGTCAGCCAAGGCTCCATCACCAATCCTGCCAACACTCTCCCATCCCCGACTTGTACCAGGCCACCTTCGGCATCGGCATATCAGGTCGGCCCCCCCGACGGCGATGGCGCTGCTCCGACAACCCCAGTCTCCCCGAACCCTCCGATGGTCCGGTCGATCGACGAGGCACATGGCGATGATGGCTTGGACTCCTCTCCAAACCACGCGCCAGCGACACCAGCCGATCCGGTCGAGTTTTCCGTGAACGAGCCTCTGCTTTCCCTTCGCATAGCACGCAGCGGCTCGGTGTTTGCGACCATTACATCCACTTCCATGACGATCTGGCAAACAAAGGTGCGGTGCCGTGTACCCCGCGGGATTCGGCCGTCACGGACTTACTGACGATGCCCTCTTGAAGCCAGCTGTTGTGCTGGGCACAATCGTCAGATCCAAATCATCGCTGGGCTTGTACGGCAAGAATGTTGATCTTCTCCTCCGACCAGACTCGGCCATATTCGTCGTGCACACCAGCCTCGGCTTCCTCATCACGTACTCCCTGGCGACCGATACCGAGGCGTGCGTGTACAAGGCTCATTTCTCGAGCTACGCCAATGTGCAGAAACGGCGCCAGAGCCATGTGGCAGGGTTTTCTGGCCTGCCGCCGGACCAGTTCCTATGGGGGCCTGGTGAAGGGAGCGGCGTGCCGGATGTGAGCGTACGGTTTCGCATGGTCATAAAGGTAGACGCCGGGATCGAGAGCGCCCTGGCGCTCGACGACGAACTCGTAGTCGCGACGCAGAAGCCCGCCGCCGTGCAGTGCATTCGCTGGACGCCCGACAAAACCGGCAGCCAGACACGCACCGAGCTCCTGAGTCGGATGGGCTGGATCGAGAAGAAGGTGTCCATCACCGAGATGACCCACGACCGACCGATGAATCTCTCGACATGGGTGACGAGCGACGGACGAGCATATGCGGTGCAGAGGTATGCGAAGAAGGAGATGGACGGATCCGATGCTGGAGGCGCCGACGAGGCAGTCGAGGCCAAGAAGCTCTTTCGGGGCCACTGCTTCCACGTAGCCACCACAGACGACGGGAGCGCCCGTGCTGCGAGAGCGGTCATAAATGCGAGGTTCTCCCTCATCGCCGTCGGATGCGTTGACGGGTCTATTCGTGTGTACTCGGCACGCGACTACGCCGGCAACATCCCCCACTCCCACTCGCATCCCCCGCCCCCCTCGGGCGCCGGCCCGCTGACGGCCCTGACTTACTCCCCCGACGGATATTGCTTGTTTGCGGGCTACCAGAGCGGGTGGGCCATGTGGAGCGCATACGGGAAGGCGTTGAGCACCTGCTTCGGATCCAGCCAGGCACTCAACGCGGCCAGGGGGGAAGGCTGGCTTATGGGCATCCGTGACGCCGCATGGATAGGAGGCGGATCCGAGATAATGCTTTCCAGCCCGGGCAGCGACTCGATATGGGTGCTGGAGATGGCGCGGAGCGCACTTACCGGGTGCTACAACTCTCCAAACTTTTTCCGCGCGGCGTTGCAGACGTCGACCAGCGTGATGGTGTACCGTGGATACGATCTCCCCGACCTCACGACGATATCGACGGAGCCTTTTTTGTGGCACACGAGCCGCGTGCCGGCATCGTATCTGCTGAACCAGTGGCCGATTCGGTGCACGGCCGTGTCGCCGGACGGGAGATATGTGGCGGTTGCCGGGCGTCGCGGGCTGGCCCACTACAGCGTCAACAGCGGGCGATGGAAGACGTTTGCAAGCGCGGACCTGGAGAACGAGTTCCAGGTGAGGGGCGGCATGTGCTGGTACCAGCACCTGCTTGTCGCCGCCGTCGATGCCGGCAAATCATATGAGCTCCGTCTCTTTTCTCGAGAATCCGATCTCGACTCGAGGCAAGCGCTCCACGTCGAGAGCATGTCGTTTCCCGTGGTGCTGGTTGCCTCGGCAGGCGAGGATTCGTTGCTCGTATACACGCACGAAAATGTGCTGCACCACTTTATATTCGCCTCGGGCAGTGGCGGCATCCGACTGGTGCAGGTCGGGCAAATCGGCTTCCACGGCATCGTCAGGTCGCCGGCCCGAGTTCGTGGACTGACGTGGCTGGTCCCGGAAAGCCAGCTCCTGGACGGAGATCCGTCGAGCGACATTGCGGTTGCGTCTGTCTTGTTCCTCGTGGACGGCAAACTCGTGCTGCTGCGTCCGGCAGTGAACGAGCAGGGCCAGCTCAAGTACGACATGCGGGTCATTGCCCAAAATATCGAATTCCACGCCAGCATTGGCGACCAGCCGGCTAGCCTCGGACACGGCTGTGGAGGAGCCAACTCGAGCTCGAACTCAAACTCTGAGCTGCGAGGGTCTCTCTGGACGTTTGACGGGACCGATCTCAAAGTCTGGACCAGCGTGGACGAAATGGTTGGTGGCATTGGCATCCCAGACGGCCGCCATAGGGACGTGTCGTCTCCGGTGCCGGTGCCGGTGGACTTTTATCCGCTGTCGATTCTGCTCGCCAAGGGCCTGGCGCTGGGGGTCGAATCCGAGCTGGTTCAGCGAAGAGATATCAGCTTCTCACACTTGCGCTTCTCCATCCGGGTCAGTCCTCTGTGGGGAGCGTTGCCATGGATGCCTGACTACGCTGACTGACAATGCTGACCATGGTGGCAGACGCAACTGATACTTCCAGACATCCTGCGGTCATACCTGGGCGAGTCCAGGACAGCGGACGCTGCGGCGCTGGCGCAGCAGTACCAGGGACTCGCATACTTTCCTCACGCGCTCGAGGTGCTCCTCCACAGAGTACTGGATGAAGAGGTTGATACGGCGCCGAAACCGGAGGAGGCGGTTCTCCCCCGAGTGCTGTCGCTGCTCTCGTCATTCAAAGAGTACCTTGATATTGTGCTGCAGTGCACACGCAAGACAGAGGTTCGCCAGTGGAGAACGCTCTTTGGATACCTGCCACCGGCGCAGGAGCTTTTCGAAGAATCGCTGCAGCGAGGCTCGTTGAAGACGGCAGGCGGGTATCTGCTCATTCTCCACACACTCGAGGAGCTGTCGGCAGCATCCGAGCAGAGCGTCAGGCTGCTCTCGCGTGCCATGGCGGAAAAGAAGTGGGAGCTCTGCAGAGAGCTGGCCAGGTTCCTGGCGGCCATGGACGACACGGGCGACACCTTGAGAGAGTCGATGAGGCAGGCAAGACTATTGCTCGAGCAGGACAGTCGCGCACACACACACTCCTAGATTAGATGACTGGACGGCAGGGAAAACGCTGTCGATGGACAGCCCGCGACCAGTGATTGTCGCCCACATGGAGACGAGAGGAATTTTTGAAATACATGCGCGATAGCCAGATAGACAGAGTCTTTACTGTACGGCGATTTTCCCAGCTGGGCATGTCGTTTTGGGGTTCTCATTCTCATTCATATTCACATCCACATTCACATTCATCTTGTGACCGTTCCTCGGCGCCTGGGCGGGCGGCCTGGGGTCGGTCGGTCGTCGGTCGGTCGGTCGGTCGGCCACGCTCAGCCAGCCAGCCATCGACCACAGGTATCTATGTTGTGTATGTGTGTATGTATGTATGTATACGCAGCGTTTCACGTCAAGAGGCCAGGGCCCGTGGGCCAATCCTATGTGTCTGTCCGTATCCGTATTGGAGCGATGTGGAGGGCCGCGCCGTGTCATATAGGCTGGACGTGGTCTCCATAGAGGCTAAGAGAAGTCCCATTGCGGAGGCCTTGATCAGCGGTACAATTGTGGCTGTGAGCGGTAGATCTACTTTATCCGCTTGTACCGCTGCTTTGTGGGCGAGATCTACCCTGGATGGATGCGATCCCTGCCCTGGACAGGGAAAAAAAGGGAAAAAATGAGGCTCGTTTTTTCAGCCCTCGGTCCATCTGAACGTCGGCAAGTCTTGGCGAAGGCAATTCTTTCTCGTTTAAAAACCGCAACATCACCATTGCCAGTCATTCTGTTCTTGTCTCTTTGTATCTTTCTATCTGCTTTGGGGTTTTCTGGGGTTTTTTTTGACCTTTTTCCACCCCTTTTTTGTCCTCCTCCTCCTCTGTCTCTTTCCTCACAAATCCACGCTTCATTCCACGCTTCTGTCCACCACCACAACAAAAACAAGGCGAACAGGCGAACGCTCGTTCGACCTCCCATCCCCGCCAGTAATCATGGCGGCCCTGTCAGGCTCACTGCGACTGGTCGCAACATATGGCGTGGACTGGATATTCATCGTTGGACTCGCCATCGGGACGCTTCTGGTCAATCAAGTAGAATCAAGGGCGAGGCCCTTTTCATTAACAAATCCCACCATCTCGTATGCATCCATCCATCCATCCAGAGCGTTGGCCTTTCCTAACAACCTTGCCTTCTCTCCAGATACCCTTTTACCGTCAAAGAGACGGTGCCCATGTCGATGCTTGCCTTGATGATTGTGATCTTGACCATTCCTGGTATAATGCTTGGCACAATGGTGCCGGCCCTCTGGTATTCGTATGGCGGCAGCAGCAGCGGCGGCGGCGGCGGTTCCACATCACAGTCCGGCTCCAACATCTGGCGCAAGGCCCTGTGGGAATTCCACATCATGATTCTCGGTCTTGCCGTCTCTGGCGTCGCCACGATCTTCATGACGGAGTCGCTCAAGGTCATGATCGGCAAGCCCAGGCCCGACTGCATTGCACGATGCCAGCCCGACATCGCCAAGGTCTCCGAGTTCATCGTCGGCGGCATCTCCAACCAGCTCAGCACCGGCCAGCTCGTCTCCAAGGCCATCTGCGCCGGGACCGACCACGACATGGTCAACGACGGCTTCAAGAGCTTCCCCAGCGGGCATTCATCCGGCGCCGCAGTCGGCCTCGGCTACCTTTCCCTTTTCCTGGCCGGCAAGTTTGGGCTGCTGTCCCTCGCCACGTCGTGGACCAACGACGTGGCCCCGAGAAGCGTCTTTGGTGGCTCGTCTCGGCCCACCCACGTGCCCTTGTCTGACGATGGCACCGGCAGCGGCGGCGACTTCAACGAGGACGACAACAAGCTGCGCAGGAGCCTGTCGTCGTCCTCGGCCCCGCACGCCTCGCTCATCGTCATCGCCTTGGCCCCCTATGCCATCGCCATCTTTGTTGCGGCTTCTCGCTGGCGCGACTACCGCCACCACGCCGCCGATATACTGGGTGGCCTCGCCATTGGCACCTTCTTCGCCGCTCTCGGCTACAGGTTCGCCCAGCTGAATCTGCTGCGTGCCCTCGGCCCTCGGCCCGTCCCCGTGTCCCAGCCATCTGCTGCACTCTCCAGCAGCAATGCCGAACACGGCTACGAATCCGATAAAGAGTGGGGAGCCGTGCCGGACGATGAGGAGGCGTTCCATCGGGCCACGTCACCTGACGCCATGAACCGGATATAGGCCCCTCGTATTCAGGCGTCGTCACAAGAGAGACAGGGGGGGTTGACAGGTTTCAGCTCAAGCGATTTGGACTGGTGGTTCATGTATCAATGTACGATAATATCAAGTCGATTTTATGCCCATGGGGGGGTATGAGCTAAAATAAATAGCTAATAAAAAATAGCTAATAAAAAATGACAGACACGTGGTGTTGTACTGGCCGAGTAATGTATTCCAAGACGGCCGCCCATTTCCTCGTGCTAAACCATGTCGGATCTCTCGTTACTCGGATTTGAATGACTATTTCATGTTCTCAATGCTGGGTTCCAGACAGACCATGTGCTTGATCAACAACCATTGCTGGTCAAACAGTTGCCTACTTGGATACTTTTTTTTTTGGTTGGTGGTCACCGTCATAATCCTTCCAACGCCAGGAGTTTGGTTATCTTGATCCTCGTTCGGTCACGTCGCAGCCCCTGCAGTCATCGCCAGAGCCGCCATCTTGTCGTTGTCTTGCTCGCGTTTCGTCCCGTCATGGCCATTGTCATCTTCCAGCTCCTCCTCCTCTTCGTCGTCGTCGTCGTCGTCATCTTCGGCCGTGAACCCGGGGTCCACATCAATCTTGCACAGGCGCCGCCGCATCTCTTCGCGCTTGGCGTTCTGCCATCGCACCAGCGCCGCAGCAGCGTGCACCCGGAAGCCGTAGACGCAGGGTATATAGCGTTCGGTGCTTTTGACCGGCACCAGGGTTGGGTAGACCTGGAAGAGGATGTTATGGAACGACGTGCCAAAATAGGCGCCATCGATCGTGGCGTGGCGTGACGACTTGGGATTGTAAATGTCTTCGCATCTGGCGCAATACAGCTTGACGGCTTTCAGGTTGGGCGTGTCCGAGACTCCTATCGGAAGCAGCGGGTGCGAGTGGCACAGGACGCGTGGGCATTTCCCAAAGTCCGACTTTTTGTACTTTTCGAGCTGCAAGGCAAATATGTATATATGTGTATATATAATAGATTAGCGACTGCATCTTTCTGCTTGGCCTTTCGGATCAACGCACCATCTTTGCGAGCCCGCGGTTGGTGACAATGTACCGCGCGTGCACAAGCCCATACAGGTGGCGCGCTGATTTTTCAATCGTTTCCCTCATGTCATCCTCGCAGTCCAGGTCGAACACGTCGTTGACCAGATCGAGCGCATACTGGTAGTACTGCACCTCGGTGTTGAGCCCCGTCAGGTTGAAGCGGTCCGTCAGGTATTCCTCGTCTATCTCGCAGAAATACTCGTTGCCGCGAGACGAGATGAACTGGGTCGCGCGAGAAGCAGGTCAGCCAGCTATCAAGGTCTCCGGTCGCCGCAAGCCCACCCACCAACTCACCCAATCGCGCCAATAGCTCGTAAAGTCACTGTCCGACTCGCTGATGAAATCATCCATGTTGCCGCCGCCTGGCTAGGCCAAGCATCGGGTTTTTGGAGCGTTGGGTGCACGTCGGTTTGCTCGGCAGCAACACGGCTGGGCTCTCGCCAGGGTCGCTGTCGCCAGTGTTGACTGATTTATCCGGCCGTGGAGGCAGTATGCGTCGCAAGGGCGAGGGGAATCAGAAGAGACCCCTATGTGGTCGGTCTACGCAACTTGAACCAAGTTCTATCTTCAAGTCTTGAGGTTGGGTCAGGCAGGTGTGACGAGGCTGTCACCTGTGGCTTGAACTAGCCACAGCGGGTACGCCACAACGTTGCCAGGTTAACGAGTAAACTGTTTATGGATATGATATGACCTCTCTTTCTATTGGACTCAAATTACATATCGTGCTACTTTTTGCCCTTCTCCCGAGTCTCCTCTTTGCCCTGCCTCTTCTTCAAAGAACCTCTTGGCCGAGGAGTTACAATGTGGTGCCAGGACTTGTCATTTCGCCTTGTCTTGAATCCACCTTTGGCCTGCGCTCTTGGTTAGTCTTGGTTGGGGTCTTGATGTGTCAGAACTCACCGGAGTGCCCCAGGGACTTGTCGGATGGCGATTACTCTTGGACTTTCCACGTCCACCGCCGTGCGGGTGGTCATCTATAAGACGGTCATAGTCAGCGTCTTTTTTTAGAAAAGAAAAAAATCTTTACGACCCACTTCTATTCATGGCAACGCCACGGACTGTCGGACGGATATTGAGCCATCGGCTGCGTCCGGCCTTTCCGAGCTGCTCAAGGTGGTGATGCGGGTTGCTGACCATGCCAACGGTCGCGCACGCATCCTTGCTGACTGTACGAATCTCGCCACTCTGAAGCCGGACTTCAATCACACTGCCCGTCACCTCTGTGGTTCCGTCTTCCTTGGTCTGCTCCCCCTTGGACATGATCACGCCATATGTCCCGGCACTCCGGCAGAGGATGCCCGGCCCCTTTGCCCGGATGCTGATGTTGTGTATCAATGTGCCCGTCGGGATCAGACGGAGGGGCAAGCAGTTGCCCCGAAAGCACGTCTTAGACGCCAGCACACCCAGATCGATGACGCCTCCCATGCTGTCCAATATCGGTCGCGGGATACCCGAGCGGTAGCTGTGCACAACGTCGCCGGCTTCCAGTCCGTCCGGCGCAATGATGTAGGATTTCTTGCGCGTCTTCTTGGCCGTGACGAGAGCGATGTGCGCGCTGCGGTTCGGGTCGTACTCGATCCGATCGACAACGTGAGCCCCCGCATCCCATCGATAATAGTCTATTGTTCGTATTCGGCGTCTGTGGCCGCCACCCCGGTGCCGCACAGTGACCCTGCCCGTGTTGTTGCGCCCACCCTTTCCATGGCCTACCTTGGGGAAAGTAAGAGCCAAGTACGGCCGGCCGGTCCACAAGTGGTCGTTGAAGACCCGTTTGAGATGCCGCAGACCCGGCGTACGGGGTTTGTACGTGCGCAAAGTCACTGTTTCTTTGGATCTGGCGGCGATGGATTCGAGTGTCGGGGCGACGCTGGCAGGCGCCTTCTTGGCCGTTGCTGACGAGGCAGCTGGAACGGATGGCTGCCGCTTCGGCGCAGCAGCTGTAGACAGGGCCGCCGTAAAGCACCGGGACAGTCGGCTGCCAGACAGGCCGGCCTCCAGGAGCGGCGACGCGCCGAGTCGGAGTATCATGCTTGACGGATAGATACCTCGCAGAGCCCATACAGGGCGTTGCGAGGATAGAAATCGAGTTCAAAGACTGCCGGAATGGGGTTGGGTGTCTTGATAAGCCAAAGAATATATGATGGCTTCAAATTTGGACCCACCAACCGGGTAAACTCTGGCAACCGGTGACGGAAGTATTTGTGGTCTAAATTCCGAGTCACGTGCCGAGACAAAGATGAAAAAAATTTCAAGCTTTCGTTGCTCCGTTGCTCCGTCGTTTCCAGGCATAACAACCCTCAAGACCCCACCTTCGCGTTGGTCTGTGCTTCTGTGCTTGAAGCTTACGACGTGGCGAGCCCGCCAATTTCCACCCTGGCTCGCTCTCGCTCACATGTATGTATCATCACCAGCCACCGCTCCAAATCGCGTCATATAACCGATAGAGAAAACCATTTTCCAATCCATCTTTTCGCCTCTTTACCGAACAAACGAGTTTTGGAGACAAGCCCACGTTATTTCTTTTTCAGACTTTTTTCTTTCTCTCTCGGACCCGCCTCTGCATCCCCCCGACAGCGTAAAGTTGCACCGACCACTAAAGCGTCGCGGCGCGTTGCTGGCCCCACCCTTCCTTGGACGTGTGTTGTTCTTGGCTCGGTACGTACCCTGGCGCGTTTTCTCTTCACAAAACAACACCCATCTCTCTTTCTTCGATTGCGGCCGACCCCGTTGTAAACACCTTTACTCAGTACACCTTTGGTCTACACAACCCTTCCTACCTACCTAGGGCACCTTGGCGTTCCAAAAGTGGCATCCCATCTCCAAATTGACCTTTCCATCTACCTACGAAGCATTCACTCCACCACACGAGCTCAAATATTTCATATCCGACTTTCTTAGTACCGTCTGCCATCTTCACCGTTACAATCGTGGCCGCCACCGTTATATAGCACACACACATCACTGAATTGCATCGTATGTGCTCAGGCCAACCTAATCCATCACCTGCCAGTTGTCCTTGGATGCTGAAACTGATCTCTATCTCTCTCTCTCCCAGCGATTCGCAGCAGCAGCATCGCCCAAGCTCTATAATCAATCATCTGCCATATCAAAATGGCTCCTGCTGTTGTGAGTACCGCTTCATCGATTCTCAAGCCGCTGTGCCCGATACCTCTGCCCATTCCAAAGGCAGCTCGTTCCGGTCGCAAGGCTGGCTGGCCGATGGGCGCTTGACCATCTGTGCAATCTCTGACAAACGCCTACCGCGTCTAGGGTCGTGTCACGCGCCAGCGCGTCGCGTCTAACGAAAATGATGAAAACGTCACCACCACGCGCACAACTCGAGCCAAGGCTGCCGGGGCCGGCGTCGACGAGCCTGTCAAGGCAGCTCTTCAACCACGCAAAGCCGGTGTCAATGCCGCCCCTCAGGTTACACGCAGGCGCGCCGCCCTCGGAGACGTGAGCAATGTCGGGAAGGTGGAGGTGGTGGAGGGAAAGAAGGCTGCCACATCGACGGGGCGCGTCGGCCTTGTGTCGAAAGCGGCACAGCCGACGGGCGTTCAGAAGAGCACGACTACGCGCTCGACGTCAACACGTGCTGCTGCCGCCAAGAAGGAAACGAAGACCGCCGAGGTGAAACGGGCCGGGTCCGGATCCGGAGCAATCGGCGTACAGAAGAGGAAAGCACCTTCGACAGCGGCATTATCCTCCAAAGAAGTCAATAATGAGAACGAGCCCGTCCGCAAGAAGGTCCATACGTCGGAGGTGGTGGAAACACGCAAGTCCGCCAACCCAGCAACGGTTGCTTGTGAGGGAGGCAAGGCTGCTATTACCACCACTACCACTACTATTACCACCACCGCCGCTGCCACCACCACCACCTCCACCACCACAAAGGCTGCTGCCACAACCAAGGCCGCCCCCCCCGCTGCTGTTGCCGCAGCAAAGGTCTCATCTCCTTCCACGACGCCTGTGGTCCCCCCCAAAGCTGCTGGCGTTCCGGCCTCCCATCTGTTTGAGAAGCTCCAAGAGCGTGTTCTCCCGTTTGGTGTTGGCGAACTCGAACAGGATGATGCCGACGACCCGTTCATGGTCTCAGAGTATGCCCACGATATTTTCGACTACATGCGTGACCTTGAGATCGACTCGATGCCGAATCCCTGCTACATGAACGACCAGGACGAGCTCGAGTGGAAGATGCGTGGCATCTTGATCGACTGGCTCGTCGAGGTTCACACGCGCTTTCATCTCCTCCCGGAAACCCTGTTCCTCACGGTCAACATCATTGATCGCTTCCTTTCTGCCAAGGTTGTTCGTCTTGACAGGCTGCAGCTCGTCGGCGTGACGGCCATGTTTATCGCGTCCAAGTACGAGGAGGTGTTGTCTCCGCACGTCAGCAACTTCCAGCGTGTCACCGATAATGGCTTCACTGACGCCGAGATCCTCGACGCGGAGCGTTTTATCCTCCAGACGCTCGACTACAATCTCAGCTACCCTAATCCGATGAACTTTTTGCGTCGGGTGTCCAAGGCCGATAATTATGACTTCCAGTCCCGCTCCATTGGCAAATATCTGATGGAGATCAGCCTGTTGGACCACCGCTTCATGGCCTACCGCCCCAGCCACGTTGGTGCGGCGGCAATGTACCTGTCGCGTCTCATTCTTGACCGCGGGGACTGGGACGATGTCCTGACCTTTTACGCCGGCTACACCGAGGAAGAGATCGAGCCTGTTGTGCACCTCATGGTCGACTACCTCGCTCGTCCTGTTGTTCACGAGGCCTTCTATAAGAAGTACGCCAACAAGAAGTTCTTGAAGGGTAAGCTCGTTGCAGTAACATGTCTTTCCTGGTTGTTGCTGACGCCTCGTGTCCAGCCTCTCTCCTCACGCAAAAGTGGGCCAGGATGAACGCGATTCACTTTGGTATTACCGATGTTCGGTACTCACTCGACGATATCTCATAGATAAGTCTGGATTTAAGGTCGAAGCCCCATGACCGTTTGCCTCTGCGCCTAGCGTGTACTGTTTTCTCATAGCCAGCCCCAGCCTCGGGCTGTCTCGAGTATACATATCCTCAACTTGAATTTTTCTTCTTCTCTCTTTCTATCCCCGTCGATGGCGTTTTGGCATACACGGCTCGCAGTCTGTGCTTGTGTGCGGATGAAGGGCGTTATGGGAGTTTTGCGGTGGGTTCAAGGTGGGATGCTGGTGACTAGGCAGCGCAGCTGGAAAGCCGGAGTTGGAATTGCGATGGCTCCCGGGCCTTGTTGGGATCCGAAGGGTCTCCGGCATGAAAATCTCGGGTATCATTTGACGTGCTCTTGTGTGGCCGGCTGACGGTTTAATTCTTCCATGGGAAATGGCGCAGCCTTTTCTTCTGGATGGCGTAGACATGGCCGCTCGGAACCCGTTGCTTTGAACAGGTTTTTTCCACGCTATACATGGGTTTCTGTACATATATATCTGGTGATCGTTCTGGTCGAACGGGAAAATGAGCATTGTCTGAGAATAAACGAAATGTCACCACGATGTGATGTCGAGCTTGAATGTTTATGCGTGTTTGATAATTGAGCAATGTAATAATTTAATATAGAACCACTGCATTTCATAAAAGTGTAGCATAATCAATTATGGGTAGCATGGTTTATTGTTCACTGGTTGCTGTGTTTAAAGGACAGGGGCATCACGTCTTGGTGTGCAATCTGCTGGGCCTCGTCGGATGTATCCGGCCAAACAAATATCCAATTAATATAATAGTTTATTATTCTCCACGATTAATACTTGACGAGCATGCAGAAATCGGGCTAGGAAAAATACAAAAAGAGAGGTAAAGAGTCCTGGAACGCTAACATTCGGTCTGTCTTACGAGCCTCCCTGATACATTTACGCAAGTATGAAGCAGGTAATTTAAGTATTGACTTGGGCAAACTTGCCACGAACCCAGATGTCAAGAAACTTACTTGTAAGTGGCTCTATAAGAATCTCGACGTTTACTTTATTTCACCATGGACGAATTACGTGCACAGCTCGCCAAGTTAGATAACAGGGCAGACTTGGACCTGGGGATCATGATTCAAATGCTCATAGATAGTGGCATGCTGGGATAAGTACGATACGGATACATAACCGGACCACACGATTGATCAAGCATACATATGTACTGATGACCTGTACTCCGTACGGATGGCTGGTGAATACATAGCCGGGGTATAACAAAAAATAGAAGAAAAAAAAAAGAAAAAAAAAACACAGCACAACGGTGTAGGTTCCAGAGCGGACCCCCGGCACCAATAATTTGCCAGCACTATTATTACATAGACTATTACATGAACATGCACGGGGCGGCGGTCGGTCGGTCGTTATCTACGACTGACGGCGGGCTGGAACGACGACAGAATCACGAGGACGTATTGGCATTGGTCAGACAGGGAGGGTTATGTGAGAAGAAGAAGACGGTGAAGAGGGCGCGTTGCGCTGGCGGCTGGGCGGTTCGCATACCGCATCTTGAAGCGCATGGATTGATGCATGCGCGGCGCAGATTGCGTGCCAGGTCAAGTCAAGTCTGCGTGCAACGCAGTGACAGTGACCCCCCTGGAAGCTTCTCCGGGTAAAGCCACCAGTTCGTGCGGTCAAGGATGGATGTGGGAGGAATGCTTGGGGAAGACGAGAGGGAATGAATACCTGCGTATGACGTCTGCGGGCAGAGTAGTAGTAGAGAGTCGTAGCAGAGAGTAGTAGTTGGGTTTCTGAATCGCCACTTGATATGACATGACATGACGGGTCTTCCTCGTCACAGTATCGTGTAAACGTACTGTGCACACTCGACCCCGGCCCCGGGAAATTCGCAACGGTTTGGAACGGGAGGACCGCGTCGACGGGACTGTCATCGTCGTGGGGGGGCTGAAGGTAACTCTGATACAATTATACTGTGTCAGGGCCCTCCAGCTACTGCAGTTGATTTGTGTCTTGGGCGTTCATTCCCTGGCGTCCGTCCCTGGCAGCCTGCAGGAAAGTCTGAAAGGAGATAAGCCTTTTGAAACCGAGCCCTCGGGCGGGGTCCGGGACTCGTGATCTTCAGACAAACTGGAACTAGAACTGGGCAGGCCTGGGTGAGAGACTGGGGGCGGCAAGGGGCCGTTTGTCCTCTGATGGAGCCGAGCTTCGGTGGGCTGGTGGGGCATGGAATGGTAAAATAGACAGATAGATAGTAATATGGCAATACGGAGTAACGAATACAGTACTAGCATGTAGTTGGATAAAAGACTGGGCCCGGAGTTGTCCAGACACAACAATCAAAAGCAACCAGGGCGCCCAGCAGACTGGTTAATCACCTATATCAGACAGACGGGTCTGGTGCGCCGATCATGCCGCGACCCGGGGAACAGCAGATAAGTAACAAGTACGGATCGTGCCCGAGCGAGTGGGCGGGGGCGAGAAGAAGATTCGTCTCGTTCTCTTCTTTTGCTGGTCTGGTTTTTCCCTGGGTCCTGTTTTCCAGAATATGTCATGACGATTTCCCACCCAACCCAGCACAACTTATTATATTGCATAGCACATTTATTCTCTCGCGATCGCGATGAAATGTCTCCAAAACGCTTGATGCGACACTTATGGGTCCGATGAGACGCTGGATATGCCGGATTGCATAAACGTCCTTGTCCGGGCAGGGAGAAGAAGCACGGTGCGTGCTTGACCTGATGATTTAATTAATTGTTTCTTCGGATAAATAGCATCCACAAGACATGTGATTCGTCATTCCCTGATCGATAAATGTGATTGGAGAACGACTCGTATCTTATCCTTATCGGCTTTGTTTCGTATCTGACGTCGGCCCGGTAAGCGACCAACATTTGCTTGTCCGAGCGTTCGTTAGCAGCTGTTTCTCAGCTTCCCAGCTTCCTCTGACCAACACCGCCTCAGTCAAGTCGTGGTCATGTTTGCCACGCCTCGCGTCCCTCATTGCTGCTCTTGTCTGGAGGCCGCCGCCACGCGCATTCCCGGACGTGCGCTGTGCCTTGCAGCTGGAGACGCACTGTGGTCCTCTGGTGATTGTGGTGGTTGTGGTGGCTCTCTGGTGATTCTGGTGATTCTGGTGACTCTGGTGACTCTGGTGATTCTGGTGACGGCATTGGGTGGCCAGGATGGGATGGCGATTTGACGGTACGGGACTGAGGAACATGACTGGCCGCATGTTTCATCCAAGCAAGCTGCTCAAATCTGCAATGTGCTAATTATATGATTACACACAGACGTCTTTGGAAAGCCACCACACCACTACCCGGATGATATTTTTATATATTTTTTTTCGCCATCGTCAAGAGCGCCGTCCCCATTGGCGAGGCGACCAAAGAGACGACAGCCTACGACGAACGAACCTCGGCGTCTCTCTCAGGTGTCCAAGTACACCTGCTACATTGGATCAACAGCAACAAGTGTGACGATGCGCAGCTGATCATTGATGCGCAATGCATGCCCATCAGCCACATACGGTGTGCACTTTCTTGGCTAAATTTGGCGTGCGTGCAGTGCACAATCTCACCATCCGACGCTCGGTTGCACAGTCACAGGGGGGAGAGGGAACGCAACGGAGGCACCAAACCTGGAAGCAAAGACAATGTGACGGAGGTGTGCATGGCTAGTTGAAACGGAACTCTCGCTCTCGCACTAGTGCGCCGCCATGGAATGTTGACAACAAACGCGTACGCAACTCTTCTCTCACATTATAGTGCACAGTGCCTCATTCATTCCGAGAGGATCAAGTGGAGAGTGGAGCCCTTGTGCGCGCGCGTCCTCTCTCCATCGGGATATGCATTAGCTATGCTGCTGTATGCACAATTCGGCTCCGTCTCGTCTTCTGGAGGGGAGTGACTTTGCCCAAGTTTCCTGAGTCGTTGCTCCTCCAAGCGGTACATAGCTCACCTCGGCCTGTGGTCAGTTATCACTTCTCTTGTCTCGCAAGGTGGTAATGGCTGCTATAGCTGGCACGCTCACATTTCTCAACTAACTCACTTTTCACCTTGTGTCCGTCTGTCAGTCTCTCTCTCTCTCTCTCTCTCTCTCTCTCTCTCTCTCTCTCTATCACGATCCCTCTCTCCATCACGCTCCCACCCTCTTACGCTCCTCTCACGCTCCCTCTCACGCTCCCTCTCTAACCATTGCCACCCTGCCACCCAATACTCTGGGTAGGACCCTGCCTCCCTGCACGGTACCCCAAGTACGGTGTAATCAACACTGGATACCAGTCCCGTTCCACGTCCCTCACTGGTTCTCCAGCTTCCATCTACTTTCCAAGTCCCAAGTCACCCCAATCGTGGTTCCCTGGGTCCAACTGCGCCGCGTCGAGCGGCTCTCGATCCACCCGCATCTCTCCGTCCTGTCTGGGGCGGGCTTGGAGCCAAGCAATTCGTACCGTCTCCTCCACCCATGTCAGCTCTCTCTGCCCGAGGGACGACCATAAGCGACTGGTTCGTTCTGACTGGCGCAAAGTCGTGGGAGGGGAGTCTGTCAGTTTATCCTATACCCAAAGTAAAGTCGCACACCTTTTCTTCTTTTATGTATACACGACGGTCCATGTTGATCTTTTAGGTCGCCTCTTTCCTCTTCCCTCGCTCACTTTCCCCATGTTCCTTTCTTCTTTTTCATCTACTTACAACGGCATTCCCACCGACAATACCGGCGCCATCTTGGCCCCCGTCACTCTCTTTTCTTCCCCCTCCCCCCTCCTCTTTCGTTCATTTTTAAAACACGTCCCTTCCCCTCGTGATCTACAAACCTCTCTCTCTCTATACATACATACTCGATAGATATGGTGCATTGTATTTCATGAACAACTCGGTCCCTTACTCTTCCTTCCTTCACCGTGACAACCTGAGAACAACGCGTGGAAAGCCTTCCACTGACCCTCCTTAACCCAATACAAACCACTTATACACAGACACGGCACATATACACATATATTACATATATTCACATATATTCACACAGACACACACACACACACATTATATATATACAACGCATAACTCGCGAGTCCCCCAACCTATACTCGAGACATTCCTATACTATATTACCGACTGCTTCACTCTTTGCCGCAACTACCCGCCACCGTCCCGAGAGACCGGTCCCAACGCTCATTCCTTTTTTCCCGGAAGATACAGTCTCCGAGACCAACCGCTCATTATTACCCTGACGCAGGCAGCATCCGAGTAGACCTCGCCACAGCTCCTCGAGATTCCATCGTCGTCCTCCGTTGGCTACAGCACCCCTAGCTAGCCCCCCGGAGTTAATATCTAAACCCCATAGCCTATCCACCCCCCGCGCATCGCTCAGAAGCGTGAGTAATCCTCCACGATGATAGATAGCCGCATATTAGTCAAAGAACACAGAATAGAATACCGGCCTCGGTACCACCAATCCCAGGGCACTACTTGCTGACATGGTCCACCGCAGACGGCAAAAGTCATGGAGCCCGTCCTGATGCCTCACCAGGCTCCCTTCTACTTCTACGGACCCGAATACTCGTCGTCCTCCTCCAAGTCGGATCCTCGTCTCGCGGCCGGTGCCTATGCCCACCAGCTTGGAATCCAGCAGCTTGCCATGTAC
>JAOYNU010006672.1:0-18090 GCA_026745395.1 Tympanopsis confertula
AGTAGAAGAACGACTATATATCGATTACTATAATATATTAATATCCTCGTAGTTTATAGATAATATCCGATTATAGAAGTATAAGGTAGGTATCTAGGATAGTAATATAATTTAATCTTTTAAAACCGAAGACTATTTATCTTTTTCGCTTACTATTTATAGTTCGCTATACTATAAATACGGGAGCTCTAAAAAGAATTAAGTCGTATATTTAGTCTATTAGCTTCTTTAAGTATATTTTATTTAATATAGTATAAAAAAAGGCTTCTTCCTCCGGTTTTTAATAGAATAGTTATTACGTAATTTACTTTAATATATAATCGGGGACTAATAGTACTTTTATATATAATTCTAATAAAAACTAAATTAGTCCTAAATCGATCTATAGCTTAAGGAATATCTCGGTAATTTTAATTAGGTCTTTTCTTAGTATTAGGTCTAATAGGTCTTAGTATATATAGATCCCGTTTATCGTAATTACCGATAGTAAGGATCTAATATATATTATTTTTATTTTACTTATATTTAGGGCGTAATCGGCTTATATATCGGCTATTTCTTCTTCTCGTAGCGGGCTAGTATTATATAGAGTTATTACTTTATTTTTCGGATTATTTAAAATTAATAGATTTAGAAATATTAAATTAAGCTCTTATACGGATTAAGTAGATACTAAGTTTAGGTTTTTCGATTTTAAGTTAATACTTAAACGGATTCGTTTAATAGTATTCGCTAGTAAACTAGATAAAAGAGTAATAGTTCCTAGTATATCCTATTAGTAGATAGTTTAGGGCTACCTAGATAAGTTATAAATTATAACTAAGGAGTATTTACCTATTAGAGATCTATACCTTTCTCTTATAGGTTTAAAGAGAAAAGGTTATTTTTTAACTAACTAGTTACTCGGATTAGTACTATCCCTATATATTTAAGTAGGATTACTAGATTAGTAGTTACTTTAGCTATTCGAATATTTCGATTCTAGTCGTATAAAAAAATTAGAATAATAAATATATTTATACTTAAAATAGTAAATATATACGTTTTATAATTAATAATAAATTTATTTAATAGGTTAAATTCTTCTCCGATTAGTATTCTAATATCTAGTTAATTTATAACCTAAGTACTTATTTATAATTCGCTAATCGTATTTTATTTCTCTTTTAAAATTAAAATTATCTATTTTTTTTATAAAAAAGAAGAAAATAGCTTATTTACTTATTCGTCGTTTACCTATTCTAGATATCTTCTTTCGTTTAGTTCTATTAAAAATTATTTTAGTTAACTTAAATAAGAGAGATTTATCTATTAAATATCGGTATAATCCTATATTTACTATAAAATAGAGTAAATATCTTTAGTAATCTAGTATCGGGATCCGGATATAGGTATTTAAATATAGTATTTAAATAGGATTAGTAATCCTCTAAAACTTAGAGATTACCGTTACTAGGTTATAGTTTCCTTCTTACTATAAAGCTTTATAAAATTAAAATAGATATATTTCTTTATTTTTTTATTATAAAATATAATAAAGTAGTTAAAGTATATATATTAGTAAATTCGTTAGGATTCTAGATAAGATCTTATAGTACTTAATTTATTATTATAGGATATCGGAGTAGTTATTAGGTAAGTAGATTTATTTTTATTCTAATCGGAGTCTAGATATTCGTATTCTACTATATCTAAGTCTTCTTCTATAGTTAATAATTCTTCTACTATTTCCTCGACTATTTAAAACCCTTAGTTTTCGAAGTCGATAATATAAGAGTCCTCTTATAAGTAAGAACTAATAATAGTAATAGTATACTTTACGATATTAGTTCTTTTTTTCCCCTAGAGTATTATATATTATCGTAATCCGGATCTACTAGATCTATTATCTAGACCCGGGTTTTAGATATTTATTATTAAACTTATATTATTTAATCGGTATTATAACTAATAGGTACTAGATTATTATCTACTACTAGTAAGTCTAAATTATTATAAATTATAATTATATTAGGGTTAATCTTATTATTAGGGTTATCGGTATAATTCGTAAAATATTATAGTTTAGCTAATATTAATTTATTCTTTTTATAGTAGTCTAAGTAGCTCCCGGATATCCCTAATTACTTTAAATTCTATATATTTTCCTAAAAATCGTACTTAAAAGTCGTATTACCTTTTTAAAAACTTATTAGTAACTATTCTCTTCTACCCTTCTTATAGAGGAGCTAATATAATTCGAATTTATTCGATAATATTTAGCTCGAATCGGGGAGTATAGATTATTCTAATTAGATTAAAATCGATTTTTTAGAATAGTATTATATTATAATTCCTAATAGGTTCTCCTAAGAGTTCGATAAATCTAAGAGTTTTAGTAGCCTAAGAGGTAATATTTACTCTATAGAATATATAATCGAGAGTATATATCTTATATCGAGTTTATCGTATTACTATATCTAAGCTTATAAGTTATTAGTTCTTTAGTAGATCTTTTTAAATAATTATAGTTTATAAAGTACTTTATTCCTAGTTTTTATTTCCGATAAATTATAGATTTAAGGCGAAGCGATCCTCCTCGTTAAGATTTTAGGTATACTAGTAATTTATATAGCTTATAAGACTCTTATATAGGTTTCTAGTTATAGTATAATAAATAAAGGATCTACTCCTCGCTATTTAGGTTATAGTACTAATAAAAGTATCTATATTCTTAAAGATATATCCTTTTATATTATATTTATTTTACTTATCCTTTCTTATAATATATAGTAGGTTAAATACCCTTAGTTCTTTAGCTTTAAATAATATAGCTAATTTATTTTATAATTTTCGATACTTATAGGATTAGTATTACTTATCGAGCGAGTTATCCGATAAATCTAGGTCGTTATCGGGGTTATTACCCTATCTAGAATACTTTTACTATAGTAAAAGGTCTTATTAAAAATATCTAAATTTATTATTATTATCCGAGTTATTACTTCTATTATTTAATAGTTTTCTATTCGGGAGTTTTAAGATATATTATTTATATTATTTTTTTAATAGAAAAGGAGTTAGTCTATTTTAAGTAGTTTTTTATATAGTTTAGTCTTTTAGAAATATTATTAGGATATTTCTAATCCCTAGTATAAAAGTTATATTTAATTAATAAATTACTTTAATTATATTATTAAGTAGTCCTAGTAACTCCTTTCTAAAAGGGATTAGTTCTTCTTTAATTATATAAATTAATCCTCTTTTATCGATTATTTCGGGCTTTACCGATTTATCTTTAATAACTTTTTTTCTTCGGTATTTTTAACTATTAAAAGGTCTAAAGTCTAAAGGGTTAGTTCTTAAACTACTATTAAGTAATATATCCCTTCCCCCTAATTTAGTAATTTTAATAGGATTAATCGGTATATTATTTTTATTAATTAAAAGCTTTTCCGGATTAACTAAATTATTCGTTTCGGTAGTTAATATTTTTTCTAGTAGAGATATAAATAGTTCGTATCTACTCTTTAGTTTTCGTATTTATTTAAAAATAGATTATAGATTAACTTTTATAAGTTAATTTAGATAAGTTAAAATTAGCTTATTCGGGGGAGATACTTCGAGTTTACTAGTAGATAGAGTTCGTAAATACTTTTTTTTAGTAATTTATTTATTTCTATTTATTATAAATTCTATAAAGAATACTTTTAGTAAGTAATATACTACTTATATTAGCTTATACTAGAATCTCGTCTAATTCGTATAATCTTCTATTCTTTTATAGGCTACTATATCTACTTTAAATCCTTCTCGTAGAGTAATAGTAAGGCCTATTTATATTCGCTAGGGGTCTCGAGTAGTTTTTATCGTAGTTTTAGTTAATCTTAAATTTAAAGTAAATTAGGATAAGTATTAGGCTAGGTCTAGGCCTATTATTAAACCCCTAGAACTATTATCGTATTTTCTATAGTCGTAACTATAAAATTAATTAAATCTTTCTATTTAAATCCTTCTTCCTATTAATAGTACTAGTATTATACGATATTTATATAAGGGAATTAGATTTAAAATAGTAGTAAGTAATAGGTTATAAGGGATTATATCCGCTACTCGACCTAATATATTAAATATATTATCTAGTTTTTAGGCCGAATTAATTACTTTATATCGTTTATTTTTAATAATTTTCCTAATATTTTATATAAAATAGTTCCTTTTAATTTACTTTCTTAGTTTATTAAAAACTAGTAGAAATTAACTCGATTACTAAGTAGTTTTTAAAGTAATAATATCGAGTTATAACTCTACTAATATACTTAAAAGTTATAATTTTCGGGTTCTAAATTATTTTAATAAAATATATATATATTAAACCTATTTTTATAACGAAATATATCTAGTAAAGGTAAATTATTATTAGGTAATAGTAAATTATTCTCTAGTAATTTTATAATAGGCGATATAGAGGATAATTATATCCTTAATTACTTTAAAATTACCTATTCTAATTACTAAAATTATAAACTATTTTAGTAAAAATCGTTCTTAAATAATCTCTTATAATTTTTAATAAATCTATAAAACCTATTAAATATCGTAAGTTATAGTAGGAATAGGGATCTCGAGCTTAAGTAGTCTCTTAATCGGTATATTTAAATTAGAAACTAGATTAATTAGGACTATTTATACTTAAGGGCTATTCGGGCCTAATTACTTAGGAGGTAAGAGTATCCTAGATTACTTAACTAAGTAATTTCTCGATCTTAGTAGTACTACTATTTAATACGATAGATATATATACGTATAGGCGTAACCGCCTTTATTATAATAAACTAGTATAAGTATCGTAAAATATAATATAAATTCTATATCCCCTCTTATCCTATACGGGGAATATATAATTTATATAGAATACTTAGAGATCTTACCTAATAATACCTAGATCTAGTTTAGATCCGATAGGATCCGGCTAGATCTAGCTAGCTCTAATTAGATCCAGGCTAAATCCTTACTAATCCACTTAGATTAAACTATACTCTATATAGATCAACTAATCCATATAGTTATAGCACGATATTATAAGTCACTCTTACTTTGTATTCTATTAGTTAGCTTTAGATATATCCTCGAATAGACCCGCTTTACCTATAGCGCGATATATAGTTTAAGTAATAGATAATACTTCTAGGTTTAGGAAAGTAGTTATTACTATAAGTAAAGTTAAAGTAGTAGATTAATACCTAGCCCTACTAAAAACGTTCGTAGTAGAATCTAAGACTTTAATAACCTAGATTCGGTACGATAATAGTACTAATATTAATATTAGTACTATTAGAGAATACTACTTAAAGAGGGGTATTAAATTAGAATTTATTTTAATTTATTCCCTAGAATAGGATAGTATTGCGGAAGTAGGATTTAGAATAATCTTTACCCGGATATAATTAGTAATAATCGATAGAGAAATCCCCTAAGAATTCTAGCTATATATATTAGAAATATACGTAGACTTAATTAACTATATAGTAAATAAAGCCGTAGTAGAAAATAAAACCTTTATAGAGGTATATTAAAGCTATATTAATAGGTACTAACCTAGACTACTACTACCCGATTTACTTAATAAAATACTAGTACTAATAGCCTAGCCGAAATTAAATTAGCTGAAAATACTAAGAAATAAGGTTATAATAAGGATTATTAATAGTAGTAATTCGAAAACTAAAGTACGAGAGGAGTCTAGTAAACTAGTAGGGTTTAAGGGTTATTACTTATATAAAGTAGCCCTAGACTTATTTAAGAAAATTATAATTAGCTATAACGTATAGTTCTACGAAGAATTATAAGCTAGAGATCTAAATAAAGTCGTAAAACTTTATATACTTTAGGAATATATAAGCCGTAAAAAAACTATAGCTAAGTTAGTACTATAGGTAATTAAAATCCTTACTAAAAAGGAGTATTAGTTAAACCTAGTAATAAGGTATTAAAATAAGGGTACGAGAATAAAAAGGAGTTTAAAACCGACTCGGATACGGATAAAGAAGTTACTAATAATAATAACCCCGGCGCGACTAGCGGTATAAGTAGCGAGGATTTTAACTTTTATAAGAATAACTTATTTATAAGGTTCTCGATAATTAATTAAAAATTAAAAGCTTTTTAGGTTAATAATAGCGTATTTATAAAACTATATCTAGAAGCCGATTTAGATATACCTAACTATTAAAAGGCTATAATTAAGCCCGACCGCTAATAATAGCTATAAGCCCTAAAAGTAGAAATTAAAATACTACTAAAACGAGGTATATTTAAATTTACCTAAGAATAAGGCGAAAATATATTCGATAATAAAATAATTTATAAACGGAAAAAAGATATAAATAATTAGGTTACGAGGTATAAAGTATAAATAGTTATAAGAGGATTCCGATAGTATAAAAGGACTAATTATAACGAGTACTATATAAGTATAATTAGGTCTACTTTATAGAAAATACTACTTATAATTACTACTTCCCTAAGTTAAACTAGATATTAGATAGATATAATAGGGGTTTACCTACTAGGAGACCTCTACTATACTATCTTTATAAGGGTTCTACTATAAATCTAGAGGTATATAATATAATACCTTAAAGAAATAGTAAAATATAGTTTTACTAATTAAATAGTAATAAGAGTAGCTAAACCCTTCTATAGCCTAAGATAGGCCGGATTCGAGTAGTAGTAGAAACTATACTTAAAATTAAAAAATTTAAGTTTTAGGCTAAGTATATATAACTCGGTAATTTATACGAATAAGCTAATCGGCCTTATTAGTACTATATTATAGGATTAGTAGACGGGGTTAATTATTATTAATACCTATATTAATAATTTTATCGTAATAAGTAAAAGCGAGGTAGGCTTAGAAAACCTAACTAAAGATCTCTACTAGAATAGTATCGAAGTCGAGGTAATAGGCGTTCTAGCCTAATACCTTAGAATAAGAATTATAAACTATACTAATAATAATATAAACCTAGTTTAAAATAAGTATTAGGGGTAGATCCTAGAGCGATTAGGTATAGCCGATTATAAACTAATCTAATCTCTAGGCCTTAAGACTATATAAAAACTTACTAACCCTAATTATAGAGGGGATTAGGTTAGTTTAGAGGAGGCCGCGGTATTTAGATCCGAAATAGGGTTTTTATAATATACTATAAATATAATACGCCTAAATATAGCGTATAATATTAATATTTTAATAAAAGGGCTAAGGGTACTTAGGGTCGATAACTATAGAATAGCTAAAGTTTTACTAAAATACGCTAAAAGAACGACGAATATAGGGATAACTTTTAGTTAAATAGGGTTTAACTATACTACTAATAACTAAATAGGTTTATATAAGTACTATAATACTAATTTTAGGGTACCCGATTTAAAAAGTACTATAGGATAGGTAGTAATAATTACTAGTAAAGTTATAAGCTAGTTAATAAAGAAATAGACTATTATAACGATATCTTTAGGAGAATCTAAGTATTTATAATTAAAGATTCGTATAGCTGGATAGATTTTGAACCTATCCGAGCTATACTACGATAAAAAAATACAGTAAGACGTAATACCTTCTATCTTTAAAGCTTAGTAACCGGTATAAATTTAATAAATTTTCGTAATAAACTTTCGTAACTGTACTAAAGAAAACTAAGCCCCGAATAACTAGAATTTAATCTATATCCGAAAGTCTCCCCGTATATTACCGAGTAAGTTATATAGAAAACTCTATTACGGCTATAGGAGGAGCCTTTATTAGTATAAAAGGAGGGCTTTCTCCCTAGAGATTCTATACTATCTTCTATTAGACCTAAATAAACCTACTTAAATATTTATAAACCTATTTAAACTACTACTACCTTTACTCGCTAATATAACGAAAATACTAGTTATTAAGAAGATCTTCTACCCCCTTCTCCCCGGGTTTACTATAAAGAATATAAACGTTATATTATTTATCCTTATTAAAGCCGATATCGATATCGGTAAACTAAATAACGAGGATCTATTCGCTTTTCTAGAGAAAGGCTACGAGAAGCTCGTAATAGCTAGCTTAATTAAAGTCGATATCGATAAAATACGAAGCCTAGTAAAGGCTTTACGAGAGGATAATATCGTAGAGGATATTAGAGTAAATAACTTCTTAGTAAATATAACTAATAATAAGTTTACTATATAATTTACGTAGGTAGCTAAGAAAGATTAAGATAAGGGATAATCGATAATATTTAGTAGGGTTATTAGAAAGTATTAATATATAGGGCTTAATATAGTCGGAATTTAGTATAAGTAATAAATTAGGTTATATAGGGTTAGTATTTCTATCTATAATCGGTTTTAAATTAATAAAAAGATACGTTAATACTTTAAGCCTTTTAACGCCGTTGCTTAGGGCAAAGAATCTAAGTATATATTAATATCGTTACTAAGTAGAGAACTAGCCTAAATTCGGAATATACTTAAGGACTTAGGAATACCCTTATTAGAAAGGAAACTTATCTTAGTATTTACGGATAGCGAGGTAGTAATTAAAATAGTATCTAACTTTTAAATAGCGAGTAGAATAGCCTATATAAGAAAGTACTATTATTATATAAAGTAAGAAGACGAAGATAACTATATTATAATTAAGTTCGTACTAGGTATAAAGTAAATTATAGATAGTTTAATAAAGTATTTAGGCCGAGAAATATTTAAAACTTTCTAGTAATATCTAAAAATAGAAGTAGTAATTCCGGCCTTATTAGTACTAAATAATTAAAAGCCGTTCTAGGGTACGTTTAAGTAGATTAACTATACGGCCGGCTAATAGCTTAATCTAAAGGGGAGTATAATAACCTAATTTAGAAAGACTAATTATAAATAAATTTAAATAGGGTTAAACCCTATTTAGATATAGCTAGCGGCTAATAACGATAGCCGGATACGCTTATCCGCCTCCTTAAAAAAGGGTTTCCGGCACTTAAGAGCTAAAAACTCTTCTTTATAGAATTTATATAGTTAATATAGTTTCGTAAGGAGATAGATTAATTAAAGATTAATTAAAAATACCTAAGAATAGTAGTAATCGTATATTTTAGAGAAATATCTATCCGTTCTAAGTTATATCTAGCTAGATTCGAGCCGATCTAGCCAGATCCGACCCGTTCTAGGCTAATCCGAACCGTTCTCAGCCGGTTCTAACCTTTCTAGCACTCATTAAATCAACACACTACTTTGTATAAATCTTACGGCTACTTAAATACTTAATATATAATAAAAGGAGTATTATTAGGTCTATTATAAATTTATATTTCGACTAATACTAGTTTTATTACTAATAGCGCCGAACGAGGTACTAATTTAGGCCGTATTAGTTATATATCGAAATACGGAAAACCCTAATTTATAAGTAATCGTATACTAGTTTAGTATCTCGAGTACTACTTTTAATTATCGAATAAACGGCGGTAAATTACCTTAAAACCGATAAGAAGCCTAATAGGTTCTAATAATAGTAGAAAAAGCTAGTTTAAAGCGAATATACTTTTAACTTCTTAGTTAGGGGTAGCCGCCTTTGTATAAGGTATTTACGAGGTTTATTACCGGATATCTCGCCGTATACGGAGATAATTATATTCTTAGTAGCTTATAGTATTTTAAATTTCTACGCTATTATAAAGACCTCGAATACCGCTAATACCGTACTTCGGTATTAGTACGAAAAGATACTACTAAAGAGACTATTTTATATTCGTTTTTCGATCTTATTTCCGTATTAAAGATACGATATAGTATTCCTAATACCGATATTTATAATATAGACGAAAAAATATTTTTTCTCGGTATTATAGGCTTAGAGAAAGTATAGAAAAGCTACTTTATTAAAGTAAAAAGGGCTAATTAAGTTATACTTTAGTTAATTATTCCCTATAGAATATAGCCTATAATAGTTTAAACTAGTAATTAAGACTTTATTATTATTATCGAGTATATTAATACCGAAGACTTTGTATTACCTTTTATAATTATCTTTAAAAGCTAATCTATTATATTTAAATAGATACTACTATTCTTTACTCGAGATACCCTTTTCGCGTACTCGTTAAACGGCTAGACCGATAATAAGCTTACTATCGAGTAGCTAAAGTATTTCGATAAGTATACGAAAAGCCGTATTATTAGTAAATATTATCTTCTTCTCCTCGATAGCGATATATCTTATTATTCGATAGAGTTTATTAAATACTATAAAAATAATAATATTATACTACTAGTATTACCTCCCTATTTAATTTATATACTTTAGCCTCTCGATATTATCGTTTTTAGGCCTTTCTAGTAGCTATATCGTATAGAATTATAAAAGTAAGCCTTTCTAGGCGCTAATCGAGTTACCTAATACTAATTCCTAGAGATCTTACGTAGTATACGTACTTTAATTCGACTAAATATCTATAAGGTATAAATAAATTATAGATTAGTACTATTTTACCCCTAGAAGGTTATCGATTATTAGTATAAAGTACTATAGTTATTTTTAGAAGAAACGCGGCTAAAGATACTACTAAGACCCCTAAAATAGCTTTACTAAGATATCGAAGCTTTATAGTTTATAACGAGGCGAAAAGAAGCTCTTTATAATACTATTTCGTATACTAAAAGCTATAAAGCTAATACCGTAGCCTATAAGAGGATTATAACTAAAATAGTACTAAAGAACCGTACTAAATATATTAAAGTAAGCCGAAAAAGTATATAAACGATACGAGTACTTTCTATAGAATAAATAGAAAAAGAAGCTTTAGAAGCTATAATAAAAGTACGAGAAGAAGATATACGAAAGGCGAGGGTAGCCGTACTTAGTAGTAAGGTTAGTTTTACGATACTTATATAGAAAGATCTATAATTCGGCCTAGAAGTCTTCTAATAGGCGTTCTTTTATAATAATAACTTAATAGATTAATTTTTATATATTTCTAATTAAAATAAACCTATTTTAAAAGTATTCCGATAATACTATAATAAACTAGAAGCGATAGAAGTAGGGGTTCTCGATTAAAGAGGAGGAAGCTGGTTTGCTGACCCATAGGGGGTTTATGCTACAGGGGGTTATGTCACAGTAGTTAATCTACCCCCTTTAGTATAAGTTAATATCGACGTTTTTTAAGTAGCTATAATACGTTAAAAACGTAGCCTTTACGATCTATCGAAGCTTTACGAGCATTAGGCCTTAATTTCGATACTATAAAGACCTTCTTCGATCGTTTATAAACTATTATCGAATAGAAATATATCGATAGTCGGAATATTACGAATATAGATAAAACTAGTACTACTAAAGGTAGAATAAGGGATAGAAAAGTCGTAAGTATAGTCGATATAGCTAGTACTAGCGTTTCTATACTAGATACTATAGAATAAGTCTTAATACTCGAAAGTATTATAGCTAAAAGTAAAAGACTTACTCTAGTTATCGTATATACTAGAAAGAACCTTTAAGTATAGTAGTTTAAAGTAGAAATACCTTACTAGTAGTATACGTATACTAAATCTAGCTAGTTAAATATAGATATCGCTTTAGAATAGCTTTATAAAGTCTATTTACTAAAAACGAAACCTCTATATAATATCTAGTATCTCCTTATCCTCGATTAGTATACTACGTATATCTCGCTCGATTTCTAGTATAATTACTTCGTTAATAAGGTTATAATACTATATCTACTTCTATATTTATTATACGAACTTTAACTACTCGATTTAGTACTATTTTCGGTATTTAAAGGGAAATTCTATATAGAAATAGTTAGGATAGGCCTCGTCTCGACGTTAGTACCTATCTATAAGTAGAAATAGCTTTATTACTATTAAATAGTATCCGAGAAGGCCTTCTCGAATAGAAATATCCGTTCTATTTTTAAATATACTAGTATCTAGCCTCTAAATACCGATAAAATACTCGAGAAGTATAGGGTATTTCTAAAGCTATAGAAACGACTAACTATACTTGATAGTATAATAAAATGAGTATGCCGTTCCTTTGTGAGTTCGCTTAGATTAAAGTTAATCTAAGCGAGCTTAGATATAACTTAAGTAAGTTATATCTAGTATATCTTCTAACTTCCTATATTATATTTATATAGACTAGTTAGAATAGGCTCGATTATATCTAATTAGGCCTAATCGAGTATAATTAGCCCTAATCGAGTATAATTAGGTCTAATCGAGTATAATTAAGGCTAATCGAGTATAATTAGGCCTAATTACGCCTAATTATAGGTGATCTAGTCTAATTACGTACTTAACGAACCTAATTACTTTCTCCTAGCGAATATCCTATATAATTAGGGTTAAAATTATATAGTTAGGGCTAGAATCTAGTATAAGAAGAGGGAGAATATAGAATTTATAATATATTTTATAATACCTATACTAGTTTATTATAATAAGGGTAGTTATACCTATATATATATATATATCTATCGTATTAAATAGTAGTACTACTAAAATCGAGAAATCTATTAATTAAGTAATCTAGGATACTCTTACCTCCTAAGTAATTAAGTTTAAACGGCCCTCGAGTACGAATAATACTAATTAATCTAGTTTTTAATTTAGATATACCGATTAAGAGATTACTTAAGCTCGAGATCCCTATTCCTATTACGACTTATAATATTCGATAAGTCTTATAGATCTATTAAAGATTATAGGAAATCGTTTAAAAACGATTTTTATTAAAATAATTTATAATTTTAGTAATTAGAATAAGTAATTTTAAAATAATAGAAGATATAATTATTCTCTAAATCGCCTATTATAAAGTTATTTAAAAATAATTTACTATTACTTAATAATAATTCGCTTTTACCGGATATATTTCGATATAAGAATAGGTCTAAAGTATATATATATTATTAAAATAATTTAAAACCCGAAAATTATAACTTTTAAGTATATTAATTAAATTATAACTCGATACTATTACCCCGAAAACTACTTAATAATCGAGTTAATTTTTACTAGTTTTTAATAAATTAAAAAAGTAAATTAAAGGGAATTATTTTATACGAAATATTAAAGAAATTATTAAAAATAAGTAATATAAAGTAATTAATTTAGCCTAAAAACTAGATAATATATTTAGTATATTAAATCGAGTAGCGGATATAATTCCTTATAACCTATTATTTATTACTATTTTAAATCTAATTCCCTCGTATAAATATCGTATAATACTAGTACTATTAGTAGGAGGAAGGATTTAAATAGAAAGATTTAATTAATTTTATAGTTATTATTATAGAAAATATAATAATAGTTCTAGGGGTTTAATAATAGGCTTAGACCTAGCCTAATACCTATCCTAATTTACTTTAAATTTAAAATCGGATAAAACTATAATAAAAACTACTCGAGACCCCTAGTAAATATAGATATACTTTACTACTACTCTACGAGAAGGATATAAAATAAATATAATAACTTTTAAAAGAGGGGAAAATTATACGAACTAGACGAGATTCTAGTATAAGTTAGTATAAGTAATATATTACTTACTAAAGGTATTCCTTATAGAACTTATAATAAATAAAAGTAAATAAATTACTAAAAAAAAGTATTTATAAACTCTATTTACTAGTAAACTCGAAATATCTCCCCCGAATAAGCCGATTTTAATTTAATTAAATCGACTTATAGAAGTTAATTTATAATTTATTTTTAAATAAATATAAAAATTAAAAAACTAATATAAATTATTTATATTTCTACTAGAAAATATATCGATTACTAAAATAAATAATTTAATTAACTTAGAAAAGTTATTAATTAATAAAAAAGATATACCGATTAATCCTATTAAAATTACTAAATTAGGGGGAGGGGATATATTACTTAATAATAATTTAAGAACTAACCCCTCGGATTTTAGATTTTTTAATAGCCGAAAATACTAAAGAAAAAAAGTTATTAAAAATAAATCGGTAAAACTTAAAACGATCGATAAAAAGGGATTAATTTATATAATTAAAGAAGAACTAGTTTTTCCTAGAAAAGAGTTATTAGAATTACCTAATAATAGGGCTAAGGCGATTTATTAGTTAAATATAATTTTTATATTAGGGATTAGAAATATCCTAATAATATTTCTAAAAGATTAGGTTATATAAGAGATTACCCGAAATAGACTAACTCTTTTCCTATTAAGAAGATAATATAAATAATATATCTTAAAAATCCTAAATAAAAAGCTATTAGATAATAGAAGTAATAACTCGGATAATAATAATAAATATAGATATCCTCGATAGGATTTTTTACTATACCGAAAGTATTATAGATAGGGTAATAACCCTAATAACGATTTAAATTTATCGGATAATTCGCTCGATAAGTAATACTAATTTTATAAGTATCGAAAATTATAAAATAAACTAAATATATTATTTAAAACTAAAGAGCTAAAAGTATTCGATTTATTATACGTTATAAGAGGGGATAAGTAGGACGAATATAATATAAAAAAATATTTTTTTAGGAATATAAATACTTTTATTAATACTATAACCTAAATAGCGAGGAGTAGATTTTTTATTTATTATACTATAATTAGAAACCTATATAAGAGTCTCGTAAACTATATAAATTACTAGTATACTTAAAATCTTAACGAGGAGGATTACTTCGCCTTAGATCTATAGCTTATCGGAAAAGAAAACTAGTAATAAAGTATTTTATAAGTTATAACTATTTAAAAAGATCTACTAAAGAACTAATAGTTTATAAGCCTAGATATAATTATACGATAAACTTAATATAAAATATATATTCTCGATTATATATTCTATAGAGTAGATATTATATCTTAAGCTACCGATACTTTAAGATTTAACGAATTCTTAGGAGAATTTACTAGGAATTATAATATAATATTATTCCGAAAAATCGATCCTAATCTAATTAGAATAATCTATACTCCCCGACTCGAGCTAGATACTATAGAGTAAGTTCGAATTATATTAGCTCTTCTATAAGAAGGGTAAAAGAGAATAGTTATTAATAAGTTCTTAAAAAAGTAATATAACTTTTAAATACGATTTATAGGAAAATATCTAGAATTTAAAGTAATTAGGGATATCTAGGAGCTACTTTAACTATTACGAAAAGAATAAACTAATATTAGTTAAGTCCTAATATTTTACGAATTATACCGACGAATTTAATAGTAAAATCGACCCTTATATAACTATAATTTATAACGATTTAGACCTACTACTAGTAGATAATAATCTAGTACTTATTAGTTATAATACCGACCGAATAATACGGATTTAATAATAAATATTTAAAACCCGGGTCCGGATAGTAGATCTAATAGATCCGGATTATAATAATATATAATACTCTAAGGAAAAAAAGGAATTAATATTATAGAGTATATTATTACTACTATTAGCTCTTATTTATAAGAGGACTCCTATATTATCGACCTCGAAAACTAGGGGTTCTAAGTAATCGAGGAAATAGTAGAAGAACTATTAACTATAGATAAAGACTTAAATATAGTAGAATATAAATATTTAAACTCCGATTATAATAAAAATAAATCTATTTACCTAATAATTACTCCGATATCCTAGAATAATAAACTAAGTATTATAAGATTTTATTTAGAATCCTAATAAATTTACTAATATATATATTTTAATTACTTTCCTATATTTTATAATAAAAAAGATAAAAAAATATATCTATTTCGACTTTATAAAACTTTATAATAAGAAAGAAACTATAGCCTAGTAATAGTAATCTCTAAGTTTTAGAGGATTATTAATCCTATTTAAAGACTATATTTAAATACCTATTTCCGGATCCCGATACTAAATTACTAAAAATACTTACTCTATTCTATAGTAAATATAGGATTATACCGATATCTAGTAGATAAATCTCTCCTACTTAAACTAACTAAAGTAATCTTCGATAGAACTAAACGAAGGAAAATATCTAGAATAGGTAAACGACGAATAAGCGGATAGGCTACTTTCTCCTTTTTCGTAAAAAGATAGATAATATTAACCTTAGGAGAGAAATAAGATATAATCGGTAAATTATAAATAGGCGCCTAGGTTATAGATTAACTAGATACTAGAATACTAATCGGAGAAGAATTAAGCCTATTAAATAAATTCATTATTAACTATTAAACGAATCTACTTAAGTATTAACTTAAAATCGAAAGACCTAGACTTAGTATCTACTTAATCCGTATAAGAGCCTAGCTTAATATTTCTAAATCTATTAACTTAAAATAATCCGAAAAATAAAGTAATAACTCTACGTAATACTAGCCCGCTACGAGAGGAAGAAATAGCTAATATATAAGCCGATTACGCCCTAAATATAGGTAAGATAAGGATAATATATATTAGATCTTTACTATTAGTAATTATAATAAACGCGATCTACGTATATTAAAACCTATCGGACCTAATACTAAGTAAAGACCTAATTAAGGTTACCGAGATATTCCCTAAGCTCTAGATCGATTTAGGACTAATTTAGCTTCTATCGGAACTATATATAAAAGTACTATTAGTCCCCGATTATATATTAAAGTAAATCGCTTAATAACTATTCTACTAAAGACTAGAAGAAGAAGTTTTCCTAATACTATACTAAATAAAATATACGAGAAGAAGCTAATAGATTAAGTATACGATTTAACTCTTTTCGGGGCTCCCGTATTCGTAGTATAGTAAACTATAAATAGTAAATAAAAGGGATAAATAGTCGTCGATCTTAAAGGATTAAACTATATTACTATTTTAAATACTTATTTTATACTTCTATAATCGGATATTATTTATAAACTACGAGGATATTAATATATTATAGTAATTAATATATAGTTATTCTTCTATTAATTCCTCGTAGTAAAAGAGTATAGGGAACGGTTTATAATAATTAGCTATCGAGGCTAGAAGTAATTAAAAGTAGTACTTATAGGATTTAATAATTCGCTAGCCTATATATAATAGTATATAAATTAAATCCTAATACCTTATAAGGATCTCGTAAAAGCCTTTATCGACGATATTATTATATATTCTCGAATAAAAGTAGATTATCTAAAATATTTTTATACTATTTTTACCGAGTTCGACTAATAAAACCTATTATTTTTACTAGATAAATCGTTCTTAAGATTCCTATTAGTAGAAATTCTTAGATTCTAGGTCGATATATTTAGACTTATAAATATAGAAAACTAAACTATAGCTATTAAAAATATCTATTTCTTAGAGAAATTAAAAGACTTAGAGAGATTTATTAGAATAACCGGATAGCTATAATACTTAATTCCCTAGTATATAGCCTAGATTAAACTACTATAAAAGAAGAAGACCGACTTATTTAAATAATATCGTATAGAACTAGTACGAACTAAAAGAGATCTAAAGTAATTAGACTTTAAAATAATAGCTTTATCTAGGAAAATATAATATACTACTACCGGATAATTATTAATAGAAGAAGAATAGGCGGTATTCTATAATATTAAATCGGCTTTTATTACTATTACTAGCCTAATTTATTTTAATCCCGAAAAGAAACTTTTCTTCTAAATAGATATTTCGAAAGTATATAGATTCGGGGCTATACTATTATATCTAGTAGATAAGTTAAAATAAAATAAATTAACTCGGATTCCTAAGATTTAAATTAGACTAATTACCTACTTAAGCCGAAGCTTTAACTCCGTAGAGATAAAATACTAGCCTACTAAATTAGAGGTTATTTACTTAGTATAAGTTATATAAAAAACTCGAGTACTTATATAATTTTATCGGAAACCTCTAATAATAGTATTTACTAATTATTCTATAACTATAAGAATTATAACCTAAATAAATATAATAATAACGAGTAGTACTAGAATTAAGTTTAAATTAATTATTATATTAAAATACCTAAGCTAGTTTAATTTAGATATTTAATATATTCCCGGGTTAATAAATATAGTACTAGATATACTCTTACGAATACTAGGAGTAAGTTTCCCTACTAATAGAC
>JAOYNU010006783.1:0-18074 GCA_026745395.1 Tympanopsis confertula
CTATCTATAATCGGTTTTAAATTAATAAAAAGATACGTTAATACTTTAAGCCTTTTAACGCCGTTGCTTAGGGTAAACTAAATATATATAAATAGCTTTTATAAGGCCTTTACCTATTTTAAAAGTATACCTAGTAAGTAATACTTTTCTAGACCCTAGAACTACCTTTATTAACTCGTTACTAATATAAATATCTAACCTTATATCGAATAACTATAGTCGAGCCCGGTATTATTCTATTACTATTACTAAAAGTATACTAACTTATAGTATATTTTAAATAGCTATAATTATTCCTCTTTATATAGTATTATTAGTATCGCCTCCGGATAAAGTCGGTACTATTTAAATTAAAGTTATTAAAGCTTATATAGTATAATTTAAGTTATATTCTTTCGTAATATTCTTAAGTTTATTATATTTATAGTAGGTCTTCTCCTTTTTATTATAATAGGTCTTTTATATACTATTTTACTTAACTAGCTCTATAGTAAAAGCTAACTTATTTATATATATCTTAGTATAGTAGTTAACTTTCTTATAGTTCTTCTTATTATATCTAATATACTTACTTTTACTTATATTAGACTTATTACTACTATCTTTAGTAGATTTTTTAAGTTTAATCTTATAATTAGAACTTCTTCTATTATTACTCTAAGTACTATTAGTACTTTTTATTATATTATAAGACTTTCGGTTACTATCTAGTTTATAGATTAACTTAACTACCTCGTAGTAAACTTATTTCTATATAATTAGGCCTTTTCTAAATACTAATACTAGGTCTTATAGGTTAGTAAGCCTCTTATAATAAATACCCTTTTACTAGGGCTTCCTTATAGAAGTTTATCTCGATCTTAAATAGGGTTTAGTATTTAACGAAAAGCTATTCTACCCTAATTAGATACTATTCTACGGCTTCTTTAAGCTATATAGCTAGGTCGTAGACCTTTTTCTAGAGGTTTCGCCTCTCTTAGGCTTATAAGGGCTTTATAGCCGATATAAAGCCTTTTTAAATTACTTATACTAATATACTTAGTATATAGGTATTATATAACTTTAAATTAAGCCCTATTAAAAGTTAAATTATAAAAGCCGTATTTATATTAGGTTTTAGCCCTTTTAGGTCGCCCTAATCTAGATCTATTTTAATCGAGGCTAGTAACCTCTTTACTATATACCTCTAGATAACTTATTTAGTAGTATCCTCTAGTTTCTTAAACTTTAGATAATCTAATTTCTATTTTCTAATAGTCTTCGAATTTATATTAATTTTTTTAAGTTAAATTACTAGTTATATTAGTATAATCCCGGGCTAAAAAGACTAGTTCTATTATAATTCTAATTAGTTTTAGTCGTCGATATTTATTAGTAACCCTATTAGTAATTTTAGTAAGGTAGGCTTCTATCCGGGGAATAAGGGTATTTTAATAAAAGTAATTATATCTATTACTATTTTCTTTTTTAGAATCGGTTCGACGATTATTACTAGTTTATCTAAACTTAATTTACTTTCTTTACTTATCGATATTATATATACTACTTTTTCTAAAAGTAATTAAGTATTTTATATTTTCTCTAAAGTTAAACTACTTTCTCTCGGTATTTATAAGATCTCCTCTACCGACTCTACTTTTATTATAAATACTAGTATCGATAATACTAAAATTAGGGTTAATAGCCCTAGTTTTACTATTATTTACTTTATTACGGTAGGCTATTCTATTATCTTTACTACTACTAGTACTAGTAGTACTAGTTTTAGTTAGTTCGCTACTACTAATAGCGCTAGCTATTCTACCCTCTCTAAAAGCGCGAAGAACGGGGATAATATCCTAGAACTAATCTAGGAATTAACTCTTATATACTTAGGATAACTATATCGTTATCTAATCTATATATAATCGCCTTAATTACTTATATATAGAACTAAAGTTATATAAATATAACTTATTTAAATAATACTTTATATTAATTTTCTATACCCTCTATTATCTATATATCTAGTATAGTTATATTTTACTACTCTACTAATAGCTCTAACTCGTTTATTTCCTCTTTTAATAAAAATCTTAATATTACTAAAATTATTATACTAGGCGCTTTATTTATATTTATCTTCTTAGCGAAAAGTACTAAGCTTATAATTTATATTAATTTATAAGTACTAGAAAAATTAGAACCTACTAAGATTAGTTCGGATTAGCCTAGAACTAGTCGGATCTAATTAGATCGGCTTAGATCTAGCTAGATCCGCTCGGATCCGGCTAGATATAGCTTAGAATAAATAGATACCTCTCTAGAATATATAATTATTACTATTCTTAGGCGTTCTTAATTAATCCTTAATTAATCTATTTCTTTATAAAGCTATTTTAACTATATAAAATCTATAAAGAAGAGGTTTTAGCTTTTAAGCGCCGGAAACCCTTTTTTAAAGAGGCGGATAAGTATATCCGGCTATTGCTACTAGCTGCTAGCTATATCTAAATAGGGTTTAACCCTGCCTAAGTCTATCTATAACCGGTCTCTCTAAACTAGGTTATTATAAATCTATATCTAAAAATCTCCCTATATATTACCGAGTAAATTATACGGAAAACTCTATTACTATTAGCTATAAGAGGAGCCTTTATTAGTATAAAAAGAGGGTTTTCTCTTTAGAGATTCTATATTATCTTTTATTAGATTTAAATAAACTTATTTAAATATCTATAAATTTATTTAAATTATTACTATTTTTACTCATTAATATAATAAAAATAACTACTAAATCCGTTAAAATAGATATTTTTTCCCCTTTTTTCCCCGGGTTTTTTAAAAAGAATACTATAATATTAGTATTTAAACCTATTAAAACCGCTATTATAAGGGTTTAAAGATTAAAAAGAGATAAAATATTAGCTTTTCTAGAGAAAAACTATAAGAAGCTCGTCTTAGCTAGTTTAATCGAGGTAAACCTCGATAAAATATAAAACCTATTAAAAATTTTATAAGAAAATAATAATATAAAAAAAATTAATATTAATATTTTTTAAAAATTATTATATAGTAATAAATTTAATACGTAGTTTATATAAATAATTAAGGAAAATTAAAATAAAAAGTAATCGATAAAGTTTAATAAAATTATCGGAAAATATTAATATATAGGGCTCGATATAATCGGAATTTAATATAAGTAATAAATTAGGTTATATAGGGCTAGTATTTCTATTTATAATCGGTTTAAAATTAATAAAAAGATACGTTAATACTTTAAGCCTTTTAACGCCGTTACTCGGGGTAAGTAATTATATTATAATATAGTAAATATATTATTTAATACTAGGTAGCCGATAAATAGCGATTTATAGATATATTAGAGAACATTTGTTTATAAAGGTTTTTAATTTAATAATTATAATCTTCTTTTATATAGTAGTATTTTTAATTATTAAAGCTATAGTTATTTATTAATTTTTGATTTTAGCCTGTATCGGGAAGTATTTTTCGTCTACTTTAACTACTTCTAGGCGTATTCGGTATAATAGGTCGTAGTCGACTTTTTTATTTTTTAATTTCTATAAGGTTTTAATTAAGAAGAGTATTTTACTATATAGAAAGCTAAATACGTAAATTAATAAAAATTATAGGATCTTATAGATCTTTTCTTTAGTATTATTTATATCCTACTCTTATCTCGATAAGGTATTGTTACGGTCTGAACCGGCGTAGGTATATAGTAGAGCTACGTAGGGAGTGACTAGGTATATGTAGGAAGACGTAGTCGAGATTACGTATCGATTATTCTCTAACCTTATAGCTTAATTTAATAAGAGTAATATTCTTTAGAATAGGAGGGTTTTTCCTACGTATTATAGCCCTTTTTTAAGCCTTTTTTTCCTATATATTACCCCTTATATCGGATTATATATACTAAGGTCTTCCCTATTACTATACTTTTAGCTATAATAGGATACCCCCTTCTCTATATAACTACCCTAGCTATATATAATAGCCCTTCCTTCTTATATATCTTATTATAAGTTATATATATATAAGGTAAAGGTATAACTCGCCTACTATAGTGATTACTAGCTTATAACGAATATAAAAGAAGTTTATTTTCCTTATTATCGTACGCGAGGGCTATCTCTTTATAATAACTCTTCTAATAGCTAAGGTAATTCCTATATATAAAGAGAATAGATTTATAATACCTTATAAAGGCTATAACCCTTTTAATAATAATACTATCCCGATAACTATATAAAGATAATCCTTTTCTTTTTATACTAGGAGACCTCACTCCTAATTATAACTATATATAGTATACTATATATTTAAATAAAGGTAAGTATAGTATAATATAAAATTTATAACTTTTATTACTAGTTTATTATCCCCGAAGTAGGCCGTATAACTACCCGGTAGGTATATATATAATATATAAAAACGTTATCTCCCTCGTATTCTATTCTTAGGGTAGATATATTGGATATATTATCCTTTTATCTAAGTATTCTATTTTTAAAAGTAGATATATAGAAAAGTAGAAATATATAAAGTTAAGTATTTACCTTTCTTTATATTATTATAGATATAAGTAAATCTATTAAATAAATACTTTTATAGATACGCTTTACAATAGTTAATTTAATATATTATATAGGTTAAGCCTCCCTCGTACCTTCTTATATAGATAAAAGTTATTATAGTTATTATAAGGTAATATAGACCCTTAAAGTAATATATTCTATAGCCTATATAGTAAATTTTTCGATTTCTTCTCTTTTTTCTCTTTTTCTAAGTTTCTCTTAGTTATATATATATATATTATCGAGTATCCCCTCGCTAATATTCTAGACTTCTTAAGTAATACGAGATTTTCCTTCTTATATCGAGTATAGGCTTTCTCGATTATATTTTTATTTTATATTAGTATTTTTACTAAATTTAAAGCTCTATATTATACCTATATAAGAGATTTACTTTATATAGTATAGCTATTAATAGTAGTTATATACTTTTTAGTTTTTAGAGTATTATTTAATTTTTTATATATCGGGTTATAAGGATCTTATTTTCGTACTAATTCTTTTAGATATTTAAAAAATAAAAAAGTACTATTTTTATATTTTTAATACGAGGATAATTTATTTAATAAAAACTTAAGAGTTCGCTATATGTATTTTTTCGGGAAATCTATTTACTATCCTTCGTATATATAGAATTCCTTTATAATAAAGAACCCGAATAAAATATATAACTACTAATATATAAATATTCTTAATTAGTATTTCCTTTATAATAAATAATCAAAACTCGAAGTAATTTAAATATATTTATAAGTATTTTCCCTCGTTATATATCCTTTTTATTTATTTTATATATTTTTATAATTATTATATAAGATATATATAAAAATACTTTATAGACTCTCGCCGGGTAAATTGCTACTATAATATATAAGTATCTACTTCTATTTTCTTTTACTAGTTAAAAAGCCTAAAAGGTATTTTATAGCCTATAAAAAAGTCTTTAGTTTAGTCTACTTATATATATAACTATGTAAAGCTTATTTAGCTAATTATTTTTACTTTATATTATTTTTATTATATTTCTTATATAGCCTACCATCTTATTTATTTTATTTATAATTAAAGATTCGTATAGTTGGATAGATTTTGAACCCATCCGAGCTATGCCACGATAAAAAAATACAGTAAGACGTGTTAACCTCTGTCATTGAAGCTCAGTAACCGGTCTATCTTATTTATATTTATTTATTTTTTAATTTCGGATTCTAATACTAATATTCCTACTATTACTTCTACTATTACCCCTACTTCTCTTCCGCTTCGTAAAAGTTCCCCGCCGAGCGAACTAGAGCTCTTATACCTCGAAATCGAGGTATTATATAAAGAAGTCCTTATAAATTATATATATTTCCGTAAACTCCTTATTTTAGTAAAAGTTTTTTTATTATTTCTATAGGGATATAGACCGAATTTAACCTCCTACGTAGGGATATAGCTCGAGCTCTTATACGTATATTATTATAGGCGAGGGGGAGCCCGCGCCTAGATAAGAAGAAGAAGAAGAAGAAGAAGAAGAAGAAGAAGGAGAAAGAAATATAAATAAAGAGGGGGATAATAATATATAAGAAGAAAATATAAATATAGAGATAGTTAAAAAGTATAGTAGAGTTAAATAAATAGATTAACAAAGAACTTAGTAATACTATAATATCCGCGTCTATAAAGTAAGTAAATAGTTTGCCTCGTAATAGAGTAGTTAAATTTTTATATTTTTAAATTATATATTTTTATATCGTATTTATTAATTCTTTATTTATTAATTCTTTCTTTAATTAGGATATATACCCTTTTCTCTTATATACTTACTATAGTATATTAGTTTTATTACTCTATAATTTTAAAGGTTTTTACCCTTTTATTATATTCCTCTTATACGGATTTATCTATAAATATACTTCGTAGTTCTTATATCTCTTTACCTATGTCCTAATATTAGAGATATTCTTTTTTTAGTTTTAATTTACTTATATAAATTAGGATATCCGTCTATTCCTATATTTCTTTACTATTAAAAGGGTTATCTAAAAGTATTTAAAAAGTCTCTTATTTATATATCTTATAAAAGTATAATAAATATATAATTTGCCCTGAGTAACGGCGTTAAAAGGCTTAAGTATTAATATATCTTTTTATTAATTTAAAACCGATTATAGATAGAAATACTAGCCCTATATAACCTAACTTATTACTTATACCTTAGAAATTCCGACTATATCGAGTTTTATATTTAGACCTTCCGACGACTTTACTAAACTTTATTAATTACTTTTTATTTTAATTTTCTTTAGTTATTTATATAAATTATATATTAAATTTATTATTATATAATAATTTTAAAAAGATATTAATATTAACTTTTTCTATATTATTATTTTCTTATAAAGTCTTTAATAGGATTCGTATTTTATCGAAGTTTACCTCGATTAAGTTAATTAATATAAGCTTTTCGTAGCCTTTCTCTAGAAAAACTAGTATTTTATCTTTTTTTAATTTTCTAATTTTTATAATAATAGTTTTAATAAATTTAAGTACTAATATTATAGTATTCTTTTCGGAAAACCCGGGGAAAAAAGGGGAAAAAATATCTATTTTAGTGGATTTAGTAGTTAATTTCGTTATATTAGCGAGTAAAAGTAGTAATAAATTAAATAAATTTATAGGTATTTAAGTAAATTTATTTAGATCTAATAGAAGATAATATAGAATCTCTAAAGAAAAAGCCTTCTTTTTATACTAATAAGGGCTCCTCTTATAGCCGGTAGTAATAGAGTTTTCCGTATAATTTACTTAGTAATATACGGGGAGACTTTTAGATATATAGGGATTAAATTCTAGTTATTTAAAGTTTAGTTTTCTTTAGTATAATTACGAAATTTTATTACGAAAATATTATATTATTATTATAATATACTATTAAATATATATTTAATATAACTTTATAATATATATAAAATAAGATTATTAATATAAAATATAATAATATATATAAAATAAAATTAGTAATATAAATTATTATAATATATAAAAAGATATATATTTATATCTATTAATAGTAATAAATAAGTTATCTTATTTTTTAATATATAATTATATATATATATATATACGGTCCTATAACACGTGAAACGATCGCACCCCCGATATACTAAAATACCTATCTTAGATATAATACCGTTTTACTTACCTATAATTAATATCGTATAACTTAACGGAATAACTTCTAGATATCTAAAAAATTATTACTCCCCTTATATATATATACTAAAATTACCGATTATTATAAAATAAGTATATCGCGATAATTAATTATAACTAAATTATATATACTAGTAAGTAGTATATTAGGGATCGCGTAATATTATAAAGTCTAATTTTCGGCGAAACGGTATCTAGTATACTTATAACTATAATACCCTAATACTATTACTAAAAAAGACTTAAAGTATATTAATTTAATTATTATAAGAGACTTTTTTATTATATTAGATTAGCTTTATCTATAAGCTAATCTTCGCTACTATATAAATACCTTAAGTCGTATATTTTATTTATTTAAAATTAAGTACTAGCGAGTACTTAAAAAACTACTCTTTAGCGAAAAAGCTATTACTAATCGTCTTATTTTCGCTTAGTATTAGCTAAATTAGCCGCGAGCTTTATTCGAAAAATAGGTCTTCTTAGACGAAGTCTCGATTAAAAAAAGTACTAGAGAATATAGGGGGTAGATCTTCTATTTATTTATATTTTACCTATAACTTTAGCTTTTAATATTTTAATTAATATCTATCTAGGACTAAAGCTAATTAAATCGTAAAATAGTATAAAGTAAAGTAAAGTTATCGAAAATAAAGAAGATATTCTAGGGCGCCTTTTTATCGTATAATTAGTAGTTAAAATTAGTACTTCTCGATAATAATCTAGACTCGAAAAAGGGTAGTATTATTAGCTAAATTATTTTTTAAATACTTTTAAAATAACCTTCTAGGCTTAGTTAGGTATGTATAGCTAATACTTTATATAAGATAATATACTTATTTACCGCGTAAATATAGTATAAATATAGCTTTAAAGTTAGATAGATAATATCTATACCTATCTCGTTAATTAACTACTATATAGCCCCGATCTTAACCCTATCGAGAACCTATAGAAACTACTAAAAGAGAAGATCTATATTATATAACTAGACCTAAAAAGTATACCGGATATAGTAGTAACCTTAGATTTACTAATATCTATAGCTACTAAAGCGTAGGAGATATTTTTAGGCGAGTTTATAGATTATTTAGTTTTATTAATAAAGTAGTATTTATAGGCTATTATCGATAATAATAGCTAGTATACGAAATACTAATTAAATATATTTTCTAATTAGACCTTCTACTTTTATTTTATAGTAATTATATAGTAAATAGATTAAAACTAGTAATATTATAATTAATTAAATTCTATAGTTATTATCTAGGGGTATCGTTAGGGGAGGAATCGTTTCACGTGTCTCCTCACTATATATTAGTAGGTATATTTTAATATAATATATTAAAATCTTTTTTCTATTGTATATAGAAAAAGAATCTTATATAATATCGTTATATACCCTTATTATATTATATATTAACTTAATTTATATTTAAATCTCTATTTTTATTAAGTTTTAAGAAAATAAATTTTTAGAGTGGCCAAAAGGGGGGGTGGCCGAAAGGGGGTGGGGACTCTAGTATTTCTAGAATTTTTTATATCCGAGATCTCGTAAAATCCTATTTATTTTTCTACGAGTTTTTTATATAGCCTTCGTAGACGGATATTCTTTATATTTAGAAGGACCTAATCCCTAACTATATATATAAATAAAGTTATCTTTTTATTATACTATAATTTTATCTAAATTTAAAATTTTAGTAATAGCTTTTTCGTAAATTCTATTTTTTCTTTTATTTATTCTACGTATAAAGTAGTATTTTTTATAAGTTCTCCTATATATAGGATATACGTAAGGGGTTATTAAGGCGTATATCCTAAAAAAACTCTAACTAGTATATCGTTAAGACTAGAGTATTTTATAGTATTCTAGGTTATTTATACTAAGAGGAAGTAGAAGATCTAATCTAACTAATTTTTCGTATAATAGTTATATAAGTACTACTCGATAATTTAATTTAAGTATTTAATTTAATTATCTATTTTAAGGTAAAAGGTTATACTAAGTTTTCGTTTTACTTAAAACTCGTAGTAGAAGGTTATCTGTCAGGGCACGGAGATGCCGTGGCTGGCACCGTAGTAAAGGAATAGGTTAGTAGGTTATATAACTATATATTACGTAATATACGTAGGGCTAGAAGCTTATCTTCTAGCCTACTAGTATAATATAACTTAGAATAATTAATACTCTTTATATATAATAATATACCTATAAGTAAAACCTTATATAATAGTACTATATTATTACGATTAATTCTATTATTTCTAATAATTTAATAAAATCGATAATCCTTTATAGCTTTTAATTTATATTAAGCGTAAGTCGGAATAAATACTAGTATAAAGAAATTACTAACTAACGAATAGTCGTATAAATTACGTAATTTTATAATACTATAACTAGCCGAAAAACGCGGATAAGTATAGAATAATTACTAATAACTAATAATCCGTTATAAAAAGTAACGAGATCCTAATTACTATAACCTTAAATATCGCTTTTATAGTAATTAAGATTATAATTAGCTAACTATATAATAGCTTTTTTCGAACTCGATATACGTAAATAACCTTAGAGTTATATACTATTACCTAGAGAACTTAGATTACTTATAAATTTAATTAGGACCTAGATCTATTCTATATAAATAATTAATAACTCGAGAATTAAATTTAAATTTATTAATACTCCCCGATTAGACTCGTAAAATTCTATTAAATTACTAAAAATATTATTTATATTAATACGAATACTAGTTCTATCTACTCCTATATTATTATACCGAAGGAAATATTTATAAATCTAGTCTTTTAGATAATATATTAATTTATTTATTAAACTAATTACCTAGTTACTATATATATTAAACTAAACTATACTTCCTAGGTTTAAATTATATTCGACTAATTTACTATTTACTTTAATAGTACTAGGCTATTTATTTATATTACTACTTTAATAATTTATACTAATTACTAACTTATATCGGTTAATAATAGTAGCTTTATAATACTAAAAAACGAATATTCTATAAAACCTAGGCCTAGTACTATAAATTTAATAATAATCCGTAGATATCTAATTAGAAGGCCTCGACGAACTATAGTACGAACTTAATAACCGAATAGAGATATAGAATATAGAATTCCTAAATAAGACTATACTAGTAGTTTATAATAGATTATCTATAGATAGTTTTATTAAATATATATATAAAAGAATAAATATTTAAAATAGTAGAATATACTAGAGTTAAAATAGATTATAATCTACTTATACTAAGTACTAGGTATAATTATAATACTACTAATCTATTCGTTTACCTATTTTATCTATAATCGTATTTAGAGAAGTACGGAGTATATATACGCTAGAAAGATTACCTTTTTAATCTATTTACTTATTATTATATAGTTTATATTAGATATTATAACTCGATATTATCCTAGAAAATACTACTATATTTAATATTAATAACTATCTTATAAGACCTATTAGCCTAATAAGTATAAGAGATATCTTTAATAACGAACTTATTAAGCTATTATTAGTTTTTATTATAGAGCTAGAACGCCGAAATCGCTTCGAATACGACGAAAGCGTAGTCTTAATAGAAATTATCTATAGTTATTTTTAGGAGGACTACTTATTAATATTCTTAGACTTATAAGTATAATACTTATAGAGGATAAACTACCTACTAAAGAGATCCGAAAATAGGTCTTCGATACTAGTAAGTCGTAGAAACTAAAGAATACTATAAATTTCGATAATTAGAAGGCTAATTTTAAGTATAACCTCGATAAAATAGGGTTATTTATCGACTTATTTCTACGATTACTAAAAATACTAGTTATAAAAGTATAGAACTAGATATATAATTCCCTTATTTATAATATCTAATTAATATATACTTAAATAAGTATAAACTTAATTTAATTATAAGTATTAATTAAATCTAATTACTCTCGCCTTACTAAAGATATTATAAATAAAATACTTAATAATTAGACCGTTTTAAATATTAAATTAGATAAATCTATCTCCTAATTCCTAACTTAGTTCTATTAAACTACCCTTAATACTAAGAAATTAGGTTAGTTATACCTAATAGCTAACTAGATAATCTAGAAGCTAAAGAGGCTATTCGTAAGCGCTACCCTTACTTCGCTAACTAATTAATTAAAATAGAATATATAAGCGGATTAACTAAAAAGGAGTAGTTTAATAAGATAATATTAATACTATATAAATTAGAAATATTAAATACTAAGAAATATAATACTCCGAAAGATAATAATATTAAATCCTTAAATAATAAACGGGGTAATAATTAATATAATAATACTAGTATAAACTAATCTAGAAAATATAAGAATCCTACTAGGGATAATAAAAATAACTATTAGTCTTCTTTAATATTTATTAATAAAAATAAATAGACTAGTAAATAAAGTAGGTCTAATAGTTTATATAAAATATATAAGAAGAGATATAATAGTAAGTATTAGGGTACTAATAAAATAAAATAGCCTAAGAACTAGAAGGAGATCTTAGAATAGAAAAAGATCTAGTATACTTAGCGATAGGTAGATCGATAAGAAAAAGCTATTATAGTAGTAATAAGTAATTCGGGAAATAATAATACTACTTTATAATTAGATACTAATAATATATAAACGACCGGCGAAAATATAAATACTATAAACTATCCTTTTATAAGAACGTATATAGTTCGATTACTTACTATAGTACTATACCGAGAGAGTATTAGTACTTAATCCGAGGGGGAATTTTCCCTAAAACTTATTAAGAATACTAACTATCTTAATTAGATAGTATTACTAAAACCTATAAAAATAGTATAAATTCTCTCTACTAAATAATAACTATAGGATACTAATAAAGTTAATACTATTCTATTTAATACTAGTACTAATATAGATATTATAGGGCGAAAAGATATATTTATACTTAAATTACTAAAAACTATTAACTCGATTTATCTTATTATAGCTAGAGGTAGTATTATAATAATATATAAAGTTAGGACTATTATATATACTTTCTACGACTTTAATTTAAATATTAGAGGTTTTTAGATTATTATTATTAAGAATATATTATTTATTAAAGTAATATAACTTATAATTATAAGTAATTTATAGTAGTACTACCGAGGTAGGTACCTCTATTATAATAATCTAATCGACTATAATAATATTATAGTTACTTAGATCGACGTAATCCGTAGATATTTTTTCTTAAAAGCGCTACCTATTACGTATAAAAATAGAGTTATTATTAAAATAGGTAATAGGGATATAAGAAAAATCGGATATATCGAACCTATCGATTAGGTCGTTACTATCGTATCTAAGCCGGTATAAGATATCCGCTTATACTATAAGCGCCTAGTTTACCTATTATCGAGAGTTATAGCTAAAATTATTAATATTACCTATAGCTATAATTTAATATTAGCTATAATATATTAATTCGACTATACTTACTTATCGTATAACTTAATAAAATTATTACGATATAATTTAAAATTACCTTAAACTAGAACTACTATAGCTAAAAAGGGTATTTATATTAATATATCGTTAAATATACCGGTCGGCTATAAAAGTTTTAAATATATAGTAATAAGTACTAATAATATTTAGCGATTTAGAAAAGTTATATTTATAATTATAAAGCCTTAAATAGTAGTAGATATAATAGTAATTATAATATAATTCGTTAACGACTATACTTACGCTTTTAATTAAATTCGTTATAATAATAGTACTAATATCTATATTAATAATCTAAAAGACTTCTATAAGGAGTATAGTATTTATCTTAAAGCCTTTTTACTATACTCTCCTTAATAAAATAGTATAACTAAACAGTTATTTTTAATTATTTAGAATAAAACTAGAACTTATATAATCGATATAGCGATTCTAGTATAGTTTTAGTTATATATCGTCGAATTTATTATTAATATTATAAATAAGTTATTAATAATAATTAACTTTAAAAGTATATCCTTATATAAAAGATATAAAAGTACTATAAGACTTATAGTTATTTAAAAAAATATTAGAATACTAGTAAGTATTAATATTACTACTAATATTCTATTAATTAGATACTTATATATACTTAGCTATAAGTATTTTATTAATAATAACCTTTTTTAATAACCTAGTAGTAAATAAAAAAGTACTACCCGTACTATAGCTAGTATTCTAATTAGATATATTAGTATTAAACTTTATAGTATTTATATTTTAAAATATTACTATATTATTATTTCCCGAAATATTATATTCTATAAATTTTAAAATAATAATAACCTCGACGAATATATCTATTATATATAACCTAAAAGTATATTCTAAAATAAAAAAATTCTTATTAAAATTAATAACTTATTATCTAACTAAAGGGGAGAAAAATATAATATTAATAATAATAATAGCGATAATAATATCGGGTTACTATATCTTATTATAGAAAACGGCGATAATAATAAGCTATTAAATAACTAGGTATAAAGAGCTTATAATTAGGAAAACTTCTTCTCGATCGAGAGCTTTTATTAAAACTTTTTCTTTAAGTAAATTTAAATTAATAATAATTTCTTTAATAATTTATATATATTTATTTCCCTTTAAATCTTTAATATTAATAAATTCGATAACCTTTATATAATAAAAGAAATATTAAGTATACTAGATAAAGATAAGTAAATTAAAGTAGTTTTTAATAAAATTACTAAATTACTCGAGAAAAGTATATTTATTTTTATTAATAAAGCTAAAATTAGGAAATAATATCTAATTAATACCTAATAAATTACTAAAATTAAATATAATAAAACCGGTAAACTTATAAAATATAAAATTTATCTAATTATAAGAGGTTTCTATTAACGATATAGAATTAATTACGACGAAATTTACTTATTAATAGTATAATTAGTATTATAGTAAATTATCCTAATACCTATAGTAATAAAAGGGTATAAATAGTAATAGATCGATATCGTATTAACTTACTTTAATAGTAAATTTAAATACGATATCTATATATAGACTTTTAAACTACTATTACTATACTTCGAGTATAATTTAATTTAAATAAAATAATATAATTAGGCGAAGGAAAAAGGTATTAAACTTAGTATACTATTATATAGCCTAAAATAAACTAGAAACGAGTTCTAAACTTAATTAAAATTTAACTTAAAAGTTATTAGGATAATAAAAGTATACTATAATAATATAGTATATATCGACTATAATACTAGTATAATCGTAGTAATTTATATTAACGATTTCTTAGTTATCGGACCTACGAATACTAAAATTAAAGATTTTATAGAAAAACTAGATTACTATATACTAATTAAAGATTACAGCTAATTATTATACTACTTAAGTATTAGAATTATAGAAAAATCCGATAGATTAATCGGTTTTTACTAGGATTAATATATTACTAATATCCTCGAGAAGTTTAATATAGCGTATTATAATAGAATATAAATAGTCGTCGAAGTATAAAAACTAGATAATATCGATAACGAATATACTAGTACTTTATTAAATCCTTAAGTATACGAAAACTATTACTCTATCGTCGGCTTATTATACTATATATTAACTATAACCTAAGCCGATATTTTACTAATTAATAATTTATTCTTAAGAGCATAAGCTATATTAAAAGAAAGCTATAAAGTAACTACTATTAGAGTTTTACGATACTTTAAGTAAATAATAACGATTAGTATTTAGTATTACCCGGAATTCGAACTAATAACTAGTAATAACTTCGGGTTATACGGATACTATAATACTAACTTTAGGGTATCCGATAGATATAGTATCGGGGAATATAAGTTTATAATAGCTAGAGGTTTAATCTACTAGAGATTATATAAACTAATAGTTATCGCTAGATCTACTAGCGAAACTAAATACCTATTACTATCTAAAGTTACGCGAGAAGCGATTTAAATATATAACTTTCTCGAGGTACTTAATTATAAGTTACTAAGACCGATACTTATTAATATAGATTTAAAAGCTATAAAAGTATTAATTTAGAACTTAAAATTTAGTATTAGAACGTATTATATCGGTAATTATAGTTATTATATTCGGTATAATTATAATAATAGTACTATTAATATCTATTATATCCCTAACGAATAGTAAGTAGCCGATTTCTTAACGAAAATTATAATAAAAGATAAGTTTATATACTATCGGGACCTTTTTAGGATAGAATTAATTTAGGTTTTTATTAAAAATTTAACTATAATTATTAAATAAAAAAAGAAAAATATAGTATAAATAATAATTACTAGTATACGTTAAGGGGGAGTATTAGGGTACGGAGATACTATAACTAGTACTATAGTAAAGGAATAGGTTAGTAGGTTATATAACTATATATTATATAACATATATAGGGCTAGAAGCTTATCTTCTAGCCTACTAGTATAATATAACTTAGAATAATTAACGCTCTTTATATATAATAACACACCTATAAGTAAAACCTCATATTATCTACTATTTACTCGTAAAAATAGAACTTTTATCTATTATAATCGACTCTAGGAGTCCGAATCTTATATAGATATACTCGAGGAAAGCTATTATAAACTACTAGTTTATAAAGCTATTCTTATATAGTATAAATTTAAATTATTTCGTAAAATAATTAATAACTACGAGAATTATATTTACGAAGGTTTTTTCTATATATTTTATAAGTAGTAAATCTATTATTATATTTATCGAAATAATTTACTATAGCTATATAAGAATAAGTATAGAATATAAAAAAGCTTAATTACTATATAAAAAGGGTTTAGTACTTTAGTAAATTCTATATATAAATACCTATTCCTTTATATCCTTATATATCTCCGGCTAGAAGTATAAAAATATAAGCTTTATAAGCGTATAAGTTTACCTTAAGTAACCTAATATAAGATTATTATAGAAAAATTAGGTTTACGAAATTAGTATAGTATAACTTTAAAATAAGCCCTAAAGTATTTGATTAATTATAGTTTTTAATAATATAAATTATCTACTAATTATTCTAATTTTAATAACGAAACTAAAGCTTTTCGAATATATTTATAAACCTTTTATAGGTATTTAAATCCTTTTAGTAGTAATTAAAAAATACGTATTTAAAGATATTCGTAGAGGCTATTCGACAGGGGGTACGTTCCTATAGGGGTGCAGTTACTATATCTATAAAGATACCCTCTCGTTAAAGTACTTTAGATATATTATATAGCTAGATTTTACCCCTTCGGAAATTAGAGATAATATTCTACTTAGAGAACGCCTTTTCCGATACTATTTAATAGGCTTAGAGGAAGTATTACTTATTTATTACGGAGGTGCCATTTAAAAGTATCGCTCCCCCCCCTGTTATATAGATCGTATATAATAGCTGGTATAGCTGACTTTTTATACTATATAAATTCGATTACTATACTAAATAGTAGGGTTAGAAGCGTTATAGTAGATAGCTAGTATAGTATATTTATTATACTAGCTTATTCGTACTATAAGCCAGCTGTTAATCACCATTTATATAACAGGGGGCGATACTTTTAAATAGCACCTCCGTAGTATTAAAACTATTATAGTATCAAAAATAGTTATTATAGTATAGAATAAGCGCTTAAGTACTAAAAATACTATAATATCTAATAGCTAAAGAATATAAAAACTATAAATTAGAAGATAAAATAAGAAGACTTTATTCCGATAGTAATCGTATTAAAAGTCGATTATTATATAAGTTATATACTAATCGAGGATAAAAAGATACTAAGTACTATTATTTAGTTATATTTCCGGTAAATAGATACTATAAAGCTATTTTAATACGAGACGATAGTATAATTATCTAGATAAAGTAGATTCGTATATTTATTAAAGAATATTATATATAATCTACTACGATTATATTATCTTTTTAATATAAATAATAACTAGAGTCCCCTACCCCTTTTTAGCTACCCCCCTTTTTAGCTACCTTAAAAATTTATATTCTAAAACTCGATAAAAAAAAGAGATTTTTATATAAATAGAGTTTATATATAATATAATAAGTTTATATAAATATATTACGTAATATAATCTTATTTTATATATTAGAAAAAAAAATATATTTTATATTTTAGTATATTTACTAATATATTTATATATTTATATTTATATTCTAGAATAATAAAACTTAAAAATATTATTACT
>JAOYNU010006894.1:0-18060 GCA_026745395.1 Tympanopsis confertula
CGAGAAGATTGGGTGGTTTATGGTCTACAATGGGGATCCGGAGAGATATTATCCGGAGTCTGATAGCGAAGATGATTTTGAGGACGTGGAGAGCTACATGGAGGAGAGGTCGGGGGGTATCTCGCAGGCGCCGACCGAGCCGAGTACGCCCAGTACAAATACGCCACAGACGCCGCGCACACCGCAGAGCTATACGGTATGTTTGCTATTCATGTCGATTGCGACTTCGCAGGTGCAGGGCCGATACTAACTAATGCCTCCTTGCAGTCCCGCTTCACAAGCCTCTTCGGCCGAATCAACTCATCATAGTTGTGGCCTCGAAAAAACCCCGATGACTTATTGCAGCCGTTAGGCCTGCTTATCTACCAATAACGATACCCCTGTGAGAGCTGAAGATCTGCCCCTGGATGCAGATCGCGGCTGAGTCTGACGTTTTTCATGCGTTACGCTTGTTGATGGTCGCATATCATGTTGTATTAGGGGACACCCCCAGCCTTTGTATATCACATAATTGGAGTTCATGGAATTCATTGCCATTTAAGGTTTCTTCAGGAACATGCTAGATTCACTTCTTCGCCCCGCAAAAGTACCTGTTCGTATAATGGCCCCGGGGGTCGCCCGCAAGGTCCGCACGATGAAGGCGGTGAGCAAACGCGGCAGTATCACAATCGGCTTCGAGATAGCGGAGGCTGCGGAGATCAACCGTTGCGCATCATTTGAAGACCCCGCGACTCGCAGATGCTAGCAGGGTGATTTGCCATCATGGTCTTGTCATTTATTCTCGTCCAGAATCGCCAGTGAGTTACACCTTCGCGCTCTGTCGCTCTCCGCAGCAATGCTTACCAGATTATAGGGGCAAAACACGTCTGGCGAAATGGTACGCCCCTTACAGTGTAAGTCGAGCTCCAAGCAATCCATCGCTACCAGCTTTAGGAATCAGATATACTGACCGAGAAACAGGATGAAGAGAAAGTCAAGCTCAAGGGCGAAGTGCGTTTGCCCCGATAGTCCCGCGCGCAAACGAATCCGATCCTCTAACACCCCGCATAGGTCCATCGTCTTGTCGCGCCCCGAGATCAGAAATACCAGTCGAACTTTGTGGAATTCCGTCGCAGCACGAAGGTAGTCTACCGACGATATGCAGGGCTTTTCTTCTGCGTCTGCGTGGACGCCAATGACAACGAGCTTGCGTACCTGGAAGCTATCCATTTCTTCGTCGAAGTGCTGGACCAATTCTTCGGGAATGTCTGCGAGCTGGATCTAGTGTTCAACTTCTACAAGGTATGTTTAGCTGGAGAGATACCGCAATGGCTGTGCGTTCTGGGCTGTGCTAATATGGGTTTAGGTCTATGCGATCCTGGACGAAGTCTTTCTCGCGGGCGAGATTGAAGAGACGAGCAAGCAAGTCGTGCTCACCCGATTAGAGCATCTCGACAAATTGGAGTAAAGACTGTGCCCATGCTGGTCTAGTTCTGGGTCGGGATTGTATGGATTCGAGATGCATCAGCGCACATAGTCACTGCATGGAGTTGTTTCGGCGTTTGGGGTTTCCATAGTGGAAACATGCTTCAAATACTATTTTCTAATGTCTTTATATTGTTGCCTTGCAGAAAAGGTCTCCAATACAAGCACGGCACTTGAGTGCGGCAGTGGAACTTCATCGTAGGTGCAATGGGTACCCCGTACTCCGTGGGATAGATATTGCGGCCCCGCCCCGCCAGATTCGTATCGACTGCCTGTCATGGCGCAAGACCCTGAAAGAATGACGAAGGAATCGCAATAGGCGGGATTGTAGCATGAGCCCGGGAATGGCGTCTTCAGTGCAATCGCTTAGGTCTTGGCTTAAGATGTTCTACGGTTTAGGGCTCGACCGATTGCCTAAACCGTACAAGCTCCATGAGGTGATCATGAGGTGATCGCAGTCGACGATGGCGAACGACAGGAACGAGGCTTGGCGCCTACCTTTTAATGAACCTTAGTCCCATTAAACTATTTTGCGCGCCTATTCATCTACTATGCGCTTGCCTCCATAACTGATCTGGCTTGACCAGGCCGAGATGGGTGTCGCTGGTTGTGCCGCACCACTTGCGCGATCAACACGATCAACACTCAACACCATTGATGGACTAACTTCAGGGTCCCCTGTACTAATCAAAAGCCTATATCTCTCGACAATGCCCTCCTAGGCCCGGAGTATGCCCGATCTTTCCAATAAACCGCGCTATCCATGCCGTCGTAGGCTATCAATGGTCGCAGCGGAGACACTATCACCAAGTCAGGACGAACGCATACTAGGTCCCGACCTTATCAAACCGTGGTGAAACTGGACGGAAAATAGCTCGCCGAATCTTGAGACCCTGTGCACGGCTCACAAACCAATGGTCTCCTGAACGGCGTTGACCGAGTGTTCCTAGGAAGCTGCCCCGCCACGAAGATTTCCCGTGTCGAGGGGCCACAAAATCCTGTTGCGCGTGTTGATCGCTCTCAGGGACGGATGAGGGCAGGGGAGGTTCTTGGCATGTTCCGTACGGAGTATGTGGAACTCATCACCGTGTGGTCTCGACCCTAAACGGGCGCTGGACAAGACAATCAATCTGATGGAGTGGGACCTGCGCCATTTCGTTTGTCGCATGGAACCTCCCTCGTGCTCCTGGGCCCGAGCAGGATTGTGATCGACTCTGCACCCTGGTGAATCGGTCTGCCCTGTCGCCGGGCACCCGACGGCGATGCTGGATCCTCGTTGCAACGTTGAGATCTGGAGGATATCACTGGAGAGGCCGGGAGGAGTCCGCGCAGATGTGATCCAGCGAAGAAGGCTGTATGGCCGTTGTCGACGCTGACTCGCAGAAACACGGAACGACGAGACCAATTTACAGAACGAATGGTTTCACGAAAGTCGATAATCTCCACATCGACCTGGACGCGTTGCCAGGCCCGCCTTAAGGCCAATCAGTGGCGTTGATTGCACGGATCGTCCACCCAAAAGCCGGGAAAGAAGGCGGTTCACCCGCATAAAAGCGCCCACAGCCTGCCCGCGCAACACTCAAACGTCTGCCGATCGCTCGTACGCGGCGGTTACGGTCTTGGCGGTGCCGTACGAGTAATTTACCCCTGGAAATACCCGCCCGGGGGGCTGTGACACGTTCAATACCATCGAGAGCGGCTCCACCCCCTGACAATCCAAGCATCCCTGCGTCAGCCTGTGACGTCGGGCTGGGGCGGACTATACACAGATCAACACGAGGCTGCCGATTCAATTTGGCCTGATCGGATCCTGTGAAGAAAGTAGAGGCTCGGAAGGCATTATAATCGTAGCTAGCATCTGTTCAACTAGGGAGAAAATACAATCAGAATGAAGACCAGCGCTGCAGTGACAATCGTCGTAATGAGGTAGGGATTGACGGGTCTCGAACCACTCAAAGCATCGCCACTCGCAGGGGCAAATGCCCTTGCGACTGCAAAGAATGGCACCTCTGCGGTTATTGGCCCAAAGGCTGTCGCGGCTGTCCCACTCGTTACTTGTCACTCTGATCTCTGGGGTCTCCAATACCTAATTGTAATTTACATTTATTTTTTTTTGGGAAAATATGAATTCTTTTTTTTAAGCACAACCCCCTTATCAACATACAGTTTGAAGCGTCTCCATCCCCCTTCTAGACTTTTTCTATTGTCTATCCATTCTTTATATACCCACATCTCCTGCATTATCCCTCGATTCTCCTTCCATCCTCCCAAAGACCTGGGCCATAATTCTTTCGTTTGTTTTCAGTCACAGTTGAAGATTATCACCCCTCATTCACAATGTCTTTGATGCTGTCCGACAACCTGGCTCCTCAGCCCATGACCGATGTCTTCACCGATGACACCAACATTGACCGCCGCAAGTGCCACCGCACCGTGCCCATGAAGGTGCTGGCTCTGGGTGTTGGCCGTACCGGCACTGCTTGTGAGTAGTAACCCTGCGGGGAAGATGAAGATCCCCAAGATCTTATCTCACCCCGCGATTATAACAAGTGCATATAACTAACTAAATTATCCAGCTTTGCGAAAGGCCTTCGAGCGTCTCGGCTACGGACGATGCTACCACATGATGTGCGCCAGCGTTGAGAACCCACCAGACTGCCTGATGTGGCACGACGCCCTGAACGCCAAGTACAACGGCGTTGGCGAATTTGGTCGTAAGGAATGGGACCAGCTGCTCGGTGACTGCCAGGCCGTCTGCGACTGGCCTGCCTGTGCCTTCGCAAAGGAGCTCATCGAAGCCTACCCCAACGCCAAAGTTATTCTCACCACCCGCGACGTCGACCCATGGCACGCCTCCGTCATGAAGACCGTCTACTGGCGCGTCAGCGACCCAGAGCACAAGTTCGTCTCGAACTTCTCCTGGGCTGCCGGCATGTACTACCCCATGCTGAACAAGTTCTTCGAGACCTTCTTCCGCGGCGACTTCCCTGCCCACGGCAAGGAGGTATACAACGACCACGTTGCTGAGGTCCGCAGCTTGGTTCCTCCTGAGCGTCTTCTGGAGTACAACATTAACGACGGCTGGGGCCCGCTGTGCGAGTTCCTTGAAGAGGAGATCCCTGATACTCCCTTCCCTCGCGGAAACGACATGGCCGACTTCTACAAGCGCTGCAGCACCCGTAACCGCCACCAGATGATGAACGCTGCTTTGCAGGCTGTTACCATCGGCGGATCTCTTCTGGCTACCGGTCTTGCTGCCACCATGGCCTGGAAGCGTTTCGTGAAATAGATGTTCTACATCTATCGTCAATCGTTCTGGGTTATGTTGTAGTGTGTGCGGGCACCGCTACTTCCCATCATGCATTTTGGTTATCTGATATCCCTAATATCTTTTTGGTTCTTGGCGCGACTGCGATTATTTGAAAAGACTGGCAGGTCGCGGGATACGTTGTTCATAGTACATATCTTTTTCACATCATTACCTGGCTCTTATTAGACATGTGAACAAGGGAACTCCTTGAAGCCGGAAACACGAACCTATCCTTGGCGAAGGAAAAAATCAAACTATTCAATTTACACAAGTGCTTTTGTAATCATTCTGAGTATCAGTAGTATCCAATATAGCATCTACAGTTCAGCGATAGTTTCTGGATCTGAATTAAGGATAAAGAAGCTTCAAGATGATTCACGCAGTAAGAACAACGCATTGAATGCGATTTCAGATTTATGCAAAACTGAATAAGCCTTCATAACGATCAGATCACTAAAACAGGAGTGTGCCAGATAAGGGGCCAGTTCGCCACTCCTACCATTTCCGCCGCCCCATCTCCTTAGAGGGGGGTGGAACGGAGGAACGACTCGTACTCGTAACAACGCGGCACTGTCTCTGCCAATGCAAGCCGACAGTTCGTCTGGCTTGGCAAGGGCACTAAAAAGACAGACCTATCACTGCGGAATAGTAGAAGCCCCGAATCAAGGCAACGTCATCTAGCTGGCGTACTTGTGTTGGACAGCGGGGCCCGGCGGGAGATGCTCGAATCCTTAGCTTTATTTAGCCTACTTTTGCGAGGCGCGTGTGGCGTTCTCTAGTTCATTGGCGAGTTGAGTTTTTTGCTCTGGATCTTGATTTGCTTCAGGTCTTTATTGTTATTACTTTGTTTTGGACTGCGACGATGACAAAAGAGCTAGGACATTGTGCTGAGCATAGCGTGTCAGGGTTTTAGGATATTCCAAGGTTGTGGAGATAATTGTCTTGGGGAGAGTAGCTTCAATAGAGACTTCTGTCAGCGGGGATACTTGTACTAGCGTATGCGATTGCGACCGCATACTTCGTACATCTCCTCGTACTCCGATTATCACTCGCATGGCGAACCACAGATCCATCTACGTCAGCCAGCCTTATCTCAAGATCACGGGCAAGTAGCATGAATCGGTGGCTTTGACTACGTACGCCAGCACGCGTAGGCCCTAGCTGCGCGGTAAGAGGGATCCGGGCTAGGGCGAACCAACGCTTGCGTGGGCACCAGCCACATACACGTGCCTTTGTACCTTTTTAAGCGGAGGAAAGTGGAGGGACAGTGGCTTCCCCCGTGGATTGTCGAGAGTTTGGACGGATTGACATGATTTATGCTGATCGCTTAGACTTGTCAGACCTGTAGTGGAGTACACAGCCTCAGGGATAAGGGGGGATCTTCTCCAGCGACAAATAAGGGCTGGTGGTTTAGAGACCATAAATGGGTCGGGACATTAAAATCAAGCAGGTTGCGACGAGCTTAGAGGGAAAAGTAATTTCTATTTTTTTAGATCCCTAATTTAGCTCTCTCAAACCGAACTATGTCCAAAGAGGCCCCGGCCTGAGCTCCCCAACCGTGATGTGGCCTCCAGTGGGACGGCATTACCAATACCGTACGCGTACGGCCAAACCCTGATGAATAGGGGGATTATTTGCACGAGATGCCTGCATATTCGAGCATTCGTTGATTATTTTATCTACGAGAGAAAGTCATAACTGTACAAACGTAGAGCAATAACAATGTCTGACCCCACGTCCGATTAGATTCTCACTTAGAAACTTGGCTCTCTTGGCGAAGTCCCCTGTTGGCCGCAGCGCAGAGCGACTAGCCCTTCGCAGGTATCGAACGGGGCCCTATCCAATGATTGCAATTGACGCGGCCTCTCCACTCAAGCCATAGTCTCCACCGAGCACTCCAGTCTTTTCGCCAGTGACATCGGCGGGCCTTTGCTTCTAAGTCTGGAGGGTCTGTCTCCTGGTGGTTCCTTATGAGTGATGTCAGGTCTCCCTCCTGCAGCTCACGTCTCATTCATCCCCAGGGTCCCGGGGTGATGAACAGGCAGACATGTTTTCCACAAATCGCTCCGTCTTAAGGACTAAGTCTCTCGTTTTACTATCTGCGCTGTTCTCGTCCTTTACTGCCGTTGCATCTGAGCCAACTTCTTTTTATAAATCAGTTCGTCCACCCGCTGATTGCGCCATCCGAGCTTCATATTAACCATTCGACGCAGCGACCTGACATATATCCTCCCACTTTCACTGTCGAATACAGCCAACCTGAAAAATTAAGCCCTGGTTATATTTTTATCACACCATATGAAGCCCAAAATCCAGGCCCATACATCTTCGATAACACCGGGGTACGCGCGCGAATCCCATAAAGCGTCAATGGCCAAGACTGACAAATTGGAATAGGAGCTAGTATGGAGCGGTTGGGGTTCAACAGGGCCGGGCAATGCCCATGGAATGCACGTTTGCCAGTATAAGGGCGAAGATCACCTTTGTTTCTTCCAAGGAAACCAGCAGAAAGGATACTGCCGCGGCCATGGAGTCATCCTCGACGATAACTATCGCATTATTCGATCAGTACAACCAGGCGGAGGAATGGCATCGAGCGATATGCACGAATTCATGCCGATTAACGACGGCAAAACGGCTCTCATGACGGTTTACCAGCAGCGCCAATTCGACATGACGCCATGGAATATCAAGACCGGAGTTGGATGGGTGATGGAGAGTGTGTTCCAGGAAGTTGATATTGAGACCTCTTCCGTTTTATTCGAGTGGCGTTCGCTCGACCACGTCGATCCATCAAACAGTTATACCTTGCCTTCCACGACAGACACCTCTGGCACCGGATTAAACGTCCACGCGCCCTGGGATTACTTCCATATCAACTCTATCGACAAAAACCAGGACGGAGACTACTTAATCTCCTCGCGACACACATGCGCTATTTATAAGATCTCCGGAAAGGATGGCTCTGTAGTCTGGACACTTCATGGCGCCAACCCGACCTTCCGCAACATCAACTTCAGCTTTTCCCAGCAGCACGATGCCCGGTGGTTATTCGAAAATGCTACACACAGCGTCGTTTCTCTATACAACAATGGTTACAACGGGTTCAACAAAACACATGCGTATTCGAGCGGAATGGTCATTATGATCGACCACATTGAGAATACGGCTGTTCAGATCAGAGAATATACGCCAAGAATCCCTGATCTGGTGAGTTCCAGCCAGGGTAACATGCAGCAACTTCCAAATCAGAATATGTTCATTGGATGGGGAAACAACTTGTTCGTCTCCGAATACGACGAACGAGGCGAAATGGTTCTTTGGGCGACCTTCGCCAGCGAACCAGTGATGAACTACCGAGCCCAGAAATTCGAATGGGAGGGTAACCCTACCGATTCCCCGGCCCTATGGGCATACTCTCGAACCAGTGAACCATTTTCGCCAACAGCGTTCTACGTGAGCTGGAACGGTGCTACTCGCGTTAAGCGTTGGCAGTTCTTTGGCGCGCACTCCAGAGACGGTCCTTGGATATTGCTGGACGAGACCGACAAGACCGGCTTTGAAACAGAGTACCACAATGCTACCTTCTACCCATGGGCGCGAGTCGAGGCGATTGGCCAAGAAGGAGCTGTCCTTGGACAGTCGGAAGTAAAATACACGTTCGTCCCATCGTCAGAACTGAGCGAGTTCTGCCAGGATGAAACGTGCTCCGACACAGCTGCATATGGATTCCCAGGCGACGAAGGCGCCGCCATTACCGTGCCGCCTATTGGCGCAAACACCGTCCCTTGGGTTGACCCTGAGTACGATGGGGCGCTTTTGACGTACCCCTCAGGATTCCCCCATGTGGATACAGAAGATCAGTCTACAGCTTACCACGAGAGCCTGGGGTTAGACTCGATTATCATTTGGGGTGTTTTGATATTGCTATTTGTTGTGTTAGGTGGCTGCTGTCTTGTCTATTTCCAGCACCGACATCGTCAACGGCGGGACTCGTTTGACGAAGACGCCGAGTCTGCAGAACCGCTCACCGGGACGCATGAGCACAAAACGGCCCCTCGAAACTCTAAAGATCAACCGTGGTGGAGTTTGGCACGATGGACTGGAGGAAGCAAAGACGATAGTCCGTTTTATCCGCTTGCAGATCACAATAATCCGCCATATGGGCGGAGACGATCAAGACCAGAGTGACCTCTCATTTTTTCTCTCTGTTGATTGTCGTTTAGCCAGTCTTTTTTCACTCTCACTTGTCTTTTCTTTCGTGATATCACCTTTTGCGTCTTACTGTACATACATAGATCACACGGCGACGATTCATACAAATCGTCGACCAAAATACAATACCCCTATCAAGATTCAAGCTGCGGCACGTTCTCGAATAATCATGCAAGCCGCGTGGGCACTCGGCATCGGCAATGCTTCTTCCAAGAGGAGGTCTATCGCCCGAGGCTAAGCATTGCCCCACGATGTGGCACTTGGAAGCTCGGGGCGATGCTTCTCTACGCCTCCGCCCCGTGCGATGCCGGCCGGAGTCCTTCCAGCCCGGTTTAAACCCGTTTGCAAGATCTTTGAAACTCACGCACAAGCTGGCTTTGTCTGGCTACAAACGAATGCTACCCGGCTAAATTCCGACTGGGGTGGTAGAGGAGCGGGGCGCACCTCAGCTGCCGCATCACGGTCTTATCAGTGCATCAGAAGTCTTGGCTTTCAAGGCTAAACCAAGATCTGGCTGCCATCAAGGTGTTCCTGCAATCAAAGCGCTGGTCTATCACAGGCGGAGAAACGGTGTACGGAAAATTCTCTCATCCCCACTACATGGCGGACTTAGATCTGTCTTTTTCCCCGGATGTATCAAGCAAAGGCCAAGTACTTTAGCTGATACACATGTAACAGGGACAGCTGAAACGAGGAGTACTTTAAGCCAGTACCATCGCTGAAGGGTTTGCCATCGAGGCAGATCAGTTCCTGTATTAGCTGTTGTCAACAGCTGGCTAAAGTCCCGGCGTTTGACTCGTGGATACACGGGCTTCTTACGGAGTAGAGTACAACACTGTGTCCAGGATCTGAGCCGTCCACTGACCGAACATGAATATTATATCCGTTCTTGGAAGTACACTAAGAAATAGTCTAGTCTTAGTCTATCCAATCCACTCATCCACGAGCAACGCTGAAAGCAAGGTCAGGGACAGAAATACATTCGGCTGTTCCGCCACCGTTTGGCGGCCCTAAAGCATGCGAACGCCATTGTTTAAGGCCGCGTGGGCGTTGCAGCTTGCACTCGCGTCCGCAGCAGGCTTTAAGCCACGCTAAGTATATGCATATCGACTCGTCACCCCCAGACGCAATCACCTCATTACGTAGGGCGAGGCCCATAGCGGAAGCTAGTCCCTTCAGAGGGGATTGAGATGGGATCAGGCGGCTGTGGGCGATCCGAGACGAACAATATAGCTTAGAAAGATGCGAGACAGCTGCTTCATTGGGAATGCCCTTCGAGGTAAACAATACGAATATTTCAGAGTAGGGCCTCCACTATGGATCGTGGACGCCAAGACTAGGAGAAAAGATGAAGGAGACATGGGTGGCAGTGGCAGCGGTGGAGGCGGGAGTGGAGCACGTCGTCGCAAGCTGTTCTGCAGTATTGCTCCGCTGTATTACGGTAATACGAAACATACACCCCTGGTACGAACCATGTTTGCCAGGTATTGATCCATGGCATTTCGACAGAAATGGCATTTTCTGGGGAGTCTCCATACTATAGACAGATCTATTTCTTGTCAACTTGTACAATCGGATACTGGCCAGATCTTGCGTGATAGCTGTTGCAACAGCTATAACGGCTTATGAGCGGATCCATTCTGGATTTAAAGGTCAAGAAAATTGGGGACATACGTAATGCGCATGGACATTCCCATGTCCTGTGGGCCTGGTATGGCTGTTTCCCCCGTACAGCGGGATCAGTCCAGACTTTCTATTGATCGTCTTCTCCTTTTTTAATGCTTGACAGGGGCAGAAAGGATCAATTCTGGTGAGCCCATGAAGTCATTTGTTATATCGCAATTTAATTAACACGGGAAAGCAGAGCAAAAAGTCCACGCGAATAAAAACACGAGGGCTAGCCGATCACCTCTTCATACTTTCCTTTAGCCTGACTAGAGCCCTTCGTACAAGCCTAGAGTATCGGATCTCTTCAGAACTCCTTCCTTCAGTTATCTGCATTAACGCGTATCTGGAGCTCCGGGCCAATTACCGTTGTGGAAACGCTCGCGAAACCAAAAATACGTGAAACGAAGGGGTGTCGCAACCTGACGTTGCTCTAAGCCGTCTCTAGTCTCCATCGGCGCGGTTCTCTCTCCCACCAAGCGCTTACATATACATTCCTCCATGCCTGCTGTCAAGTCTCAAGGTCAAAAGCCAAATAATGCCCGCCACTCACGCACGACTTCCTGGTCGACTGGCTTCAACCACCTAACGCAAAACTCCGGCGAACCCTCCGACCCGCAATCCTCCCGTCGACGCCGCGAGTCGCAACAGTCCCTCGCCAGCGTCGACGAAGCCTCTTTCGATGAGCCCGACATGTTACGGAATACCTCGATGGATATAGACGCTCGAGACGAGAAGGCTCGCGGCCACTTTCGCAGTCGCTCCCAGGGCCAACAACAACTTCTCGCCCTTCAGCAATCGGAGCTTCCGGCAGAACAACCATTGCGACCCGCGCCGGTAACATGGCTGTCGCTGCCGCAGAAGGGCCAATTAGCCCTTCTCGGTCTCTGTCGAGTCTTTGATTTCTTGCAGATTGCCTCGCTTCAGGCCTACATGTTCTACCAGCTGAAGTCCTTCGACGAGAACCTCTCCGACTCCGATGTCGCTACCCAGGCCGGTATTCTACAAGGCGCTTTCACCGCGGCCCAGTTCGCAACAGCTATCCCTTGGGGACGTGTTGCTGATGCGGAGTGGGGTGGACGGCGGTTCGTTCTGCTAGTGGGACTGGTTGGTACTGCGGTTTCTTGCTTGGGTGTCGCCTTCTCGACATCGTTCGCCCAGGCTGTATTCTGGCGCTCATTTGGTGGCGCTATCAACGGAACTGTCGGTATTATTCGAACTATGATTGCCGAGAACGTGAAGGAAAAGAAATATCATTCGCGTGCCTTCTTGATTCTGCCCATTGGATTCAATGTGGCTTCTTTGTTCGGTCCAGGTAAGCGCCTAGTTGAGTCTTAAATGACACGAGCAAATGGCTAACTTATATTTAGTAATGGGTGGCTTGTTGGCTGATCCCGTACAGAGTTACCCTCTACTATTCGGCCCTAACTCCTCATTTGGAGGCGAGAACGGCGTGCAATGGCTCGTCACATACCCATACGCGTTGCCTATGTTGGCAAACTTCGTCTTCCTATCTACCACTGCATTCCTGGTCGCCTATGGCTTGGAGGAGACTCTCTTGTCCTGCAAGGGCAAGCCTGGCGTGGGCTCATATATCATGAAGTTCTGTGCACGCGGCGTGAAAGGCGTTCTTGGCACTTCCTCGCCCATATACACCAGACTGCCATTCCGCGATTATGATGAGGACGGTCCTCTCTTGGCTCACGGCGGCATGGATCGCTCTGAGAGCTACGAGCTCGAAGAGAAGGCAGCCAAACCTATCCGTGTCAAGCGCGTTCTGTCTTTCCGCAGAATCTGGACCAAGAACGTCCTCTGTACCCTCGGAGCACAAGCTTTCTTCGATTTCCAGATGGGTGCATTCAACAACCTGTGGCTGCTCTTCCTTTCCACTCCCCGCTACGATGTCAATGACCCTACTAGTCCCCCTCAGAGCTTACCCTTTGGCTTCACTGGAGGCCTGGGTATGCTTCCCCAAAGCGTTGGCTTTGCGACCGCTATTCTCGGTGTGATTGGAATGTTCCTCCAGTTCACCGTCTACCCGTCCATCAACGGCCGACTTGGTACGGCCAAGAGTTACCAATACTTCCTCTCCTTCTTCCCTCTCGCCTATGCTCTTGCTCCATACATCGCGCTGGCGCCATCAACCATCCCTCCCCCCGGCCAAGCGAACGGCCCATGGGTATGGTTCTGGATCATTATCGTTCTCTTCCTACAAGTGACAGCACGAACTTTCACACTACCGACCTCCATCATTCTCCTAAACAACTGCTCCCCTCACCCGTCCGTCCTCGGAACTATCCACGGTATCGGCCAGTCCGTGTCATCCGCCTTCCGTACTATCGGCCCCATTTTCTCAGGCGCCTGGTACGGATATGGCTTGGATGTCGGCATGGTCGGCTTTGCCTGGTGGCTAGTCGCGCTGGTATCGGTCTTTGGCTGCGTTGCCGCCATCTTTGTCTACGAAGGCTCCGGCCATGAAATCCTTCTTCCTGGAGAAGAGGATGAGGTCACTGAACATGGCCACTAAATATAAAATGATGTGATAGATGTCTTCCCCACTTCTTCAGATTTGTACATTTTTGTGGTTTGTTGCATGTCACTTGGCGTCGGTTCGGGCTTGAGCTTCTCTTGAACATATTACTTCTCCGGTCTGAGGCTCTTGGCTTTCATAACTGAAATGCCAATGTGCATGATGATTGGAGATCATTCTTTTTGGGCATTTTTCCTTTTTGTCATCTGTCATACTTATCAGGATACCATTTTCGTTTGCATGATTTCAGATGAAATAAACTTCACTGCATTCTGTCCGCTGGGGTCTCTACCTTCATGTTTTATCATTCTCGCTATTGCTTGATTTTGTTCAGCAGTTTCATTTACATTCCATGAACGGAAATTTGGAAGATTTCCGGGTATTTAGAGAATAGAAGTCGTTTAACAATCAAACATCTCTATCAAAAATTGCGTGCATACTTCTAGAATCAGTACCTCTAACCTTGGAACAATACTAAGTCATAGTAATTGTATTCGAACGTAGAAACGACTTGCTAAGTCTGGGATATTTCATAAAATCATGAGCTAGCACCATAGCTCTTTTGGTAGCTCGCGTCAAAAGTAGCCTCATTGACCGCAAACTGGCGAATATAATCACGCTCCAGATCATGCGTCCTCCGCCCCAGAAGCACAAGACTATGCAATGGCGCCCCCATATCAACCTCCGTCAGCTCCTGCAGTGTTCCCACAACGAGCTTCTGGTCCGGCGCACCAACCCGCGCAGCACCCATAGCCAAACTATCAGCAGTATACGCGCCTTCTTTCCGAGTCTCTTCCACCTCGATCATTTGCTCTGCGCACTGCGCAACGGTCATGTAGCGTGGGGGCTCGAAGATACGGCGGCCTCGTGCAAGGTTCTCCATTGATTGCTCCTTCACCTTGATATCCAGCAGAACAAGCGTGTGCAAGCCGATCTGCACGTTCTCTTTGACACGATCATAGAATGATGATGGGCGCCAGTTTTCTAAGAAGAAGACCATGCTGACGGTCTGACCGAAGTTATAGAGCTGGAGGCCTGTGGAGCCGATGGCGGACATAATTGAGGCATTGGGGACAACGTTCGTTTTAATGCCGAGTTCGCGGGCTCGAAGGACGAGATCGGTGTGGGTGGTTGCGCTGGCAATTGTTTAGTTCGCTGTCTTGCGCAATTGATTAAGGGAGTGACCTACCCAAATGGGTCGCCAACCACGAGGAATGCGATGTCTGTCTTGTCTGCTCCTGCGAGGATATCGTCGCTGCCGCTTTCAACGAGTTCGCGGTCTGCTTCGATAACTTCACGGCCGTAGAATGCTTCCTACTTGAGCAAGGGAATTAGTAAAGCTTCATCCTTCGCATTTGTAATTTGAGATCCTCAAAATGAAGCTCTCAAGCAAACACATACCAATTTGGCCTTGTCCACCAGCAGAATTGCTGTGTATGCTTCCAAGTAGACTCGCTCGGCCTTCTTGACAATTTCCAGGCCGCGCACCGTAATATCGGTCTCATCGGCAAGGCCGAGTCCCACAAGATGCAACATATTGATCTAGAGCCTTTCACCAGAGTAATTGAGTGTAGAGACGACAGCGCAAATAATTTGGTGCCCCGCGGCAGAATCGTCGACCGCCAGCAGAAGAGGACCGCACGCGAAAAGGTTTATCCGGCTATCGCGATTCGATTCACTATCGACACCCCGGACTGCTTCACTTCGACTTCACTTCTCCGGCCCGCGGAGCTGCGACAAAGCGCGCCAGACACGCACTATTTGACTATACATTGAAACCGAGCTATATAACGGAATATTTGACATATACGATCCCATATTCGTCCCAGTTGACAGCTACAGCGCAGCGCAGCTGCGACCAAACCACCGCCATGTCGGACCGACAACCCAAGTACCGCCAGGAGATTCAGCAGGTAAGTCCCGCGTTAATTTGGCGCTGAAATTAGATGCGCAGAATACCCGGATCTCTCCGACGTCGGCTCTCTTCCTGGCTCTCGACCATTCCGCTCGGCTTTGGCTCCGAAATTACTATCGTTGGAATTGCGCTTGTCTGGGGCCCCGCAAGAACCATAAAATCTCACAATGGATCTGAAGCTTTGGAGGGTATATGGGGGATTGCATTGGGGCGCTGGTTACTCCAATTTGCGCGGTGGCCCTTTCATCTTGTGAGGTGTGACCTTCACAAACAGTGAAGAGGAAAGGAAATCATGCGACGCAAACTTTGGCTTTGGAGACGCATAATTGATCACCGTGGGTGTAACTTCATTGTGTTCAATACACCAGAAAGGATTGAGATGTTTGAAATCCATTACTTCAGTCCTCCGACTTCGGGTTGAGTAGCCTCGCGTTCCTGCTTCGTCTCAACCACACCTTCCTCGCTACTTTCTCATCACCGCCATCCACACTTTCTGCCATCACTGGCTTCGTCATGTCTTCGAGCACTCCCCCCGTCAGCTCTGACGGCTCTCTTCAAAGTGATGGAACCAAAAAGCCCATCACCAAATCTTACCGAGACACACCGGATCCAGGTGATGCCATGGAGAGCTGGAGCGAAGGATCACCCACTCCAAAGCAATCAGCCCAGCGTTTGCTTGACCCAGAGCTCATTTCTCGCATGCGAAAGCTGCGAGTCTACACTGGGGCTCTGGACATTGAAAGGATGGACGAGGCATACGATGGCGATGTAGAGGCTGGGGCATCCAACCAATCTGGCCGCAGCTCATCTCTACTTTCCCTCGCTCTGCAAGATCTGCCAGAGGCTCCCAATCATTCTGCAGTTGAGGGTTCAGGTGGCAAACCCTTCCGTGCGAACAAATCATGGGCCTTAGCCAAAGTCAAAGCTCTTAGGAAGAGGGCCCCCAAATTTTCATGGTCAAAGTCTCGCAAGAATAAGACGCGTGAAAACCGCAGCAAATTACCAACAGCCAAAGCCTTCGGAAGCCAGAAGCAGGATGGACCCAATGTCGAAGAGATTGAGAGTCTATTCGAGACGGATTTTGCTAACCCTATTGTCAAGATGATGTTTGTCTCTGGTGAAACAGCTGAGCCTTCTCCAGAAACAACAACATTGATTGAAGACATCACACGCCAGCAAGTCGTGGAGATTGTAAGCTATTTCACGTGCTTTTAGCTACATCTCGAAACTAACATTGTCGCTCCAGCTTTCCCGTAGCACTTTTCTCGCCACTCGCCGGGGCTCGCGTTCCATCTCGACCGATGATTTGATTTTCCTAATTCGCCATGACAAGGCTAAAGTCTCACGTCTACGAACTTTCTTATCATGGAAGGATGTCCGTAAGAACGTGAAAGACTCCGACGACAAGGGTGGTGCAGATGCGGCAGACTTTGCTGGCGCCGACGATGCAGCTGGCGTAGCTGCGGGCCCTCAAGATGTCGCTGCCAAGCCCAAGAACAAGCGCGCCAAAGTCGGTCTTGCATGGGATGTCCACAGTTTCTTTTCCGTACAAATTCCCGAACGTGAAGACGAGGAAGATGAGGAGGAAGAGGAGCAGAACTACGCGACCCTCCAACGACTCGCCGCGGCCGATGAGCGCACCAAACACATGACCCGAGAAGAGTACGTCTTCTGGTCCGAGTGTCGCCAGGCATCATTCACATACCGCAAGAGCAAGCGGTTCCGAGAATGGGCGGGTTTCGGTATCGTGACAGAGTCGAAACCCAACGACGACATTGTTGACATCCTCGGTTTCTTGACGTTTGAAATTGTACAGACGCTCACTGAGGAGGCGCTGAAGGTTAAAGAGCGCGAAGACCACGAGAAAAACCGTGGTGGTGCTGATACCTCCGGTGAGAACTCGAAGAAGCGAAAGCGCGAAACAGGCCTCTTCGACCCCCCAGAAGAAGGGAGGACGCCCATTGAGCCTCGACATATTCGCGAAGCATACCGCAAACTCCAGGCTACTCCTCACAAGTCGACAGCGATGCTTCTGAACGACGGGCGTGTGCCTGCGCGGATGGCTCTACGTTTGGTATGTATACAGCGGTGCATAGTTTGGAGTATAGACTTGCTAACTTTCCTTCAGATTTGATTCTTTGTCAAGGATCTCTTTCATATTTCTGTAATACCAGGCGTTTTTGGCACGGCCATGATACCCACGAATCTTTTTGTTTCTAGCTGGAAAGCCTTCCCAGATAGGCTGAATGTGATTTTCTTTTCGACTCTCCAATGAATACAAGTAAACGCATAGCGTCGTTGTTATATCTTTCAGCATCATGTCCACATTCACATTCGCCATTTTAAACATAGACCAATTTACTCATGAAAAGAATGAGAGATAAAGCGTAAGTTCCATTAATGTAAGATGTAGCTAATCGTCGATATCATATCCCTTTTTATACTCTAGAAGTGCGATTGGCGCCCTATGAAAAGTCAGTAACCATACGCCATATGCCATATAAAAAGGCTAAAACTTACACTCCTCAAGCTCTTGGGCACTAATTTCCCGAATGCTGTTAATAGCAGGCACATTTCCTTGCACGGCACCCTTAACAGTCTCAATTGCACGACCGACCATGCCCTTGCGAGCAGCAACGTGGGTTGCCAGCTTAGCCTCGAGCTTAATCACTCCAATGCGGGGGTCCTTAGGTCCACCATCGTGCACGCCGTCGCCCAGATCGCCGAGCCAGGCCTTCAATGCGGGCGAGTAGTATTTCTCAATAACGGCGGGGTCGGCGATGACCGTCGAGGTTCCTGAGACGGAGGCCCAGGCGCCGCTGACAGGGTCCAGGAAGGAGATATTTGTTTCTTGGGGGTGGACTGATACGTCGAGGGTCTTGCCGGAGAAGAGGTTTGTGTGGAAGATGAGGTCGATGCCGCCGTTTTCCTATAGTTTGTTAGGAAAGATGTTCTCAAGAG
>JAOYNU010007005.1:0-18050 GCA_026745395.1 Tympanopsis confertula
CACATCATTATATCCACTAATCTCTCCATCCCATCTCACCGTGTCTCCAAGACTTCCTCCATCGAAGATTGAAATAGCTCATATGGACTTGAGCAAATCACGAACTGTCTTGTAAATGGCCAGGGCGGCTAAATGCAGTATATGTTTGATTTTCAACATCAGCAACAACCTTTTCTGGTTCGGAAATGGAACAGTACTTCAAGAAGAACAATATCTATTTTTTGCCCTGATGCTCAAATTTTCTACGTTGCCCGTCATCGCCTGCAACTTGTGCCACACGCCAAGATTCACAGAAAGACCATTGAGTGATCATTACAGCTCGGATGCTCTCAATTTCTAAGTGCTTCGGCTGTATTCTAAATTAAGACTAGTCTTGCATACCTAGCTGCCTCCCATAAGCGATAAACCATGGGCATTGGGAGGGATCACACATCGTTGGGTGAGAAGCAAGCCTTCTGAATCATTGATCAACATCAATGAAAGCTATAATCGATTCTAAATACAGGACCTAGCGCGAGGAAGCAAAAAAAAGGTAGCTTCATCGCATTCAGGGGGGTCGTATGCCTCATGTATACAGTAGCGACCGCTATCGCCTTCCATGTCAGAGACACAGAGAGACTGTTTCAAACCCTAATCATGTGATACGCTAATCCAGATATGAGTGGCGTGTAATTAGTCTGTTTTGTCGCGAACCACGTAATAAATACCATCATCCATAGATACGAGTATGGAATATACAGTAATTTACTCAGCCATTCCCAGCCTGGAAGGTTCCATGCAAACATTGCAAACAAAGCGGTCTTCGAATAGGCAATCTGTCAACAGTTCCTCTCTGTATGCGACAAAAGCTCTCAAGACGACCAATTATTCGGCATTTCAATCATCAGCTCTCATCTATCGACCATCATTTCGGTTTCTCTTCGCAGCACTTCCGAAGTCTCCTTATTTCTTTTCCACTCTCAATACTTTGCATTAGCCACCCAGCTCTCAACATAAGAAACAGCATCTGAAGGCGACTTCTTGCGCTCTAAAAGAAATGAGAGAACTTCTGCCGGACTAAACACTTGCTCCGGTACCTTGCTGGCAAACTCATGGGCGAGTGTATTGAATGTCTCATCATCATAGTCCTCATGGCATTGCTTTTGATTCGGCACCCTCTTGAAGACTGTGTGAAAGAGCTGAGTCGAAATGTTCTGGTCGGCGAGTTTGAAATGCACTTTCTTGTCTGAGCGACCGGGCCGAATAAGTGCTTCATCTAGATGTTCGATATGATTCGTGGTCATGATGAGTATACGGCCTTCTTGGGACGAGACACCATCAAGCACATTCAAAAGTCCGGAGAGAGTGACTGCTGACTTTGATTCGTTTTCTTGGGCTGCATCGATGCTGTCTCTGCGTCCAACTCCAGCAGTATCCACATCCTCTAAGAGGACAACACAATGCGACGGGAGCTCGGCAAAAAGTCTCATCAGCGTACTGTCGGAGATATTTGATAATTGAAGCGTATAAATATCCAGTTTATGCTCCCCTGCGAGCGATAGACTGAAGCTGGATTTCCCGGTTCCAGGAGGCCCAAAAAGAAGGTAGCCTCGTTTGTACGGAATACCCCTTTCTGCGTACCATACTTGCATGTTTTGGTCGAGAAACTCTTCCACATCTCTGAGTATATCATCCTTTTTCTGTTCATCCATGATGACAGTGGAAAGGGGTCGGACGGATCTCAATCTGGCTTTCTTCCATTCCCCTTCGCGATGTTCAAAGACAGAAATCTTTTGCTGGGTGTCTTTGAGATACTTTTGCCGGCACTCTTCAACCAGGACTTTCAAGATGTTAGCATTGAGACCAATAGAGGAGATACGGAGATCTTCTCGGTGCTCTTTGACAGCACAGTGAAGGATGAGCAGATGTCCTTTGTACCAGAAAAGAAATGAACCATCCCAAGGTGAAAATGTCACAGCCTTTTTCTTTGTTGAGTAGATGTTGCCTGATCGCTGTGTAGGTCTCACACGAGCAATCAATGAATGGGCATTGTGGACAAACGGTTGCTCGGCTATCCAGTCAACAAGCATATCGTATGCTTCGTCGTAGTATGAGACATAAATTGTCGAGGCTTCAGACTGTCAGAATCATTTCATTCTCACAAGAGGTATACGAACTGAAGTAACTCCTCACTATCTCCCATATGTAGCGGACTGCATAGCGGGCGAAGAGGAAAAACATTCCCAATGTACAAAACAGTCGAGTGGAACTGTCAAGGTTGCCGGCGAGCAGGTGCTGTGTGGTGGAAGCTACCACACTCAGACCGGGGAAAAGAACATCGATAAAAAATTTCTGGGGAGGACTGTGATGGACACTTTCTCCGTTCATGGTGCTCGTCATGTTTTCAGATTGAAGGGTAGTAACATCAAAGGACTAACTTCACTATTTGTGCTGAGGAGGCAACGAGGTGATCTACGAACAAAAATGGTGACAATAGCGGAAGGGGGCTTCTTATATGTCTGTGCCTGTACTTCACCATGCTTTTATTTACTTTACCTTGTCTTGCATAACAGACTAGGAAGATTAATCATGCAGTACCTCAGCTAGTGGGTTATGTTACTAACCGTCTCGGGGGCCAATCTCAAGGCTTGGCCCCCATTTCTACCGCCCAACAAGAACCAATCCTTGGCAGCCATAGACGGCCCAGCTATCGGCCTTTTGCGAACCTGCATAAACCAAAAGACTGCTAAGCCATTTGACCTTTCTTATTGCGGCTCGACATATAGTCAGAAGTTCTGCCGCCAAAGCTTTGCCGCTGGAATGAGTTTCCCTCAACTACTTCAGACGTATCATGCATATTGTTAGTCTAAAATCGACGTAATTTGGGACTTTCTCCTCTGCTCATACAATGTAGCATAATTACTGACTCTATCTCCTTGTGATACGCCCAGCCGGAAAATTCGCGGATCGAGGAGCTGATGAAGGTATAAATAATGGCGTGAAATTCCCTCCCATTCGAGAGTAATGAATTTCTCAACGGCTTAGAACGAAGACACCGAACACAAAAAAGGAACGAAGATTGTGAAAGAAGAGAGTATAAGAGAAAATAATGAATCCAGATCTGATTTTTCAACTAACTTCGTCCATAACCGCATGGGTGTGTTGTGGATCAAGTCTGGCTTTCTGGTTATTGTCCACCAGGGCATTGAACCCACAATGCTTGAGCAGGAACCGACTTATCTACAGTCAAGTTGTTATCGGTTGTGCTATATTCTTGGGATTAATCGCCTCTGTCTTGCTCGCGTTTTTGAAAGCGAGACCAGCTAGCAGTAAGTAAATTGCTGCGCTCCATAACCTTAACAAAACTAATCTGATAACAGGTCTTTCTTGGCTATTGCTACAGCAGGAAATTGGTGTTGTATTTCTTTTGCTCATTTTAAATGAGGTAAGAGTGATGGCAAGGGCTGCGGAGTAGCGCTAAATGGTGCCAGTATCTCAGTGTTTCTACTTTGCAATCTTGTTTTACCCACTTCATATCTGCCTTGTTCTTTCTCGGAACATTTGCCGTTTTGCCACTGTCAGTGTATTTTCAGGTGCGTTTGGCCTAAGTAGTCCAGTCCCTCGGTGTGTGTCATTGACCAAGAAACACAGGAGCACTGTAATGCTTTCTTTTCTTTATTCATGATCCTAACCTTGGCTAGTCTAAGCTTCGTTCATGCTCAGATTCCTAGAGCCTGGTTTATATGCATGAAGCCACAGCATATGCAGACAAGTCTCTTTAGGTTATTTTGGCGGTATCCGGACCTCACAGCTGCGAGGCACCAGCAAGCTTTGTGGGTGGCTTCCATTAGCTCAGTGGCGTTGTTCCTGGTTTTGCTAGGTCTGACGATTTTTGCTTGTATACGAACCGACCTAATCACACAAATTATGACGGTAAGTGTCTAAACCTCGCAATCGTCATTCGCTGCTCACATACTGCATAGCTTCAAATCGCCATGATAAATTTTAGAAAGGCGGCGGTTTCAATTTATCTTTTCCGGACTCCAGAGAGTATTATGGATGGGTTAGAAGATGTCCACAAATAGGGAGTTTGGTCAGACGCCAACCAATGTTCAGACGGTTTCCCTGGAATTTCAAAGAATGCATTATTGGACAGGCTGACAGGATCGGCCTCGCTCGGCTTTGCTCGACCATGCTGTCTCTTTAAATTGTCTCCTCTTCTCGCTTGTGATACTCCGTAACAACGCATTCCTGTCAATGAATGCAATTCCATCCTTTTCCGTGGGCCTTTGGTTGTGTAGTGACTCAGTAGTTCGACTGCACCTCCAGCCCACTTGTCCCAATGAAATACGGTACGTGCGGAAATAAGGATGCGCGAAATTCCCCATACTGTCTCATTCTGGGAGACACCAGTAAGTGACAAGACCATATGGGTTCCTCGTTATCTGTAAGCGCTTCTGCACGCCACACCATTTGGCCCCATGCTACCCCGCAGCGTTGACAAATCAGAAATCACACAGCCTCGCAAGGCGCTGATACTTTTGCGAACCTGCATAAGTTGATAATCTGCGCAACTTTCGTCTTGTGACTACCCTCCTTCAGGGAAAGGCCCTTCTCTTCTTATTGGGAGCGCTGTTATCTTCCCCTCTACTTTCTTTCCCTGTTTACTTTCTTCCGGCTTCCATCTGACTAGTTACTTTAAAATTTTCTCATCAACGAACCATGTCTGCAACTGCTGTCGTTTCACAGCTACGAGGGCTTCTGGAGAAAACCAACTTGTTAATACCCAAAATGTCGAAAATTTACCCCAGTGAGGAGCAATGGCAAGCTCTTGGCGACATAAGCAAGAGTTTTACAGTAACTGCAACTAAATTGGAAGACAAAATTCGAGAGTCAAAAAAATCGCGTGCAGAAAGAACATGGAAAGAAAGTGAAAAGCTTCGATCTCATGCTCTGGCGTGTAAAGGGGAACTATTGACTAATGGCCGGTTAAAGCAACCACCGGTGTTCAGGCGAAACATCACTACTGTATTCGAAGGACCGAAAGACTCGAAATTTGACTCTGAAGACGCCAAAGTCCGAAAAGCCTTGACCCGGCAAAGATGTGAGGAGATTCGACAACTCAGTCCCAGCGGTGTGATCTCATGGGCAATGGCCTACCCACCAAGCCTTTGGGCGGCAGGTTCAATGTCAACAGACATTTTTACCTGTCTTCTCGATGACATCGAACCTGACCAACGTCCAACATGGCCGCCGATTATCGGAGAAACTTTACACATGCTCCTAGAGGACGAAGAAGTTCTGTCAGCATCGTTGGGATACCGTGATTTTCTGAAAGGTTTTAAAGCCAAAACAATTAGCCACTGCAGATAGGTACTAATTCCCGATGTAGCATATGGCGGTTTACCTGGTGCCTGTGTAGATAGTCGGAGAAAACGGAAACGATTGGACAATGGCAACAATGAAGAAGGATTCCGGACGAGCCAGACTTCCCCCTATGATGCAAAACGAGGTAAGATGGCTTTATAGACACTTGTCACATCGCTAATGATATAATTCAGAAATGAAGCATATGTACACAAACCCCGACTATGTCTGTATTGAAAGACTGCCAGAGCCATTTCAGTCCGCTGTCAGAGGAAGCCGACTCTGGGAGTGGGAAAGGAGTCAGGGTATGAAAACAACAGGTTGTCTGAGCACACTGTTTCCAATGGACAACACACAGGATGTATCTTTGACCATCTGGTGTGGAAATGCGGAAGCTTATAACATCAACGATGAATTCGAGTTAGAGCTTGCAGCCTCGTCTCAGCATTTGAAATAAACGGTTCCACCTCTGATGAAGGTTGTGTAACCTGGGGGCACCAAGTACTCGCAAAATTCGGTCGTCGGTGTCTCGTTGTTGATGTGTGCTTGATATTCGTCCGTCTGCTGGTTATAGATGGAAAGATAGTAGCCCTTGAATAAAATATATCTGTCATGTTCGACCGGTGGAAATAAATGACTCGGAACAGCTTCTTCTCGTCCGGCGAGCGCGTCGTCTCCTCTCTAAATACGCACATTTTGTTAGCCATTGGCAATGAGAGTGTAATAGAATGAAGACTGACTGCCATGATTCGAAATGGATGCGCCGTTGTGACTGTAAGCCGATTGCCGCTTGACCACCGACAGAAAATCTTAACAACCAAAAATCGTACGTTGGCTGGGACGACCAAATGATCCGCGAGGCGACTGAGAGGGCAGTCTATAGAGTTCCAAAGATTAGGCTGAATATCCTGTCGAAGGAATCGGGGATATGGCTTCAATATTAGATATTGAGAAGACACGATGTTGGGTACAAAGCGAGGGGTAAAAGAGCAAGTCAGGCATGATACCAAATGCGACCGATCCGGCTACCCCACCCTAGAGCGGGAGCCAACAAATTCAGGCAGAACATTTCTGCGAGATACCAACTCCGTAGCATATCAATCGTATTTCAAAAGGCGGGCGGGAATTCAACGACGCCCAACCCAATGCGATGCAGATGTCGGATCTTTCTAGCATCATCCCGTGAAGTTACATAGAGGTTGTTCTGGGCAAATATGATTGGCATGGAATGTGGAAGGAAATAGAAAGTGGGGCCATAGGGGATAGGGGAGGAAAAGATTACCTCTGCTTGAATGCTGGCTTGACAAGATCATCACCGTTAGTAGGGAGGATAGCCGTTGTCGCTCACTCACTGGCAGCGTGTCTCTTTCCTAAAGTTCGTCACAATACGAGGGGCAGTTTAAGCAGGACATCACACTTGTTAGACCAAAGAACCCTATACAAGTTTGTAGCTATTTCAATTTATGCAGGTTCGCAGAAGTACAGCAAGCTAGAAACACGCCAGCGGGGTCGGGTGCGATTGGTGGCTCAGGGCCTCGTGAGGTTGCACGGGCCTACCATATTGGCGTACCCATAGTCGCTCGTCCTTTACCAATTTAGTGCAATATTATAATGGGAGGCCTCATGGAACCGTTCGTTACTTGTCGCCGATGCATTCAAATGGTCACATGAAAATTTCGTATACAAGGCTGCCAGCCATGTCACCAAAGGCACCAATATTCTGTACCAATTCCTTCACTGACGTAGCTGCTGGCGCTGAATGGACTAGCCTCAATGCACTAGATTCATCTCAGCTAATCATGATACAAGCTGAGGTGCGCTGCAAAGCAGGTGCCACGAGCACACGCAGCCTTGAAACAATGGTTTCGTGCCTCGTATCCGTCTACGAGATTATCCACATCAAATGTCACTCTGTGGGGCATTGAACGCGCGCGGTTATTATTAATAGAAGCCGGAATATGGGCGCTAACTCTAGCCTTGCGTTCCGCGTACCGGCTTGGGAACGAGAAACAAAATTTTTCACATATATATATCTATCTATCTGTCTATCGTTCTTCAAAACCTCAACTTACAAGACCGAACCGACCACCTTATTCTCATTTACCAAATCGCTTACTTGCCATCGGAAAAGCGTTCTTCGCAGATTTTTCGTGCAGCTTGTCAACTTGTCAACATGTCAACAAACAGATTCATTCAGTCTTTCACTCAGGTCCCAAAGGAGTTGTTCCGCCTAAACACAGGAGCTGCTGTCCGCCTCCGCGCTCAGCCAGGCCCTGTGCGACCGCAGCGTAGCTTCGACCTGTTGACAGCTGCAGGCAAAGTTCAACCCAAAGCTCTCGACCCAAATTCTTACGAATGTAAAATAAAGATCGTCCCAAGAGATGTATTTCGTTTCATTGACAAGTGAACCTAGGGCCCAACGGCGCTTCCATGCGCCCCAACTCTGCCGGCCAGCAAAACCTCGTTCGCACATTCAGGGGCTCTACGATTTACGTATATGCCGTTCCTGCAGGTTCGTTACCAAAGTCCTTAAAGCCCCTCAATCTTTAATAATCTTTAAAGGAACTGCATTGCCTGACGATCTCATCCTCGTCCACGAATTTGGCGACCACTACTCACTGCAAGCCAAGAAAGAGATGACAGTCGAAGGTGGGTGCAATAGACGCTCGGCAGCGGAATAAAAATTTTTGCTGACAACTGAACGAAGAGCTCAACGCGAAGATCAATGCTTTCTTAACCTCCAAGGGACAGCGTTTCACGAAGGAAGAATGGCTGCAACGGTACCCACAAGCTACCGAGTGAGCTTCGTCACACAGAGGCCTAATTTCAAGTAATTGGACTCGAATTTTGTTTGAAGGAAGTCAATATTTCGGTGGATGTTTGCCGTGATGGCGGCATTTGTTCTGTCGTTCGGTTTCATCTGCGTAGTCAAAGAACAAGCATATGTATCATTCATATGACTTCCAGTTTAATGAAAATGTCTGAGACTAGTGTAATCAAAAATTCCTTATTTGTAGCATAGTCTGGTCAGATTGGGGATTCGGACAAGTTTCGAAGGTCTCCATTCCTTGAATATGTACAAATCACATGATTTGTCGAATTCGTCCGGTCATGTGATCTACTTGTCACGTACCCATGCGGCTTTCGTGTCTGCAAACCGCCATCCCCTTAAGCAAACGCACCGGGTCTCCAGGCTCAAAGCATTACCCCGACAACGAAGCGATGCTTCAAAATTTCTCTCGTCGTGTGTCAGGCTCCGCTTGTGGTGGATTTCGTTCTCCGAATAATCGAACTTTTTCATACGTCTCAACGCACCGAACCTTCCCAGGAAGTCTCTATCGATTTCAGCTTCACCGCGAGTCGCAGCTTTTTGACAGGGCTACCGAAAAGAATGATTCGGAGTATGAGGATGGAGTCCAAGTTTCCGCAGATGCCTTGGTGCATCCGAACATTACTGCTGATTGTACGCGAAACTAAATCCACAATATTTACTTACTTGCTAACTCAGTCCAGTTTCAAACGGCGCCTTATTCATGCCAAACACACACTTCATGCAAGAGATCACAAGAGGGTCATTTGATTACTATTTAGATAACCTAGAAAGTGATCAAATTCCGGCCGAACCTCATTACTTGTGCATACCGAAAGGTGATTCAATATACTCTCATTATGTACAAGACTAATTCATTTCTTCTTCTGCATAAGGCATTCCCATCCCCAAGTCGTTGACTCTTTTTCGTGAGCGCGCCTCTCGCTTTTCCCTGCAGCCTTCGCATCCCATGTCACTGGATAGTACGTTCAACAAACCGCTTTGCCGAGACATATCTGCTGATAGCCAAAGGCCTAAACAAAATCTTGACTCAATTCTATCTCGACGCCGGGCTTGTCTTGAATCCTGATGAATGGCTTGGAAGAAATCCTTACCACGAGGCATTCTTCGATGATAAAGAAGAATGGATGAACGTGTGACAGACAGCGAGGCAGAAAAATGAGCCTAATCGCCATTCAACCGACACTTTGTACCGAGTGACAAGTTTTGGAAAACTTCCAAGGGCGGAAAGTCGCTAATTATGCTTGGAGTATTTTGTACGATTATCTTGCCACATGAGATGTGGCAGAGGTTTACCGGGCAGAGAAAGGATGTAGGATGAGGGCATCGCCGGATTTTCTGACTTTTTGTGTAACAAATTCAGTCGTGTTTGATTCGTAAAAAGCCCATAACTCCCACTTCCCCGGATCTATGAGTCCCAAAGCATGGCCACTGGACAAAGCTCAAAGCAGGCAGAGTTCGGATGAGATCCATGCAGGCCCGCTTGATTAATTGGACAGGGCGGTAATTCGTAAAAAGCCCATAACTCCCACTTCCCCGGATCTATGAGTCCCAAAGCATGGCCACTGGACAAAGCTCAAAGCAGGCAGAGTTCGGATGAGATCCATGCAGGCCCGCTTGATTAATTGGACAGGGCGGTAATGGTGCTATGCTTAGCTTCACAGGCTATAGATTGGACTCAATGGATAGCCAGCGGAGACGTAGAATGAATTATTTCAATATTGTGTTGTGGCAGACATGACAGGGCTGCACAATGCTTGCACATTAACACGACTCGCTTTAATCTTGATAACTGCCGGACAGACATTCAGGGCTTTTTTCAACGAAGCAAAAGGGTCAAAACGAACCCAATCTTGATTGGCACACAGGAAACCCCCCATTCATTTTTGAGATTTGAAGCGAACGGCTTAAAAGAATCCTGTATATAGCCAAAAAGTCGACAGCCGCGAACCAAGGAGTCTACCGACTGCATAGCCTCTCATTCACGTGTCCTAGGTTTTCCAGACCGAGAGCTGACCCTATGGCGGCGTAATTTGGTAGAATTATGGACTTGAAGAGACGACATCTTTCGTCCTGGGAAGTATGTGGTAATCTCAGACCAAGACATTGCTTCTTTTTCCTTCAGCCGGACCAGCAGCGCATTCTCGTCCGACGTGTAAGGTCTTTGCTTCCCTGGGATAACCGCCGTTTGGGGTCGAGACAGCATCGGGCTAGGCTCGGGTACGAAAGTAAAGAAATATGCCGGTTTCAGATCAGATTTAGATTCGATCGTGAGGAGAGCACTCCCACGTATACCCTGGATAGCACCAGGGAAATCACGTGGAACGGGAGTGCAAGAATCTGAAGGGTCGGAAAGTAGCTTCATTGAAGCTTTCAGTTTCTTTCTTTCTTGGCTCGGCTGTTCCGTGTCATAGAAAGTGGTTTTGCCATATTGATCATTGCCGGTGCCTCGACCTGAGCGGAGTCGCTTCTTGCATACTGCCGCAGCGGCCCTTGTGCTTGTTCTGGTGGCCCCTTGCTTCCAGGAAGGTGACGGTACAACCACAGCTATCGACAGGTAGTGCATTGAAATTTCCGAATTCCGTGTCGTTTGATCACGAGGGAATTTTGATGTAGAGCGCACCGTTGGCGGTGAGGACAAGCTAGGTGTGCCTAAAGTCTCTTCAGCGATGTCAAGATCTTCAGCCCCCTCCGGAGTCTCATTTGCCCTGGAGCACGGATATCTGACTCGGCTCCTTATCATCCTCGTAGGCCCCGGGGTGCAGACTGTCTGAGGGCTGCTCCGTGGTAAATAACCTCCGCTTGGCTGATTCTTGTTGAGAGTCACCCATCACAGAAAGATTGCTAGAGACAAAGTTCCCTGGTTTAAGTGCAGGAACGGGCACTGTCACACCGGGTACTGTACGAACGAAGGTTGAAAGCGCTCTATCTCTTTGGCATGAGGAGCAACATCTTTGATTGAAAAAATGTGAGTCAATGAGAGAATCGATGGCCGGATAGCCTGGGCAAGAACGGCTCGCGTAGATTCTCATCCATGGCCTGCTGGGAGATGGGTGCGGGTGCATCCAGCCTCATAAATACACCAACCGATCTGGCCTTTGTCCAGAACATTCGAGCGAATTTTCGTCTGCGCCCCGCTTGATTTCTAACGGTTGGCCAATAACTTGATCTCTGGCCCCATAATAGTAAGTCGGTTTTGAATCTAGCCCATAGTATTTCTGGGCCTTCTGTAATGCAGTACATGATCACCAGAGATGACCTCAATATTTTCATGTGCTAACAGTACTAGCACGCATGTCTTTATGGGCGATACCAGACAAAATTCAGGGCTGGTAGATGGGGACAGGAGGATGGAACATTGCCAGTCAGGAGCTCATTGGCTAGCATCCGCCTGGAGGTGAAAAAAAAGCCATGTTGGAAATCGTCGGGGGCTGCTACATGTTAGGAAACACACGGTCCGCTTCAAGCGGCTGATTGCTCGTTTGTGCTGGTGGCACCGGAAGCGAAAACGTATGGATCACTAGTGGAAACCCTGAAGACGATGCTTGTACCAATTTGGAAAGCTCTTCTGAGGGCAGTACGGGCATTCAATACTTTATTATCAACAACAGTGGAGAATAAATATCGTTCTTCTTTGTATGTACCTCAATCTTCCGTGGTGACATTGGATCACTCTGAAGTCATCTCCACGTCAAAAAAGATGGATATCTGGCGCTCGTGACTCCAATATACACTCCTCGCATGCGCTCGGCATTGCAACTAGATATATGGCCCTATAATAAAGATGACTCAATATCATGGTAGTTGTGATATCAGTAAAGGTACATTTGTGAAATCAGGTGGTGAAAGGGCAAATCATCCCGCTCGCCTACGATTCTATATTCATTTCTATGTCTGACGTGAGTCAATCCCGTTTCGTTCATATCGGTCAAAAACGTTGCGATCTGGATTTTCACTTGCGATGGTCAAGCATTGATCAGCCTGCAGTCGATACCATTTCAGGTGGCACGGGAAATGATGCTCAAGAAACATCGATCTATTCAATTCGAAAATTTTGGAAAAAGAACAGATGATTTCATGGGATATGCAATATGATTATCGCTTTAAAGAGTGACGGGTATCGGCCAATTCGATTGGTTGTGAGGAATTAAGTATCTCCCTCCACTGTTGGTGTATAGGCTTGTGACCGTGGATGTTTTGTCGGGATCGGCTGCTTTAACCGCCCCCAATACAGCCAAGCCTTTTGACTCGGTTCGATGTCTAATCGTTAGTCACTAAATCATAAATATGACGAATTTGATCAAGCCAGCCCCTCACCAGATTTTAATAAGAACGCTAGCCTTACCGGTGACGACCCAGCCAAAGCTGTGCTGGCTTCAGACCTCGACATCTCGACTTCACGCTCCTCTTTCAGCCAAAGGGCCTTTCTATTTCTGAGCCCCGAGTGATCGACGGTCTGCCCTTTGTCAGTTTCCGTCTCAGTTGGCTCTCCTTGTTCTAGCCTTTGCAAGTAAGCCGCCGTCGTTAGAAAAGATAAGGATTTTCAAAGTCTAGGCGGATTTTTCTGATACATTTCATAGTCTTAAGGTAAATCAGTCCTTCTTCCCAGTTGAAAGAATAATGCTTCCTCACGCAAGAAGCATCATATGCAATGTTTTCGCAATGATTAGATGAACAATCAATCACGCTTTGTGAAGCCGGCTACTCGAATGCATGCCAACACACGATCGTCAGTAGTCTCGATGATGGTGGAGTGACAAGGCCTGGAGCTATGTACAGTATTACTGTTATTTTGTTTGTTCTTAAGTATCAGTCCAACGTTCTTCTCGCAGCACTTTGCTTGCTCTGTGCCTCAGTTGGAGTCTTGATAAGTCATATATTACTCCGTACATGTCGGATATTCTGCACAAACACTCAACGCGTGCTCATGAGCCGATCGGGGCGCTGAAACAAGAGCAACGCATTTTCAAGCCCCCTCTCCGCGAGTGAATTTTTACTGCGCTCATGGTTGAAATTTAATTAGCTGGAATGTTCCTACGTCAGAAACTTCAACAGAGGATCATATTCTTGTCTTCCAATTTTTCACTAGTCTAAAGGTCTCCTGTAATACAGCACCCTTCCTTGTGTTGGCTGGCCTATTCTGACCAGAGGGTTTTCTTTTCCAGCGGGCCTTCCTGGTCCAGCTGGCCTATAGTCTAGCAGGTCTTGAGGGGCTTGTGGTCCTCTTTGGCCAAGTCCTTTGGGATGCATCATCTCCCCATTGTAGGCTCAGCCTCCCTATAACGTCACAAGATTGCTACCTACATGTCTCCTACTGATTCTGGAATACCCGATTTGGAATGCAATAATAGGAAGTTTGAATACTGTTACTAACCACAGTCTCACGACTCGCCTCCCAGGTTCTACGACTGGCCCCCGATTTTACGACTGGCCCCGGTTCTGAGACTGGCCACCGGGCTCTACGACTGGCTTCGGATCCTTTTTGGATCTGCGTATCTAGAACTTTGACAAGGATATGAGACAAAATGTCTCATCAAAACCATTTCAGCTGCTTCCACGATCCAACCAGCCATGACTCAGCTAAAGTATATACACGTTCTATACACACACACACAATTCATTAAAGCCTGGCGGCTGAGCCGAGGGGGTAATTATCACTGATCTACCAGTACATGCATGTTCGGGTATACGCCGTGTCTCCTTGGAGCCCATACAGTATTTTTCCATCCATCCGTATTTCGCATTTCAGCCACACGTTCTATAGTGCCGCTCGAAATCTGCTTCGCCTCGTTATCCTTGTTTTCTTCTCTGAACTCTAATTTGAAAAACACTAGTTCATATTAGCTTTAGTCTGTTATGGGACCTCGGATTGTTTTGTCACGATAAATTACAGAATCCGTAGGGTTTTATCTTCCAGAAACATGGATACAATGTTCACCTACCATTATTGTAGTAGTGAGCCTCCACAGTTCATCACTCCAAACAGAGCGCTTCTTTTCACGGGAGCCACGTAAATATAGCATAAAGCTTCTTGACCCGTCCACTTGTCATTAAGTCAAACGGGAAAAAAATCAAATCTGCTTCACTTAGTGGATAGTCACGAAATTAAGACGTTCGGTTATTCTGAATCTAGATCGATCACCTGACAGCGGGGTAGACTGGAACCTGGGAAATCCAAGTCCCAACATTTAAGCCATCTCAATACCATCTCAAATTCACCCTCTCGAGTTGAAGGGGGCTGGACCGGCCGGTAGATAGGCCTGACATGCATTGGCCGGTGGCCGGACCCCAGGCCGTGACGGTATAATCATAGCGCGGTGAGGCGAATCAACTTCTATCTTGCGACATTCCTGAGACCAGGTCGTCAACTCACATTTCAAGGCAACCCTATGCAAGGGCTATGCATTTTTATCTCTCAAATACCTCAAAACAGATACTAAACGAGCACCGGATCTGCGCCCGGGAATCTGGGGTCATTTTATATACAGAGGAGTCTGCTCGCATGTGCAATAGTAGCCAGTCAACAATGACAATCACACAGGAAGCTCAAGGGAGAGCCAGCATCAGGCTAGCTGATCCCGCCCTCCTTGACAAGATCGACCAATTGTTTGCGTGTAATGTGGGAGAATACATCGATCTACCACAGCTTGTCGTGGTCGGAGACCAATCCAGCGGGAAAAGCTCCATCTTAGAAGGTCTCACCAAGTTGAAATTTCCTCGGAACAGTGGTCTGTGTACAAGATTTGCGACTCAGATCCTAATCCGGAGAGATCCTAGCTTGAGCAAGCGCAAAGTGACAGGCTCAATAATCCCGGCTGCCCGTCAAGATGGAACCAATGCGTGTTGGAGTTTCACTGGCATTGAAGCCTTGAGTGCAACCGAATTTGAGAGTATGATGTCGGAGGTAAGTACCCTTCTGAACGAAGCATCGGCACAAAACTGAGCTCTTATAAGGTCCACATTGCGATGGGCCTCTCAAACGCCCCAGGTGATGGCCAATCCACGTTCTCCGCGGACATTCTCCGGTTGGAAATTCATGGACCGGATGAAAATCACATCAGTGTCATTGACGTTCCTGGGATTTTCAAAACCACGACACCCGGTTTGACATCGAAGTCCGACATTAAGCTGGTGAGAGACATGGTGCTAGGCTACATGCGCAACCCCCGGTCTATAATGCTTGCTGTGGTACCAGCCAATGTGGATATTGCAACGCAGGAGATTATCGAAATGACGCGCGAATTAGATCCGGACAGCATGAGGACCTTACGTATTCTCACTAAGCCAGATCTGGTCGACAAAGGTGCAGAAGAGGCTATCATTCAGCTAGTGGAAGGGAAACAAGAATCGCAGGAACTCGGATGGATCGTGGTCCGAAACCTTGGCCAGAAGGACCTTCAAGATCCATCCAAGAACCGTGATGCTGAAGAAGAGAGCTTCCGCAAAACTGCTCCGTGGAATCAACTTTCGGATGACAACTACGGCATTGTAGCGCTGGCCAAGCGACTGCAAGGCTTGTTGGCTTCCAACGTGCGACGAGTTTTTCCAAATGTAAGCTTCACTGAAAGTATTGCCATCGGGTCCTAATCTGGATAGGTTCGATCGGAAGTCTCAAAGCGTCTCAAGGATTGTAAAAAATCTCTTGACAGACTTGGGGATGAACGAGAGTCTCCAGAACAACAAAGCAAATATCTGCTTGACATTGTGGCAAAGTTTCAGCGCATCACTGAGAATGCTTTGCATACTGATTACGGATCCCAAGATGTTTTTGACAACGAGCGTGATCTCCGACTGGCCACATTGGTCGCGAATCGTAACGCGCAGTTGGCAGAAGATTTTGAGTTTCGGGGTCATGTGTATACCTTCAAATCGCATAGTCATGATGACGACCTCGAAGATCGAGAAGATCCCCCGGCGAGCCCTACTGGCGCCGTTGCCGGTGGAATAGGTAATGAGGAGGAGAAGGAGGAAGAAGAAGAAATTTGCAATTCAGTGCCTAGCAGAAAAATCAGTATTTGTCACGATATTGAGGATGTTCTCCGTGACAGTGAACCTATTAATGGCGCGCTGAAGCAGGGTATTCTTCCTTGGATCGAAAACATCTACGAAGCGTCTCGCGGGTTCGAACTCGGCACATTCAACGCTTCAATACTTGCAAGCGTCCTCAAGAAGCAATCCTCCAAGTGGCCCGATCTAGCAGAGGGGTACATTTGTGATATCATATGCATGGCTCACATTTTCACGCGCAAGGCACTCAATGTCGCCTGTGGCGATCCACGAAGAGGGGAGATTATCCTCTCATTTCTGATGGATGATCTTATTGAAAAATACCGACGCGCCCTGGAGATGACGGACTTTCTTCTTCGAATTGAGAGGGAAGGCACCCCAATGACCCAGAATCACTATCTCAACAGTAATTTGCAAAAGTGGTTCGTATACCGCCGTCCGTCGCTTATCCGTTGCTGACGTGAACTCAGTCGCCAGAGCCGCATTATTTCTGAAGTCGGGGAGTCGTCGTTCTTTGTGAAAAACGAGCATGGCTCCAGGGAAAGATCAGTTCGACTCTCTGATCTCGCCCGGGTTCATGACATGAGTAATTTACAGCATACCGTGGAAGACATTCACGACATCTTAAAATCATACTACAAGGTAGCTCGGAAAAGGTTCATTGATAATTTGTGCATGCAAGCGGCAGACTATCATTTGGTCACCGGAGCGGCAGCACCGATGACACTATTTTCTCCTTCTTGGGTGTACCAACTTTCACGCGAGCAACTGGAGCAAATAGCCGGAGAGGAGGCATCTGTTCGGAGAAAGCGACAACGATTGCAAAGACAGGTGAAAGACCTTGAGATGGGGCGGAAGATTATTTTGTAGTGTACTGTACAATACAAAGACTATTCTTATTCGTTTATTTACGATCGTACCAGATTACCGCCAAGCATCGCATCAGGGGTAATCTAACCGTCATAGGTATAATGTTACGCAGGATGAAGTTTAAAAAGAAAAGAATAGAGAAGAGAAGAGAGGTGAAGCTGATTTCGAGCGGCGCTGCACGCACTGTTCCCAGGAGCCCTTTTTTCAGTATTCCTCTCCCGGGAGATAATCCCAAAGGATAAGACGAGGCACGAGGCAAGGGCTAGCGTTACGATTGTGGCGTTCCTGGGAGCGACCGACTTATGTTTGTGCATGATAATCGTTTGCCGAAGACAAGATTATTAATGTATCAGCTTAGGGATGCAATGCAGCTCTGGAGAGAATACTAGCCCTCGAAAATGTAGTGGGGCATAGAGATAAGCAAACCTAGTTTCGATAGGAGAGGGGTAATTGACGGCTGGGAGGGATCACTTGGGGTCGTAAATCTAGCATGATCTACGTGGGGCTGCTCGGTGTCAAAGATATAGATGAGGCATACACGCTAAGCCTAGAACGCGGACCCACATGGCGCATCTGGGTTCCCCTGAACGCGAGGAAGCAAACTTTCCGTTACGTCTTGTATCTAGAGTTGACTATACCTTTTGTTAATATGATTACTCCTTGAAAGGACACGCTCCTCATCAACAGATACGTGATACCCTCACACTCGGGAAAGAAAATACGCGGATGATCTACTGCAGTGGAGTGCACTGAGGCTTGTATGCAGGAAACGGCTGATGCAGATTTTTGTGTATGAGGCTCAGGTTCTACTGGCCAGTTAATTGCTTCACCCTATCACGACCGAGCCCCGACCAATGCGACGCCCACCCTCGCATCTGCTCCGTCGCTGCCCACTCAATGACCACTCGACGATGGTGCCGGAACGGGCCTCGGGCGCAGCCGTCCTAGCCAGTCCTGACGGGTCGTCTCCGCGCTGACGCCTGTATGGCTCACGGTG
>JAOYNU010007116.1:0-18016 GCA_026745395.1 Tympanopsis confertula
TACTACGTAGAAAGAGTTAAGAATTATTAATAGAGGCTTCCGAGATCTAGGCTATTATAGGAGGTACTAATCTTAAAGGGAATATTAGTACTTTCTCTAGAACTAGCTATATTAGTTCTTCGTATAAAGGGTCTACTATTCTCGTAGTTTTCTATAAATCTCGAAGTTCTAGTTAGTAAAATAGTTATATTCTAGTATCTACTTCCGAAGTTATTACGATAAAATCCTAGGTTTCTTTCTAGAATTATAAATATCGGTTTTTAGTATATTTAGAACTATCGTTATAAGTATCTATATATAAAAAAGTATCTAGAACTTATAATAGTTTTCTAAGCCTATAAACCGTTTTATATAGAGGTAGTATTTCTAATAACTCTATCTAGTATACTTAGTATTCCGATAGATATTTTTTCTTATAGAAGTATTCTAGGTTTTTATAATCTATAATAATTATTAAAGAAATTAACTTATATAGTTTTACGTACTATTCGGTAATTCTAGTAATAATTAAGAGGAGTTCTTTATCGTAAATTAGGTAATTCTATTCGGCTAGCGATATCTTATAAAAAAAAAGTAATAGGGTATTAGAAAGTATTATATTATTAAATTAGTTATCCTCTAATAGCGAATCTAGAAGTATTATATTCGATATATATATCTCGGTTAAAGTCTTAATAAGTAAGTACTTTACTAGCTAAGAATTATTCTTTAAAGGTCTCGAAAGCCTATTATACCGCTTCTAATTATTCGAATAGTATATTTTTCTTTATAAACTAATAAAAAGGGTTTATAAATTTACTAAAATCTTATATAAACTTATAATAGTAGTTAGTAAAACCGATAAATCCCCTTACGCTTCTTATACTCGTAGGAGTTTCTTATTTATAAATAGCGGCGACTTTAGTAAAATCTATTAATATACTTTCTTTAGCTATAATAATTAAACTAAAGTATTTAATACTCCTAATTTTAAATTTATATTTCGAGATATCTAAGTATAGGCTAGACTTTTCGAGATATAATAGTACTTCTTTTACCTAAGTCCTATATTCTTCGAGGGTACTATCCGTATAGATAAAGATATTATCTATATAAGTTAAGATATAGTAGCCGAGAAGATTACGAAAAACCTAATTTATAAAGTATTAAAATATAGAAAAACTATTCGCGAGATTAAAAGGGGTAATAACCTATTTAAATAGATTATAGTATATACGAAAGGCCGTTTTCTAGATATCTTTATCTACTATCCGGATTCGGTAGAATACTATTCTTATATCGAGTTTCGTATATTATTTAGCTATTTTAATCTAGTATAAAGTCTTTCCGATTAGTAGTAAAAGGTAATAATTATACTTTATAAAGCTATCTAGAGCCCTATAGTCGATATAGAATTATAGACTTTTACCGGGTTTATAGGTAAATAGTATAAGGGTAGTAGTAGCTAATTAACTAATATAGATAAACTTTTTTTTAAGTAGGTTTATAAGGGTTTTTCGTAGTACGAGAAACTCGTCTTATAATATACTATATAAAAGTCCTTATAGTACTTTTAGGTCTTTTCTATTAGTTCTTTTAATTAGATCGATATTTATATCTAAGTCGTTTTAATAAGGTAATAGTTCTTCTCGATTATATATAAAAGTATTTTAGAATTAAGCGTATTAAAGTAGTAGGTATTTATAGATTTACTCTAGTATTATATCTTTCTTATTCTTAAGAGTATATTTAATATCTTTTAAGTTTATAATAAAGACTTTAAAAGTTCTCGGATCTTACTTTTTCGTATATATAATTTAATAGCTATAACGACTACGATTACCGGTTTAATAATATAAATAAACTTTTTTAAGTAGTAGATAATAGTTTTAGAAGTTAAAATAAAAATAGTATCGGCGGATTTATTATAAGTAACCCCGTTTTCTATAAACTATAGAAGCCCTAGTATTAGGTCTTAGTTTACTTTTACTATATAATAGGCGTATTAGTAGTACTAGTAATAGCCCTTAATATCTATTTCGAAGTAGGCTATTTTATTTATAGTTCTAGTTATACTAGTAATTTCTTTTAATATTCTAGGTTATATTTTAAAATACGGAAAATTTAAATAAATTACTAGTTTATTACTAATTAGAATACTAGAAGAGTAATTTAAATCGAATAAGTACTTTATATAGCCTATTTAGTTAATTATAATATCTATTTTAAAAAAAAGTAAATCTATTTTTTTAGTCTTTTCCTAGTACTCCTAGTATTCTAATTAAACTTTCTTATATTCTTATATATAATTTAGTATAAAAGCGATAAATTTTCTAATTCTTTAGTAGTAGTATTAAAAATAAATTTAATATAAGTAATAGTAATTTTAATAGGGGTTTTTTTACTTTTCTAAAATATACTTAGGGGATAGAAGGTAATAGTATAACTTAAATATCTATACTAGAAGTAAATACTAATTACTTTTTAATATAATATTTCCTCTTATATTACCTATTTCGAGTACTTTCTATAATACTAAAAGTCCGAGGGGAAGTTTAGGCTAATAGGGTATCTATTTAGGTTTAGTATACTCCTACGAGTATATTAAGTAGAGGTTTATATAAAAACGAGATTCGAATTAATATTTATAAGGTTATAAAGTAAAAAAGTAATAAAAGTAGTAATAATAATATTACTACGAGTAGGAGATAGTAAATATAATATAGTATAGATAATAGGAAGGGCTTTTAATATCTATAGATTAACCTAAATATAGTAGTAATATTAGACTTATTCTATAAGTATATTTTTTTATAGTTTTACCGATAGTAATACTTCGAATTAATTAACTTATACTATAATAGAGGTTATTAATTTTTATACTTTTAGCTTATTTTAATCTATCGGCTTCTATTAGTAGGTATTTAAATTTAGTATAGTAAATATCGAAATCCGAGGTTCCTTACTTTAAATTAGTTTATTTAGTATAAGTAGTATACTTATAATTAAAGTTAATATATAAACGGTTTAAATAAGTCTAAATATTCGAGAATAGAGGTATTTCTTTTTTAAATTCGGTATTAATAAAAAGGGTATAGTTCTTATTAGCCGAACTTTTTAAAATTATAAAGAGAATAGTAATTTAACTAGAGATATTACCGAATACCTTTATATCGATTCGAAGTTTTATATAAGTTTTATTTTACTAGTTTCGATACTCTAATTTAGAGCTATCGAATTTAACTAGTAGGGGTAAATAAGTATACTTTTCTATTCTAATAGGTATAAAGAGTAAAATAGAAAATATCGGAGAAGAAAATATAAATACGAATAAATCTAGTAATCTCGGTAATCGTATAAATAGTTTAATAATTATTATAATATCGTTTTTAATATAAATATCGTTAGGGCTTACTATAGAGGTTATCGGTATTCGTAATATTAAAAATACGGATCGCCTATTAGAAGCTCTTATTAGCTTAGTATTAATTAACTCGATATACTAGGAATTAGAAGTATAAATCGCCTAAATAAAAACCTAGATAGTTTAAGTAGAAGTTTAGATAATTTAATCGGAAGTATACGGATTACTTAATTTAGAAGTATACGAAATATTTAAATTAATTAACTCGTTTATAACGAGGAATAGAATTCTAAAAAGAGTTAGATTATTTAATTTAGAATCTAATAAAAACTTAAAAAAAGTAATCTAATTAATTATTAATAGTAATATACTATAAATAGTAGTTTAGGGTACTGATAGATTTTTATTAATTAGATAATAAGAGTAAGCTAAACGAAGCTCTCGTAGAGTCTAAAGTAGGGTTTCCCTGCTCGTAATATAGTTACGTACTTATAACCTCTTAGGTCCTACGGGTCTTACCCCGTAATAGATATCGCGTTTTTGTCCCCTTTAGTTAGACGATAAATTATTAATTTTAGTAGGAATTTTCTTATTTTAGAATATACTTTTAAATTATATACGGCGGATATATTCGTCGAGGTTATTATTATTTTAGGGTTTATAGAATACGATATCTCGGGAAATAATAATATAGTAGCGTTCTAGGATATAAATACTATAAAGTTTAGTACTAGTATATTTAACTAAAATACTAGCTATAGTACGTATAACGCTTTTTTATTTACTATTAGGTTATTAAAAAAGGTTATTATTAACGAAATACTTATAGCTAAATATATATAAGTATTTAATTAATAGAATATTAGTAATAATAGTAATACTTACTAGTATTCTAATATCTTTTTAAGTAGTTATAAATCTTATAGTACTTTTATATCTTTTATATAAGGATATACCTTTAAAGTTAATTATTATTAATAACCTATTTATAATATTAACGATAAATTCGACGACGTATAGCTAAAACTATACCGGAATAGCTATATCGATTATATAAGCTCTAGTTTTATTCTAAATAGTTAAGAATAACTCTTTAGCTATACTATTTTATTAAGGAGAGTATAGTAGGGAGGCCTTAAAATAAGCGCTATACTCTTTATAGAAATCTCTTAAATTACTAATATAGATATTAGTACTATTAATATAACTAATCTAATTAAAAGCGTAAATATAGTCGTTAATAAATTATATTATAATTACTATTATATCTACTACTACTTAGGGCTTTATAGTTACGAATATAACTTTTCTAAATCGCTAGGTATTATTAGTACCTATTACTATATACTTATAGTTTTTATAGCCGACTAGTATATTTAATATTATATTAATATAGATACCTTTTCTAACTATAGTAGCTCTAATTTAAGGTAATTTTAGGCTATATCGTAATAACTTTACTAAGTTATACGATAAGTAGGCGTAGTCGAATTAATATATTATAGCCGATATTAAATTATAACTATAGGTAATATCAATAGTTTTAGCTATAATTCTCGATAATAGGTAAACTAGGCGCTTATAGTATAGGCGGATATCTTATACAGAGAATTTATATTATTTTTATAGGTTTTAGTAATACTATCTAATTAGGATAGTTAGTATTCTTAACGAGTTTTAGGGAAAACTCCCCCTCGGATTAAGTACTAATACTCTTTTAGTATAATACTATAGTAAATAATTAAACTATATATATTCCTACGAGGGGATTATTTATAGTATTTATATTTTCGCCGGTCGCTTATATATTATCGGTATCTAGTTATAAATTAGTATTATTATTTCCCGAACTACTTATTACTACTATAGTAGCTTTTTATTATCGATTTACTTATTACTAGGTATACTAGATCCTTTTCTATTCTAGGATCTCCTTCTAATTCTTAGGCTACTTTATCTTATTAATACCCTAATACTTACTACTATATCTCTTCTTATATATTTTATATAAGCTATTAGACCCTTATTAGCTAGTCTATTTATTCTTATTAGTAGGCACTAAAGAGGACTAGTAGTTATTTTTATTATCCTTAGTAGGACTTTTATATTTTCTAGATTAATTTATACTAGTATTATTATATTAGTTATTACCCTATTTATTATCTAAAGACTTAATATTATTATCTTTCGGAGTATTATATTTCTTAGTATTTAACGTTTCTAACTTATATAGTATTAATATTATCTTATTAAATTACTTTTTTTCGGTTAATCCGCTTATATACTCTATTTTAATTAATTAATTAATTAGCGAAGTAAAGGTAATACTTATAAACGGCCTCTTTTAGCTACTAGATTATCTAATTAGATATTAGGTATAGCTAACCTAGTTTCTTAATATTAAAAGTAGTTTAGTAGAACTAAACTAGGAATTAGGATATAGATTTATCTAATTTAATATTTAAAGTAGTCTAGTTATTAAATACCTCGTTTATAATATCTTTAGTAAAACGAGAGTAATTAGATTTAATTAATACCTATAACTAAACTAAGTTTATACTTATTTAAGTATATATTAGTTAGATTTCGTAAACGAGGGAATTATATATCTAGTTCTATACTCTTATAGCTAGTATTTTTAGTAATCGTAGAAATATATCGATAAATAACCCTATTTTATCGAGGTTATACTTAAAATTAGCTTTCTAATTATCGAAATTTATAGTACTTTTTAGTTTCTACGACTTATTAGTATCGAAGACCTATTTTTAGATCTCTTTAGCGGGTAGTTTATCTTCTATAAGTACTACGCTTATAAGTCTAAGAATATTAATAAATAGTCTACTTAGAGAGTAATTATAGATAATTTCTATTAAAACTATACTTTTATCGTATTTAAAGTAATTTCGGCGTTCTAGCTCTATAATAAAAACCGATAATAGCCTAATAAGTTTATTATTAAAGATATCTCTTATACTTACTAGGCTAATAGGTCCTATAAGACGGTTATTAATATTAAATATAGTAGTATTTTCTAGGATAGTATCGAGTTATAATATCTAATATAAACTATATAGTAATAAGTAAATAGATTAAAAAGGCGATCTTTCTAGTATATATATACTTAATACTTCTCTAAGTACGATTATAAATAGAATAGGTAAACGAATAAATTAATAGTATTATAATTATACTTAGTACTTAGTATAAGTAGATTATAATCCGCTTTAGCTCTAGTATATTATACTATTTTAAATATTTATTCTTTTATATATATATTTAATAAAATTATTTATAGATAGTCTATTATAAACTACTAGTATAGTCTTATTTAGGAATTCTATATTCTATATCTCTATTTAGTTATTAAGTTCGTACTATAGTTCGTCGAGGTCTTTTAATTAGACGTCTACGGATTATTATTAAATTTATAGCGCTAGGCCTAGGTTTTATAGAATATTCGTTCTTTAAGGTTATAGGGCTACTATTATTAACCGATATAAATTAGTAATTAGTATAAGTTATTAAAATAGCGATATAAATAAATAATATAGTACTATTAAAGTAGATAATAAGTTAGTCGAATACGATATAGGCCTAGGAAATATAGTTTAACTTAGTATATATAGTAATTAGGTAATTAGTTTAATAAATAAATTAATATATTATCTAAAAGACTAGATCTATAAATATTTCTTTCGGTATAATAGTATAGGAGTAAATAGAACTAGTATTTATATTAATATAAATAGTATTTTTAGTAGCTTAATAGAATTTAGTAAGTCTAATCGGGGAGTATTAATAGATTTAGATTTAACTCTTAAGTTACTAATTATTTATATAGAATAGATCTAAATCCTAATTAAGTTTATAAGTAGTCTAAGTTCTCTAGGTAGTAATACGCGACTCCGAGGTTATTTATATATATCGAGTTCGAAAAAGGCTATTATATAGTTAGCCGATTATAATCTTAATTACTATAAAAGCGATATTTAGGGTTATAGTAACTAGGATCTCGTTACTCTCTATAATAGATTATTAGTTATTAGTAATTATTATATACTTATCTACGTTTTTCGGCTAGTTATAGTATTATAAAATTACGCGATTTATACGATTATTTATTAGTTAGTAATTTCTTTATACCGGTATTTATTCCGATTTATATTTAATATAAATTAAAAGCTATAAGGGATTATCGATTTTATTAAATTATTAGAAATAATAGAATTAATTATAACGATACGGTACTACTATATAAGATTTTACTATAGGTATATTATTATATATAAAAAGTATTAATTATTCTAAGTTATATTATACTAGTAGGTTAGAAGATAAGCTTCTAGCCCTACGTACGTCACGTAGTATATAGTTATATAACCTACTAACCTATTCCTTTACTACGGTACTAGCCACGGCATCCCCGTGCCCTGACATAAAGTAAGTAGATCTAGCTATTTATAGGTAAAAACGAGGGCTAATAAGTTTTTACTATAGATATTTCTATATTTTAATACTCTTCGCTATATACGCGAAGTTATTAAAATATTTAGCTATACGAATCTTCTACTTTACTATTAAAAAGGTACTAGGCTATAGGAGATATACTATAAAGTATAGTAATACCGACGATCTAGTAAAAAAGTATATTAAAACTAGGTTATTTATTATTATTATTATTATTATTATTATTATTATTATTATTATTATTATCGTATTAATATTTATATAATTATTAAAATTTACTAGTTAATATAATAAGTATAATCTATATATATAATTTTTAAATTAGACCTCTAATAATTAATATACTAGTCGTAAGTCTAGAAGATCCTTTTAATTAGGCTTTTAGCTATACTATCGTAACGATATACGCGATACTAGATACTATCCGCCTCGAGATTACCGAGAAACGCCTATATTTCTATAATATCGCTATAATAGTTACGCTACTTGCGATATCTCGTATTTAATATATCCTTTAGCGAGAGATATATACCTATATAAGCTTTTTCTACTTTATCTACGATATCCGAAACTATAAAGTAGTAACTAAAATTAAAATTTATAATAAGATCTACTATATTATCGTTATAGAAGAAGTAGCGGCTATTTATATAAAAAGTAGTAATATTAGAGATTAGATAATTATAATTAGATTACTTATCCGATTAGTAAAAGTACTAGGTTTATACTTTTACCGAGTACGATATATAACCCTTCTATAAGTACTATATTTTCTTCGATAATATCTTCTATATCTCCTTTATATTATATATTCTTCTACTAATTATTACTTAATTATAGGCGATAATATAGTAGTAATATAGAAATTTAAGACGATTATCTTTACTATTAGATTTTATTTTCGTAATACTAAAATTATTAGTAATCGTAATACGAAAAATAGTATTTTTTACCTCGTTATAAGTACTCTAAACTAAGCCCTCGAGGGCTAGAAGGGGTCGGAACAAGTTTATACTATTGACGGCCACGCGCTGTAAATAGTAGTTTAGGGTACCGATAGACTTTTATTAATTAAATAACGAGAGTAAGCTAAGACGAAGTTCTCGTAAGATTTAAATTAGAGCTTCCTAGCTCGTAATATAATTATATAGTTATAATATAACCTCTTAGGTCTATTAGGTCTTACCTTATAATATTACCCCCTCTTTCTCCTCTTTTTATAGTATTAAACCTCTTCTATCGTATTTTTAAGTACTTTATTTTTATTAAATAGCGATCCCTCGGATTATTATTCTACTAGATACTCTTTTATTTTACTTCCTAGTTATCTAAAACTATAGTATTATCGATATTTTCTAGGTATATAGGAGTAGGGGCTTTATATCTAGCTTATTTTACCTATATAATATATCCGTTCTTATATTTTCTAGTATAAAGGATTATTTCTATCCGGAATTCGTATTCTCTATTTACTATAATTAATAGGGTAATCTTATCGTATAACTATTATAATATTAGGCTTTTATATTCTACTAAATATAAGAAGTCTAAAAAGAAGTAATTATAAATATCTATAGGGATATTAAACTTATAGATATTTAATATAATTACCTTTATAATAGTATATATTACGTATAGTTAATTAAGTTTCTTATTTAAATACTTTATTTAGATATTCCTAAAGTCTAATTATACTTATTCGCCTATTTTAAATTTCTTAGCGGCGTATCGGTATTAGTTAATTTACTTTTCTATTACCTATTAACTATCTACGAGAGTAATTACTACTGTTATATTATAACGGTCTGCGTAAGAGGTGAACCTTTTTACCTAAAATGAGATTATATTCTAAACTAAAGAGAAGAAGAGGAAGAAGAAGACCCTACGAGAGGCGTAGGGTTCTTTATATATAGCGAAGGACCTATACGCGGTCCGGACAAGTCCGTACGGTCCTATAAGTCTAGACTTAGGTCTAGACTTTAATAGAAAAAGCTTAGTTCGCTACTATCGAAAGATAGTAAGGGTTTTTCTATACTAGGGTCCTAGAATTCGCTACTATCGAAAGATTCGCTACCGTCGAAAGACGGTACGGGGTTTTACTACCTAGGATCCTAGAATTTACTACTCTAGACTATTTAGCTTAATAAGTAGGCTATTTAGTCGAGAATAGGTTTATTAGAGAGCTTAAGTTATTCCGGTTCTAGTAGTAGTATTTTCTTATTGATCTAACTAGTATTCGTAGGGCTAGACGGCGGCGAAGATAACGGGGTACGACTGCGTATAGGGTTGCGATTAGCGAGGGCGTAGCCGAGGCTTTAGAAGTGTCTTGACCCTTTACACTAATAGCAAATAGTAATACTATTGCTTTTTCTTTAACAAATAAGAAGCGAGATAAGTAAAGACTTAATCTATCTATTAATAAATAGCGAAATTATAGCTAATTATCTGCGAGTTTAGGTAAAAGCTTCTCTATCGCTGAAGCGTATTTTTTATATCTTATTAGTTAAACTACTTACCTTTAGCTACTTCAAAAGTATTATAATAGGGTACTAGTACGTTATTTTAGCTTAAAAGAGTACGATATATTTCTACTAGTATATAGCTTTTAATCCTTTTACGAGGTATATTATAGGCGATATAGAACGGCCGGCGGATATAATCGAGGTTATCGAGAGTATAGCTAGTATAGTTTTTATTACTCGTTCGCTTTAACTTTACTATTCCGTTATTTAAAAATACTACTCTTACTATAAAAAAGTATCTAATAGGTTTATAAATATAACGATTATATTTCCTCGTAGTAAAGTTATTTTCTAATTTATTTACTACTACTCGGCGTATATATTCGAGGTAAATATAAAACTCGGTTATAATACTAGTTTTCTTCGAAGTTTTACGGTTATAGTATATGATAAAATTACCGAAGAATACGTATTTAATTTACTATTCGCGAGTTTTAAAGATAATAGTATCGGAAAAATTAAAAACCTACTCGCGAAAGGTTTTAATATCGAAGTTAGCTAGTATATCGCTAGGCGTTATACTATCGAAGGTATTAAAGTAATTTATATATTTTACTATTATTTATAATACTATAGACTTCGTATTCGAGGTTTCTAGTAATTAGTTAAAAGTTAAATAAGATATATATATAATTAATAACGTACTAATTACTCTATAAGTTTTTTTCTTAGCTATTTATAGCTTTATCGAAGTCTATAAAAGTACACTCGAGAAGATCTTTATTATTAGTACAATACGGCTTCGTTAGCGCCCCTAATACTACGTAATCGAATAAATAATTATCGTTATTACCGCTCGTATTCCGAATAGTATTAAAAAGCTCGTTAAAGTTAAGATTAAGTACTAGATTATTTAATTCGATATCCTTAAACGAAAGGGAAGCTATTATAAAGCGATAAGTTATTATACTAGCGAAGTTACTAGCGAAAGTACTAGTAGAAGTACTAGTAGAAGTACTAGTAGAAGTACTTATTAAAGTTATCTAGTTTATTTATATTATAGTATAATTACTTAAGATCTATTTATATATACGCGTTTTATATAACTATTTTTTATATTTTAAATATACTTAAAAAAAGAATCCTTATATAATTATCTAGGTATAAAAATATACAGTCACGTAGGGGGTGGTAGGTCGCAAAAAGGTTACCAGCTTAACCGACTCTAACGAAAGAAGATGTGATGACCTGGTTTAGAGAGACCTGTTATAGATAGACTTAGGCAGGGTTAAACCCTATCTAGATCTAGCTAGCGGCTAGTGGCGCTAGCCGGATACGCTTATCCGCCTCTTTAAAAAGGGGTTTCCGGCGCTTAAGAGCTAAAAACTCTTCTTTATAGATTTTATATAGTTAAGATAGCTTCGTAAGGAGATAAATTAATTAAAGATTAATTAAGAATACCTAAGAATAATAGTAATCGTATATTCTAGAGAAGTATTTATCTATTTTAAGTTATATCTAGCTATATCCGACTAGTTCTAGGCTAATCCGAACTATTCTTAGCTAGTTCTAATTTTTCTAATACTTATAAATTAATATAAGTTATAAGCTTAATACCTTTCGCTAAGAAGATAAATATAAATAGGGTATTTAATATAGCGATATCGGTAATATTAAGATCTTTATTAAGAGAAGAAATAAACGAGTTAGAGCTACTAGTAGAATAGTAAGGTATAACTATATTAGATATATAAATAATAAAATTGCCCTAAGCAACGGCGTTAAAAGGCTTAAAGTATCAACGTATCTTTTTATTAATTTAAAACCGATTATAGATAGAAACGCTAGCCCTACGTGACCTAACTTATTACTTATACTAAATTCCGACTATATCGAGCCCTATGTATTAATACCCTCCGACGACCTTACTAAACTTAATCTTCTTTAACTACCTATATAAACTATATATTAAACTTATTATTAGTTATATCTACTAAGAAGTTATTTACTCTAATATCCTCTACGATATTATCTTCTCGTAAAGCCCTTACTAGGCTTTATACCTTATCGATATTAATTTTAATTAAGCTAGCTACTACGAGCTTCTTATAGTTTTTCTCTAGAAAGGCGAATAGATCCTCGTTATTTAGTTTACCGATATCGATATCGGCTTTAGTAAGGATAGGTAATATAACCTTAGTATTCTTTATAGTAAACCCGGGGAGGAGGGGGTAGAAGATCTTTTTAATAACCGGTATTTTCGTTATATTAGCGAGTAAAGGTAGTTTAAATAGGTTTATAGGTATTTAAGTAGATAGTATAGAATCTCTAGGGAGAAAGCCCTCCTTTTATATTAATAAGGGCTCTTCTTATAGCCGGTAGTAATAGAGTTTTCTATATAACTTACTCGGTAATATATATAGAGATTTTCGGATATATAGGGATTAAGTTCCGGTTATTCGGGGCTTAGCTTTCTTTAGTATAATTACGAAAGTTTATTACGAAAATTTATTAAATTTATACCGGTTACTAAACTTTAAAGATTAAAGGTATTATATCTTACTATATTTTTTTATCGTAGTATAGCTCGGATAGGTTTAAAATCTATCCGGCTATATAAATCTTTAATTATAAAAAAAAAAATAATAGTACTACTAATAGTAGAAAAATCTTTTCGTAATTATCTCTATTTCGGTACTAGTTAAAAGCTCTAGTTATATACTTTTCAATAGGCGGTCTACTATTACTATAATATTCGTAGTATTTCCTTTCTTTTTTATAAGAAAATATATTATAAAATAAATTAATAATTCGGATTAAAAGTATTTTAGTATAAATAAAAGGTATAATAATCTTTTATTTTTATTTTTTTATATTTCCGAATATTAGTATTAGTAATAGTTCTTTTAGAATTACTTTATCTATAAGTTACTACCTAGCTAGAACTAGTTCTTAGTTAAGTAGGCTACTAACTTATCTCTTTTTAAGTATCCGGACTCTAGTATTTCGTATATCTTCTAGAGGATAGCCGTCCTAAGAGGTTCCTACTAAAGAGGTTAGATCCTAGATCTAAATTTAAGCTCTTTTTAGGTTTTTACTATATATTTACTAATTAATACTAGCTATACCTTTTAAGTAAAGGGATTAGTTCTAGGGAGTTTTCGAGCCTATCTTTTTACTACTTTTATTAGTTTTTTATACTAAAGGTCCTTAGAGATCGCCTTATTCTATAGTTTTATTAAATCTTTATCCTTAGGGAATATTCTTACTCTAAAGAATAAACCTATTAGATATACTAGAGTAGCTATCCTTATAGGAGCGGAGACTATAAAAAGAGTAGTAGTAGATATCGATCTTTTACTATAATTATATTTAGTACCCGGTAGTCTATATAGAAACGAAGTCCCCCCCCTAGTTTTCTTATAAATAAGACCGGAGCCCTTATATCTATAGAACTAACCCAGATAAATCCTTTCTCTAGTAATTCGTATAATATCTTTTTTAATACTAATAGTTCGTCCTTTAATATATTATATAAAAAACCTTAAAGAACTAGGAGTTCTTTTCTATCTTTATTAATTAGTAATAAAATAATATAATCCTCTAGCTTTTTATAAAGAAAAAGGGTATTTTCTTTTACTTCTCTAAATAGCGATACGAATTCTTTAATTTCTAAAAGTAGGACTAGTAATAGGTCTAGTCCTAGGGCTTTTAGTACTAGTATTTTAGTAATATCTACTAAAAATACTATACTTACTTATACTTCGTCTCCCCTCTTCTTTTTCCTTATAAAAGCCTTAAAAGCTACTACCGAGATTTATTTAATTACTTTTCCTCTTTATTAAATTTTATCGGGATTTTTCCCTTTTTCTTATAAAGAGAGGCCTAGGACTATTCTAATCTCGATCCTATATTCTTTCGTAAAGTATATAGTATTTTATCTTTCTAATTAAAATTTCCCTAGTATTATAAAGTAAAAGAACTCGGGTATTATATAGAAGTAGAATTTTATTTTCTAATTTTTTAGATCTATTTTTACCTAGATAATTAACGATATCCCTTTACTAATTACTATTCTATTAGCTAGTTTAAGATCTCTAAGTTTTATAGAAGTATATAATAAGTTAAATTTATAGTAGAACCTTTTATTTATAGTAATTATATAGAGGTAACTATTATTAATAAATACTTTAGAAATAGTAGATTTAATTATAATTTCTATTAAGAAAAATATTCTATTTATTTATTTTATCTCCTCTAAGTCTAGTCTATTACTATCCCCTTTTAGCCCCTATTAGTAATTTTAAATAAGGGCTATTTATTTTCTACTTTTTCTATAATCTCCTCTACTTCGGTATCCCTAACTTCTTCTTTTTTAATTTAATTAATTTTTACTACTAGTCGAGTCTTTAGAAGTTAAAAATAATCCTTTTTTAGATAATTAGTACTCCTATACTATTAGTATATAAGGTATACCCTAGCGGTTACTTTAATTATTCTACCTAATTAGGTATTAGTTCGATTTCCTCTTTAAGTTTAGCTAGCTCTAGTTTAAGCTTAAAGTTAGTTTTTATTAGTACTAGTACTATTTACTCCTATTATTACTATATTTTTTATTTTTCTAAGTAAAAGTATATATCGATTATCCTCTTATATACCTTATTTACTATCCTTATTTAGGTTTAATTAATCTATCTATATTCGCTTCGATAGTCTTAAGAATCTCGTAATAACCCTAGTAATCTACTAGGTTAACTCTCTACCCGAAGAAATATATCTTAAATATATTATTAAAAGTTTTCTTTAAAGTTTAGGTTTTATTTACTTTAGTCTAGTAGATATTTTAAGTTTTATTTATTATTCGTTTAAATTATAAGCGAAATATAGAGAACCTCGTAGACTATTTTTATTTAATTATTTCTAGTATTATCTATACTCTTTACTCCTTAGCCGGGTCTCCTAGAGTTTTTCGGATTTCCTCTAAGAACTCGGGCTAAAATCGGTTTAAGTACGTATTCTATTTATAATATATTATTACCGTTTACTATTCTTTATTATATAAGTACTAGTAAATATTATATTAGATATTCTTCTATATTATTAATATATCTTTATCTAGCTCGATTTTATCTTATATTTATATTTCCTAGAAATAATAATTTTTAAAATTACCTAAGAACTTTACGGGCTACTTAAGTAACTTATATTAAAAGGCTACTACTTACGGGTCGGTAAGTAGGGCTATAAGAGCTAATAGTAGTATAAGGCCTAAGACTAGTCGGATATCTACTAGTACCCCTAATTATCTTTAAATACCCTATTATATCTAGGCTATAACTAGGGGAAGTTTTTAAATTAGTAATTATTCTATTAACTAATATCTTAAAAAAGCGATTTCTTTATTCTACTAAGTAAAAATTTCTAAAATTAAATATAAGTTATTAAAACCGGTATTTAGAAAATACTTTATTTATAGGTTATTTATATTAAATATAAGGGTATTTTTTCCGATCTCTAGAGGTTAATATCTTATCTATAAGTTCTCGGGTTCTAATTAGAACGGATTCTAAAGTATAGTTAGCTTTTCTAGTACCGGTTACTACGATATACTCTCGCCGCCTATATACCCCTAGTTTTCTTCTATTATTTTAAAATTACCTTATAAAAAGACTAATTTTTTAATCTAAAAAATATTATTATAAGTATACTAGAGCGGGAATAATCCGAAAATTTAAATAGCTAAATATAGTATATTTTTTAAATAAAGAGTAGAGTTTTCTAATATATATACTTTCCCCCTTTTTATATACTTTACCTAGCTAGCTATTATCCCTAGCCTCTTTAGGTATAGACTAGATCTAGATATAGCTTAATATAGCCGGATCAATTATACGGTTCATACCCGTTATAATAATTACTATAAGGTAGGCAGGCCTAAATATCTAAGCTTATAGGGAAAATTATAGGAATTTATATTAAAGAAATAGAGATATCCCTATATTAGTATAAAAGGATATACTATATAAGTATAGGCTAGCGAGAGATTATAAAGCCTAGTTAGTAAGGGCCTATACTTATAAATATTAATACTTAGTCTTAATATCTTTTTCTATTTAGGCCTTAAGTTATTAGGTATAGCTTATAGTAATAGGCCTATATAGGATACTCTTCTATATAGTAATTATCCTTTCGCTTCTCTTATATATTAAATCTATAAATTATAAAAAAGCGTAGTCGATTATACTACTAGATAAAGGAAAATTTAGTATTTTTAATACTATTTAGTTATTCGAAAAATAGACTCGAAGATAGTATAAATTAGTAATCTATAAGATACGATAAGATAGAGATCGTATAACTATTAGTTTAGAGGGATAATAAAACTCGTAATACGAGCTTTAGGTATAAGAAAAAGGTATAAAACTAGAGATTTTACTATCTTATACTTACGAACTAAATAGAAGTACTAAAAGAACTAGTTAAGAAGTAGTAAATAAAGTATTAAAAATAAGGATAGGTATAAATTTACCTAAAAACCTATAGCCGGAGTATATTAAAGTAGTATTAAAGTTAATTAATATCTCTCTATTAAGATAAAACGAGATAAAAACTCTATTTAAAGTATTTCTAGCGTAGTTTAAGTAATAGTTTCGATTCTAGAAGCCTAATTTCGTACTTAAATAAATATAAGACTTATAGCTAGATTAGAGTAATATCTTCGTATATAAATACCGTACCTATCCTCTATAAATCGATCGAGTAGCTAGTAAATATAAATAAGATTATAAAGTTATACTAAAAGTATATATTAAATAATTAATTAAATATTATATAACTAATATTTATAAGATCTAAATACTTAAATTTTAGAAAATTATTATTATAAGGAATATTATATTTAATAAAAAGTACTTCTATAAGTAGGATAAAGAAAAATAAAAAAACTAATTTATATTTATATTACGGGTAATAAAAGAAACTCTAGAAGAACCTAGATAATTCCGAGATATCGGAATAATTAAATAAGAGTTCGAAATACCTAAAAAAGATAATTCTCTAGTTTTTATAGAAGTTAAAGTTTAAATAAAAAAAACTAATACTACCCTAAAAAAAGAAAACGATTAAAAATCGGGGCTAAGAGAACCTAGATCGCTTAATTAATAAGTAGAGTTATATAGTATTAGACTTTTAACTTTTAAATATATTCCTAAACCTAAATAAGAAGTACTATATATATAGGAGGAGTTATAGAGTTAATTATAATAATATAAGTATAAAATAGTAAATTTAAGTAGTAACTAATCTTAAAATTATAAAGAAAAAAGAATTAAGAATACGGCTAATTAACCTAACTATATAACCGAAATAATAAAGATTATATTTAAAAGATAATTAGATTCGGAAACTAAAAAATTCGTTAAAATAATATAATTATTAGATAAGGAAACTCGAGAAGAGTTAGAAGAATAATAAGATTTATTTAAAAACCTATTTCTAGTACGAGTATTTATAAGAAGTAGACTAAGAGGTAAGAGAGTATTATTAGCCTAAATAAAAATATAAATAAATTTAAGAATTAGAGAAAAAAAGAAAAAATTAAAAAGAACTTCGTTATATTTTTTAATATTAAAATATATTTACTAAAAAATATAGAATATATAAAGAAAAATTCTTATAAAAATATTAGTAAATTAGCGATTTCGATACTTATAACTATATTTAGAAATATTAAATAAATACT
>JAOYNU010007227.1:0-17978 GCA_026745395.1 Tympanopsis confertula
CCCTTGCCGCTCTTGAAAGATTCGGAATTCAGGACAAGATCAAGGTCAGCCCACGTTTTCACACGATATGTTTCAACTGGATAATCCGGAGAAGGTTGGGAAAACGCCCGAGGGAGTTTAAGATAGTCCCAATCTGCGATATCGTTGTACTCTTCATCCATCCCGTGAATGAAGCGCTCATATGTGTAGCCCCTGTTATTCATGATAAATATGATCGCATCAGCGCGTTGACGAATGATGGTACTGAGCTCTTGCGCTGTGACTTGGAAGCTACCGTCGCCATCGAGCAGAATGGTACGGCCAGGTTGATCTTCAGTGCGAGCCTGCGAGGCGCCCAGCACGGCTGGAAGCATGTGTCCAATTGAAAACCACATTCCGGATGCAATGACTTGCGAGTTGGGAGGAACAATCATGTCCCTCCCGCCGATGATGGGAGTTGCATTTCCAAGGAAGATTGTATCGCTCTCTTTCAAATGAGGACTTAAAATTGTATAGAAGCGTTCTTGATCGATCTTTTCTTCAGGTTGTGTCTTTCGTGGTTGAATTTTCCGAAAGTTCCCTAGCAATTCCACATTTCGAGCTTTTGGCAGCTGGACGTGCTGAAGTCGCTCCGACACAGCATCCAAAACCTCTCTCGAATCGACAGATACATCGTCAACTGAGCCACGGCCAATAATAATCATGTTTTCTCTTTTTGGGACAGCTGACCACCCGAGCGTCTGTGTGTCAGAGAACATAGGACCAATAGCAATGACCAAGTCTGTGGACTCGACATAAGGCATCGAGTTGAATCCACCGACCGGGCCCGAGTGAACACCATAATAGTTTTGGATATCGTTATCGACCATGCTCATTCCAGAGGGTAAGGCTAATGTAGGTATATTGGATTGCTTCACGAAGTTGTTGATTTCTTCTTTCATGTCTTCCACGCCATCACCTCGATCCACGAGGATCAAGCATTGTTTTGACTGAGACAGCCTGTCTACAATCAAGTCTGCAGCAGAGTTGACGCCGGAGCTAGATTGTGACTTTTCAGATAAGCGAGCAATAGGATCTTCAAGGGGTCTTGAATTAATCTCTAATCCAACTCTGTCCGACGGTAGCTCAATGTAGACAGGACGGCTTTTCTCCAAAGCTTCAGAAAGCACCCAATCAATACTCTTACCCACATCATTTGCTTCTCCATGAGACAGATTGAGCTGAGCAACACTGAACTGCTTCGCCACGTCTCTAAACACACCATTGTTCCCATTGCCGATCGTATGATGAATATGAAGATGCTTTTTGTTCGGCGCAGACCCCGCTAATGCTTTATGGCCCGGAGATCCAACAATATGAACAAGCGGAACATGCTCAGCAAAGCTACCGGCAACAGCATTGACGGCACTCAGCTCGCCAACGCCATAAGTCGTGAACAATGCACCTAGTGTCTGGCGATGGCCAGAGACGCCACGATGACGTTTAACGCGGGCATATCCATCTGCCGCATACCCGGCATTGAGCTCATTGCAGCAACCGACGAATTTTATACCGGAGGTATTCAAATGGTCTAAAGCCCTGAGGGTAAAATCTCCGGGAACGCCATAGGCATGGCTCACGTTCAATTGCTTGAGACGGGTGAAAAGATAAGATGCCAAGGAGGTCGTTGATCTCCTCGCCATCTTGTTCAGGTATCGGCGGACAGATTGAGGCTCATGCAAATACTCTGATATTTGATTGGCCTATAAATTACAGCTGGCCGTGAAATCATGTAGGCTGTGCGGTGGAAAAGAAATGAGGGACTGACCGACAATAATGAGGGGATCCCCCATGACCCATGTTGCCGTAATCAGCCCCGCAGGATTCTCCTGAAGCTAGCTATTCACATCGCTCTACGGAGTAAATGATGGTCTAAAATTTCAAGCGAGCCGAAAGCGAAAATGTTCGGAATTTCAGTCAGTTAAGACCGTTACAAACTTTGTGCCAGGAAAGCAGATAGCACGGTTCTCGAGGCAAAGCTGACCAAACGCAGTTCATGCTGTTTGGTGGGTCCAGGCGAACACGAGCTACCTTGAGTTCATGCGATATTTAGTACTAATAGGGTATAGGGCAAGGCGTCTTTGAATCACATCAAAAGCAAACAAAAGTGCATGAAAGCCTCGGTCAAGAGTCCTATTTGGGCAACCCTCCATGGTACTCGCAGTCTGGCCTGGCTAAACAGCCGTCATTCCCCAAGTGGGCGTCGCTTTAGGATCGGGCGACCGCTGGGAGGCTGGGATATATGGGGAAAGCATCGATCCCATTTTTCTAATTCAGACTGGGCAGCTCGCTCGGAGGACCATTTTTAACAAACTTCCTGGAGTCTGCCTTGGCATTGTGACTTCGTGAACAGGGGTTGTACTCAGCTCATGCACGCTAACCACATGACTCTGCAAACCGATTTGCTGTTGCCCGTGACACGCTTAAAATCAGGACCAGATAGCGGAGTAAGACCCTTAAGGGTCCTAGTGGAGTAGATTCGAAGCCAGTGGTTGGACGTCTTTGAATCTACAAAAGATAGCGCACATATGGTGCGAGATAAAAATAAGCTAGATGCAGGAGGCTCAAGAGCTGAAATTTCAAAGCGATCTTGTTTGTTTTATAAGTAGAGTCTCATCGCAAGCGAAATTTAGTTCTTCAGTTGCAAAATGGCGGCCACAATCACATCGGCAACGATAACGTCGGCTCTTCCATTGACAACCCTTTTCACGCCGAAAAAAGAGTGCCTTGATTGGAATGGAACCCTATCAAGCCCTGTAACTGCAACCGAGACACTGACTTACATCACGATTGGAAATGCAAGTTTTTCGGATTGCATGCCACCAGGGTGGCATCCTACCTCCTACTTCTCGCCAGGCGTCTGCCCATACGGCTATACCGTCGCTACAAGTTCATTCGACAGTAAACTGAAAGAAAACATTGCGCACTGCTGTCCAAGGTATGATACATCAGTAGTGGTTGGTCTGTATAGTTTATTGATATGTTCTAGCGGGTTTTCCTATCATACCAAAACCCTCGAGCCAGATAGTCCAGAGCGTTGTACTACCACCATCAAGGATCCTTTCCAAGTTCAAGCGACAGGACCTAATGGGAGTTCCGCCACAATGTCAGCAACGGCGATAAAGGCCTACGATGTGTCAGTAAAATGGCGCTCAGATGATTTCTTCAACCCCACTACCGATACTACGGAAGAACCCCAGAAAATGTCGAGCAACGCAAAAGCCATTATAGGGTTTAGCGTTGCCGCGGGCATCGCGTTGTTGACTACGATTGTGTATGCGCTATTCTTCCTTTGGCGAAGGCGAGTCCGAGCTTCGAGCAACATCCAGGATACAAAAGAACCGGGTTTCAAGAAAGGCATCACGCTAGACTCGTGGCTTTTGGAATTCATTGCCATGTTTTCAAGCGTTGCATTCTTTGCGGCGATATTTTATCTTCTAAGCAGATACAATCAACAGGAGCAGCCGAAAGCCTTCCATGGAGTCACGCTGAATACTATGATCTCGATTCTTTCAGCATTCTCGAAATCATCGCTTATCTTTATCGTTGGAGAGTGCATTGGCCAGTTGAGATGGACGTCCCTTCAAGATACCATCAGGTCTCGAGCCCTTTATCATGTTCAATTGTACGACAGCGCGAGTCGTGGTCCATGGGGGTCTCTTGTACTTATCAAATCAGACAAGTTTCGCTCTCTAGTGGCGATAGGAGCTTTTATCACGGTACTTGGTCTAAGTTTCGACCCATTTGTGCAGCAAGTCATTACATATCCAGACCGACAAGTCGGAACGCTTTCGAGTAAAGCCAGTGTGAAGCAATCACGGGAGTTCGCTTCTGATTTTCACCCATCGAACACCCCAATCTTCGTCTCTACGGCAGAAGGTTCGGAATACACGGTGGATTTTCTCGGTACCATGACCGTTTCACCCTGGTCGAATCGGTCATCCCTCGAGCCGATTTGTCCATCAGGTCAATGTACGTGGCCCAGATTCAAATCGATTGAGTTTTGCACCAGATGCGAGGATATCACGACAACTTCAACTCTGGTAGGGTGCGACGACACATCACACGACCCTCTCAATGGCACTCAAAAGAATATAGAGACATCCTGTCACCTTGCCCTCCCCCAAGGAAGATTTGAACAAAATGATGGAATTTGGCTTGAGAAACCAGACGAGGACGAGGGAAATTTCAACCAATATTATTTGATTGCACCTTCAAAGATTGTCGGGTACGTCTATGAGCCTACGGGCTTCGAAGTGCATCCCGTGGACACTTCTCTCACGTCTCTCTTGAGTAAGAGCACCCTGAAACACCTGGACTTCCAGGCTTGCTTCCTTGATAAATCTGAGTGAAATATGAATAACGTTGACAGATGGCACTTATGCGGGCATTAAACGACCACTATTCGTGGCAGCTAGTGCAGAGTTTGATATCACCGGGTCGGCGAGACACAGCCCCAACATTACGGTTTCTGAATTAGCAAAAGCTCTTCGGATTCGGAAGGTGACACAGTGCGCAATATCATTTTGCACTCGAACATACGATCTCTCGGTATCCGAAGGTCTTCCTTCGTCCAAAATGGTGGAAGAAGACTTGGGTATATCGACTTTTCCAGAGATGGCAAATCCTTGTTGGAAACCCAGCCCAGAGTCACAAAAAAAGGACACAGAAACCAATGCTCCAATCATTGAGGTCGATGGTCACAAGATCGCAGACTCATCTAGTCATGGCTTTTGTTATTTCCCTTTTACCACTGCATTCCGGCAACTCCAGCTCGCAGGAAACTCAAAAGAGGTTTATCAGTCTACGCTTGGTGATGCCTGGGGCTGGTTAGGTCTGGATCCATCTAATTACGACAAAAGCTTCAAGACTGCTGCTTTTGAGAGAGTAACCACCGAGGGCCTGGAGCCTATGATAAAAAATGTAGCCTCAACATTATCATATTTCGCCCGTGATATAAGTGATGTCACTGTTGTCGGGACATTGATCACCAAGGAGACATACGTTAATGTGCGTTGGCTTTGGCTGATACTCCCAGGAGCACTTATCGTTCTTGGATTTGTTTTCCTTGCCTCCACATCTTTCATCAGCAGAGGTGGGAAATCAAATCTATGGAAAACGTCCGTCTTGCCATTCTTGTACCATGGACTCGAAGACTCTCTAATCCCCAAACATAGTGAACTTGAGTCAGTGAGTAAGATGGAGGAGCTTTCTGAGTCTGTGAAGGTTAATCTGGAGCCTTCACCTGAAAACGGCAAATTGATGATTCGGAAAGCTACCAAGATGTCGAATAAGAAGCGTCGCCGCCAGTTGATAGCGAAATCGACACCACAGACTAGTGGAAGAAGCGACGGTCAAGTATATTCATTGATAAATTGATGACGAAGCTTGTTCGCTCAGGTCTCGAGTGCTATTTTCAATAGGGAACCGGAGTGGAGGGATCTCCATCATCAGTCAAACTAGGGTGCCACGGTGGAAGGACGGCTTGATGCTTTGTGAGATGTGTACCTCGTTACCGCGAATAGTTGGTATCGCATTGATGTCTTTTGAGAGTCACTATTGCTGTGTGAATGGTAGAGATTATGAACGTCGAGGAGGAGCAGCGTTTTCTGCTCCCAGTTTTCTTTTTCTGATGGGAAATATTTGCCACGATTATATTTTGTCATTAATCTTCGAAACACCTCGTTACTCGGCAGTTAGTATAAGACATGAATCGATGAACTTTAGATTTAGTCCAAACCTCAAAAGATAGATGCCATGAAAATGAGCGTGCTTTATGATACGTGATTCCGCGGTTTGTATACCTTCAAAAGGCGAAGCTGCAGACGGACCATAATTTTCTACTTTTAAAAGGCTGTTCTGAAGACGAATATCAAGTATATGATTTTCTTGGCCCTAGCTCGGTGCATTTTCGAGTCTGATTCACTGTGATGCTGGCCCTTCATCCATCAGAGATTGCCCGATCTTACGGTTCAGTTCCATATTCTGGAAGAAGAACCGAGAGGCCACCTCAGCCAAATTCTAATCCCGTAGCCAACCATCTGACTTTTCCCACAAATCGTGAGCGCGTATCTTGCACTCCGTGTCACCTTTTGCCAGTAAACCCGCAGTCGTATGAAGCCAGTATATGGCAAGCTCTCTCTCCTTGGTAACAAGGGCCAGATTTGCCAAGTTCTGTCCAGCGAAAGCGAGGTACTGTGCATGCCTGCTCCACCGCAGCATTCCTTCAGATTCAGAAATTCTTTTTTGACATCCTCGATGTAATTTAACTGCCAGATGTTTGACAAGAGCAGTGTCTTTTTTGTAGCAGTACAAAGCGTAGTAAGTGAAGTCATGAAGTATTGACAAAGTCTCGTTCGATGAATCTCCGAAGGTTTCTGCTTTCCTCAAAGCTTCCTCATAGGCAGAGATTAACTCCTGGTGCTGGTCGTTCAAACGCCACTGTTTCACATAGTAGCCCCACATACAGAGAACAGTTGGATGATCTCTGCCTACCCATTTTCGTAAACCTTGGATTGCTTTAAGTTGTCCAACACGTAAGCCCCAAGTGATATCTCTTCCATTCATTCGATATAAAGCATCAAAAATGCCAGTCATCTGACTTTCTGTGCCGTGCTTCAGAGACGCGAACCTAGCAAAGTCGGCAAAAAAACATTTTCACAAAACTGAAGTCATCTTTCAACATGCTGATTCCGTATATGTATCGAGCAATGCGCCAGATTCTCACCATTAGATGGGGATCTGGAGACTCGACGACTCTCTCGATATTGCGAGATATTGACCATAATTTATTGACACCCTTCCTGTCGCTGTCTGGTGCCGAGTCGCGAAAAAGCAAGCCAGCACTCCAACACTGATCGCTTAGGTCTTTCCAGTCACTTTCAAGACTTGTCTTACCAGCTGGAGGAACTAGATGAAAGGGATCAAAGCCCCATTTCTCGCTTTCAAACAGCCCAAAGGTGAGTTTGTGGACGTTGATGATGAGTTGCTCTTGCAATCTGAAAGTATCTGGGCTTCGGACAACCGGAATAGTGAGACTGTAGTAGATGTCTGTGCAAATTAAGCATTTGATTTCGTTTGAAAAGCTTATTAATGTTGTTTGATCATTGGTGTCATCTCTGGGCATTTCATTCCGCGCGCGTTGTCGAGGGCCATCACATCCCTCTATATTCGGTGCTTTGGTGTCGTCTTTGCCCAACTTCCTCCGCGCGCGTTTTCGAGGGCCACCACATCCCTCTAAGTTCAGTGCCTTGATGTGGTAATGATGCCTTTAGGATGACCAGAAATATGAGCTTCAAGTGTTATACTCAAGAATTGACCATATTGGGAAAAAAAGAAGTAAGTACCTGCCGTATACCAATTCCATAATTTCCTCTGCATCTGTTTTCGTCAGATTTGAATGCTCAATTATTCTTCGTGCTATTTGTCTTGCGAGCCCCAATGAATCGGAGATCTCAGGCAAGTCAATCCATTGCATCTGATTGTATGTTTGCAGTGGAAGCGAATTGTATAATTGAAATCTGCGAGGGGCCGTTGAGGCTGCTAGTGGATGGAAGATGCTCGACCAGCCATCCACGGAATTATTTTGAACTCTTGAGAGAGCCATTGAGGGATGAATGTCTGTTCTGTCGCATCGAAGCAAAAGACAATTTTTATATTAGGTGAAGTGGGTGTCTAGGGAATACGAGGGGGCAAAACATCCCATGACCCATCTGCTGGGCTACTCCCATATGCCACGTCACAACCAGCCCTCACGTCATAGCAGTGTCGCCATCAGTGAATCTCATTCGCCAAAAACTTAAGAAAATCTTGCATACGGCGCTAGTGGCCAAAGGCCAATGAGCACTGTTCCAATGTGGCCCGAGCAGTGGCCCTATCTGCAAGAGGAATCCAATCGGCAGGCGCAGCACGATGAAATCTCGGAGTCCCGACTAAGAAAGATGAGCTAGCTTAGTCTACTCGTAAACTGGATAAACGAAGAGCTGAAAGTCTCATGGCTCGAGGATCTCGATATTTTGTAGGTTGAGGTATCTATAAGTAGGAATTGTCTGCCCTGCTACAGACACCTAGATTTCCATTCTCATCTTTTCCATTACCAAGAATCCACTCATTCCATCATACATCAAATCAGCACAGTTTATTCCAGCTTTTTGTTTGAATATTTATCAATTGATCTTCAATTTCCAAAACATATTGAGCCAATTTCTCACTTGCGGTCTCGACGAACGCGCATGTCATGGCCTCCAGCGAGTCATCGAAAAGGTCGTCAGGTACAAAGCCTCATCGAGTCTCATCAGACGAAGTGAAACACATATGCAAAGCAATGGAGGATGAAACCTTGAAGGGAGCCATCACTATTGCCGTCTGTCGAGAGCAAGCCAGTGTCGTTTGTCTGGAAGACAAGTATGAACACAAACTACAGTTCTGGCGCTGTGAGTACCCGAAGAGCTTCATAATATTTAACTTGTAGAATTATCACTGAGAAACATAAGCTCCCAAGCCTATCCCCACTACGAGCAAGTTTGTCCACAAAGCAGTGTCAAATGCCCGTGAGAATGCAAAACGAGGGCAAACGAAGCTTGCGTTCTTGGTCAGCCCATACGTCACGACCATTTCCTTCCACGTCCCTGCAAAATTTCGCATGCTTTCTGTTATTCGATGTGATAAAAGATATCACGGATCTGAAGAAAGCCATTTGATTATACATGAGTATTCTACGTTCTGCGATATACCACTCAAGGAATGGCTGCAGCGGCCGAATATGCTGAAAGCCCGGGATGTCTTTTTTCTAGGGGATGTCTTTCTTGGGCTTGATTTCGACGACCCAGAAATTGCTTTAGGTATGCCAAGTCTGTCTTCTGAGCAAAAAGAGAGTATTATGCCAGCCTTGTACAGAATGAAGGGCCTCGGCGACCCAACGACCTCCGGCAATGTTTCATTCTGGGATAACTGGAAAGCTACGATTGCTGCAACCCTTGGTCTTCTCGCGGGTGGGGCCAAGTTTCTTTGTGGTCTTAAGGTAAGTGGTGGAGGGCTTTATGCTACTCACTGGTTTGGAGCAAAAGTTTTCGGGGGCTATATAAGCTCGTCAGCTGTGTTGACTGCTTCGGGGCCAGGCGCAGTGTTGGCATTTGGCACTGCCGCAGCCGTGTATTTCATACCGTGGGACAAAATCTGGGGATCCCTACGAAGACTGCTTGGAAAGTTGTGGCAGGCACTTGCCGACGCTTGGAATTGGTTGAAAGAGAAACTCTCAAGCTTCTCTCATGTCTTCGAGGATTTTCCTCCTCCTTACCAGCCTATGGGCTTTCAGTCAGCTTGATAACAGCTCTCGATGTGTGTTTCGTTTCGGTTTATTTTTTTTCTTGTTCAGAGTACTGCTAGTTTGCTACAGCCTTTGAAGATGCGCAATTGAAATTGTTACCGCGCCGATATACATGTATGCTGGGGTGCTAAAATCACTGCTTGGGTAGCGAGGTCGCTACCCAAGTATACGCCTAGGTAGTAGAGATACAATTTGCATGAAAAATGGAAATAATAAAGAGTAGCCCTTTCAGAATTTTCAATTCGTTAAGATTACTCGTCGATTTGAATGCCTTCGTAAATTAAGGCTCTGGACGTGCGCAGCATAGGTAACCACTATGTAGACTACCGAGACGAACCCAAAGAGAATTGAAATGACAGCGTTGAAAACTGCTTGTTTAAAACTTGAAAGAAGAAATTTTTGAAAATTGTGCTTCTAATTGAAAGATTTCAGTAAGTCGGCATGTCGCACCATAGAAATTCGTATTAAAGATTTTCCGCGCTGTCCTGGAGCGCCAGCAAAATGTTGTTTGCTCAAGATTCATATAGAATTGCATGGAATCGGTAGTCTCGTTGGGCACTTCTTTTTCCTTTGATTTTCTGGCCAGGCCAGGTTTTGTTGGCCGCATATACGCCAAGTCATTGGCCGTTCGCGAGGCATTGATGTGTCGCAAAGGTTTCCTTTGAGTTCCCCGCATAATAGACCTCAGCACGCGGCACCGGTTGCTTTCCCTCGCGATCACGACTACCCAACCACCACCTTATACCCCACAGCCAGCACCATGAATTCTGCCTCACAAGGCGACAAGGCACTCGCCGAATCGAACGCTCCTCTCGCAATCCAGCACTACACGCGCGCCTTGTGCGAGCTACCCCGCGCTCCCGCATATTACATCCAGCGATCGACAGCATTCTCGCGTCTGAAGCCAGCCGACGGTGGCCCAAACCACAAAGCTGCTCTACAAGATGCCGAAGTAGCTCTAGTGCTCGCTCGTGAGCGCGGCAAACGCGAACTCATCCTGTCCGCCCAAATGCGACGCGCCGTGTCCCTGTTCCAGACCGAGCGATTCGGAGATGCTCAGTACGTAATGAAATTGATCGAAGAGAAGACTGGCGGAGAACCCGGATCGGAAGACAAATCAAAGGGCGTCAAGGAGGCTATGGCAGGCGCGAAGAACAAGAAGGACGGTTACTCAGCTGAGCTGCCTATCTGGATGATCAAGGTCCGCCGTCGACTGAGTGAACTGGGCGAGAGCGATGAGAAGGCGATCGTTTCTGTTACCGAATACCCCTCGGATGTTCGAGTTCCAACGGAGAAAGAATTAAAGGCCCAGTGGGAGGCGCTCAAGTCCGGTAAAATGGATGCAGCAGACAAGACGTCCGAAAAGAGCGCTGCGCCCGTACAGGCTACATCTACAGCGGAGGAAAAGAAGACAACCGATCTGAAGGAAGCCGCATCAACCAATACCGGTGCTGCAAGTGCACCTCAAAAGGTTCGACACGAGTGGTACCAATCGCAGGACTCAGTTGTCGTGACTCTATATGCCAAAGGAGTCGCAAAGGATAACGTGCAGACAGAGCTGAAGGCAGATTCGGTATGAATCGGAACCATGCAACTCCCTGGAAAATCATTTGCTAATTTCACTTTCTAGATCTCTTTGCAAATCCCCCTCCCTTCTGGATCCGAATACGACTTCACACTCGATCCTCTCTTTGCCAACATTGATCCATCTGCCTCGAAAGTCACTGTCATGAGCACGAAAATCGAAGTCACCCTTCAAAAGCAAGCAGCAGGACAAAAGTGGAAGTCTTTGGAAGGCTCAGCAGACGAGATCAAGTTTGGGGAGCGCCCCAGCGTTCCAGTTACCCCAGCTGCCCCAGCCTCGCAAGGCCCCTCATACCCCAGTTCTTCGCGTAATGGCCCGAAAGATTGGGACAAGCTGGCAAGTAATCTCACCTCCAAAAAGAAATCGGGGACCAAAGCGGGCAGTGATGGCAATGCTGATGATTCCGACAACGAATCAATCGGCTCTGATTACGGTGGCGATCCTACCAATGCCTTCTTCCAGAAATTGTATGCCGATGCCGATCCGGATACCCGTCGAGCCATGATGAAGAGTTATGTCGAGAGCCAGGGCACTTCTCTGTCTACAAACTGGTCGGAGGTTGGCAACAAGAAGATGGAACCTTATCCTTCGGACTGAGTATACAAAAACATTGTTGGTGGTGACCTTTTTCGCTAGTTTGATTCTTTCCCTTGCAATTTTCTAAATAGCCGCATCTAGCGCAGGGTGTTATTATTCAGATCCACTCAGTAACGAGTGACGACGAAATGAAACTTACGAGTTGTTGCTAAAACATGATCTGAGTCGGAGGTGGATGTAGTGGGGCTCAACATTAAGCTTATGGTTCGCCCTAATTTTTTACCTAATAATCCCGGCCCAGTTGGAGTCTTTTGGAGTACTTTTGCTTTTCCCTTTATACAACAACGTTTTTATTATTCATGCGTTCCTACCTTGGATAGAAATTACTATCCTTTTACATAAAGCATCCCGAAGGATCTCGGAGACCATGGTGCTGTTATTTCGAGGCCGTCCTCCCCGAGGAACGACTTTACATTCGCCTTCCATCTATCAATCGCATTTCCAGGAGTCTAGCCCAGCAAAAAATCACTTCAAAATGGCAAACAAAATTCATATCGCCGTTCTCGATGTCGACATTCCAGCACGCAGATTGTATGAGGCACGCGGTCTTTCTAGCGCCCACTTTCGTGAAATTCTCCACGAGACAGCATCCCGCATGAATGAAGGCAATCCGATCAACCCAGTCAATGTCAAGGTGACTCCTTTCGACATCCGAGGTGGCCATTATCCCGACTTTGATCTCCTTCGCGGGCACATTGAGGAGGGCCAACAGCATGTGGCTAACCCAATTGATGCCGTCCTCATCACTGGCGGCTCGCCAGGAGTTTATGAAATGTCTCACTCTCCGTGGATGCAAATCCTCGCAAAATTTGTCAGAAAAGTCTTCGACGAATATCCCCAAGTTCGCATTCTGGGAACATGCTTCGGTCATCAGCTCATCGGTCACACCCTTCTTCGTGTCCCTGACGACCCCCTTCGCGACGTCTATGTCGAGAAGTGCCCACTTGGCAGAGAAGTCGGCATTTACACAGTCCAAATGGAAGAAGCCTTCCTGAAGTCTTTCCCCAAAGCCCTTGGTAACTTGCCAAAGGGTCAGCTCCGAATTCAAATGTTCCACGGCGACCGCGTGATGGCAATGGACAAGGGAAGCATCCCCAGTCTAAGCGAGAACCCGCCTGTATCCCTCCCTGCGCCCTGGACGAATATCGGAAGCACTCCTATCTGCCCGATCCAAGGACTTTACTATCCTGGTCGTGTTCTTTCGGTGCAAGGTCATTATGAAATGGACGCTTTCGGCATGAAGCAGATGTGTGTGGAATCTGCCCCTACCATGGGCTGGAAGGAATCTAAGTTGTCGCTTTTCCTCGAGCAGGTTGGACCCGATCTTCAGGATCGACAGGATGATGCTAAGGCTTTTGCTACTGCTGTTGTTAGCTTCTTGGCTGGCCTTGAACAATGACAGACCGCTATATTTAGTACCCAAAATGAAAACGAATTACGATCCAATATCAAGTTCTTCATTATGCTAAGTTCTAACCAATTCTAATCGATATACAAGTCTAGTAGCCTGGGTCTGCGGCCTGATTCTTTGGTCCCCAAACACTCTCATCCTGCAACCAGTCCTTTACCTCGTTGACTCCGGCGTCTCCATTGCTGGTAATCAGGCCAGCTTGGGGGCTTGGATCGGGTGGCGGTGCGTGGAATGCAGGGACAACGCGAGTCCTGCCAGCCCCGACTTCAACAACAGTTCCTCCAACCTTCGATCCACTTTCGACACAATTCAACATCGCTTCGGCAACTTCCAATGATGTGACCCATGCATCCTTATTCGGGTCTATATTGGCCATCTTATCAGGGTGGTCTGTCCAAAGGGGCGTCTTAACCACACCAGGAGCCACTGCATTGACACGGATACCATACAGAGGCTCAAGCTCCGCTAGTGACCGAACCAATCCTGAAATCGCGAACTTGGAAGCACCGTACATAGGTGCTCGGAAAACAGGAACCTGCGATGCGACGGAGCCGATATGGATAATGCGCTTAGGATTGCTGAGTGACGCAGCAGGGGAGCGTTCCTTGCCACTGTTTCTAGGCTGTGGATGAAGCCAATGAGACATGGCGATCTGTGTAGCCCGCATAGGATGATTCAAGTTGATATCGATCTCAGCATATCGCCCTCCCTGGGGATCATCTTTGCTCTCTTTCGAGCCTGGAGGAAGCCAGAAGTTTGACCACGAGGGCTCGTACACGCCGGCTCCAGGGCAGACGATATCGAATTCATTGAATTCTTCGATAGTCCTGTCGAACACCTTTTCAAGCTCTGGCCAATTAGTTACATCTGTCGCGACGAAGATTGCTCGCGGTGATGCATCTTTCGAGCTGTGTCGGTCGAGCAGTTCCTGTGCTTCAGGTCGCAAGGCCAAGTCTGCTAGAACGACATTGCATCCTCGTGAGAGAAGAACCTGAGCGAAAGAGAAGTTGATCCCTTATTCCTATTAATGAGACTCCTGCTACTAGATGCGATTACTACATACCAGATCCTGCCCCTGTGACGATGGCTGTTCTACCAGAGACCGAGAACGGCTGAGCCGAGAATTGAGCCATGCTTGTATAAGGCTTGATGAAGAGAAAAGCCAAAGAGTCTGAAATACTCTCAGAAGCGAGATGTCTATTTAAATAAAATGAAATGGCCAGCGCATTGCCCACGCGCCCGCTTGAACGCCACTTCCTGCCCCGCAGTGAGGAGTCCGGATCAACGCCCTTTTACCCCCATTGCGGGTATATTCTGGGGCTTTTTCTCTGCGATTTGCTTCTGGTTCAGGGCACAGTGGATCTCTGCTCTCGGGTCCTTTCCCCTGTTAATGAGCCGGTTCTCCGTCTCGGGTCGATTGCCCTCTCGGGGCTCTTGAAAGGCCCCAACTCCGAGCTCTTTAACCGGCGTTTCGGCCGACTTCCAAGGTACTGGCGTGTAGTTCATCCAATTCCCTGTTACCTCTTGGCAGCACGATTGAATCAATATTTTATGCTTTACGACTCGTTACTAAGATTATCTTTGCTGCTTGATCTGATCGTTTCTCTACTATTCTCAGCTTCAAGCTTGAGCTACTCTAGCTGAGGCACACGTCTTGGAAACGATGCTATTGGTCTTGGTAAAAAGTAACTGATATAGTGTCAACTTCATTTTGGCAAGCGAGGCTCTTATATGTCTTGCTTTATCTATTCATCTTCGTCAATCTTTTCAGCCTCTCGGTACAAGAAGAACTGCACAAAGATGGCCATGTCTAACAATAGGGTACCGAAGCTTCCCACCAACCATGACAGATTCACCAGGATGTACTGTCCATAGATCGCCTTTGCTTCTCCAGGTTGACACTCCGCATGGTGACGCAGCGACCCCACGTCCTGACTCCCTCGACAGACAGGTGAATAAGCCAGAATGGACAAAACGTAAGTCAAGTTCCCGATGCAAGCAAAGAGGAAGAAAAGCAGCGAGACGCCATCAGTAGACTTGCGGCGGAAGTTCAGAAGTAGTTGTGGAATTCGAGATCCCAGGTATAGAACGGCACAGAAGTATCCAAAGACTTGACCAAGGACGTCCAGTGCCAGAGGCTCGGAGTCTGACGAGGACTTCTTGGAGCCCGGGCTGAAGTACCAGCCCAGGATGCCGGCGGCGCAGACTAAAGCAATGGCCGTGCTGTTGAACGCGATGGCTTGGATGGTGGAGATACGGCGTTGGCGCCTCCGAGCCCGCGCGGTATCACTTGGATCGACGAAAGGCGTGGCGGGTGACAGATGTGTTCCATCGACAGAAGAGTTGAGGAGACCTCTGAAAGAGTGGAATGAGCTCGCGGAGAACCGGCGGCCTTGATCTGCGTCCGCAGCCGAAGTAGGATAGTCTTCAGCATTTGCTTGACCATTAGGCTTTGGTAAAAGCGACGACCTCTCAGTCGCTGGTGAACGCGCATTTTCAGCGTCCGTGTCACTATTCAATGCACCAGTCGCAATAGCATTTGGTTCAGGAGTCGGGGAAGTAGAGAACTCCTCCCGGATATTGAATCCACGGTAATAAAAGCATTGGCTGAGGAGAACAATGTCAGCTAAGGTGTAGTAGACCGCTAAAATGATCATAGTGGGCAGAACACCCTGCAGAACGGCGCCGAGGATGTTGAAAACATCACCAGCCAACCAGATAATGAGAAACACGAGCGAGAGACCATCTGCAGATTGACGGCGAAAGTTTTCAATAATCTGTGGCGAAAATACCACAACCCAGCATGAAATAGATATAGAACTATCGAGTCGAATTAGTGGACTGATTCCGGCGGCTGGAAATGTGGGGGCTAGTCGTGCAGAAAATCTCATGCAAGTCATACAGGAATTTCTGTTGGCCTATACAGGAGAATCATTTGATTGGAAGGGCATGTGCCGGTTTGCACATTGAGAACTCACCCACAGATGCCACTGAGGGCTTCTATATTCAAATTGGCGACCTGGGAAGGAAACATGGTGCCGACGATCGACGTTGGCCCTGGGTGGTTTATCGCTCCAACAGAACGCGAGACAATGGAACCTAGCAACTAGGTCTATGAGGTCTCAAGCTTCAATTTCAATTAAGCCCTCCAAAATTCGTTGTCACCGTACGATTGGGCAAAAGTACGCGAAGGAGAAAAGAATGGAGCTTCCTTTGGCTCCATTGTGGATGACGTCGGATGTCACGTGAGGTTCATCTATACAGATTCAACTTCGAGTATTTATTCGTGGTCACCACTTGAAAACTCGTAGGAATGTGTTGAACTCTCGAGCTTCAGTGACCAGGGCCTGAAAACTTACAGCTAGCGCCCTACCCCCTCTTGCAGATAGTTCTCGTTCAAGGGACCTGTTGTAAAGAATAGCCTAAGTCTCTCATCAGACCTTTTATACGCTAGACTTCTACTGTCACATTATTGAGAATGAGATTTCCTACGACTTCCCCTATAGGATTCGCATCGAATTCAACCAGTATATGCAAGACTATGGGTAAACCTGAACGAAATGTACCTCAAACGCCCCCTATGCTAATACAACCACAACCGTCAACCGAAACCGAAGTCAGATACTTTTTCGAAGCTTGAATACCGATGCAATGTCTTTAAGCTTGGGCAGCCAACCAGGCCTCGTGGGCCTTCTTCTGTCTCTCCCAGTCCTTGCGAAGCTTCTTCGCTCGGCTTTTAGTGATCTCTTCGCCAGCGATATCACGGGTGGGCATGCCCTCATCATCCCAGGCACTAAACTCATTGGTGCGGAACATTTCTAAATGGCTCAATTTGCCCTTCTCCAGTCGCAAGCGGACTTCCTCTTCCTTGGCCTGCTTCTGGGCGAGCTTTTGACGAGCACGTTCCTCCTTCTCCTCGCGGGCCTGGATCATCTCACGTGTGACAGGACGAACGAGAGCTGGGAGGTTCTCGCGGTCCTCGAGGTAGACACCCAATTCGAAGAGGTCGATGTCTCGCAAGCGGTCGCAAAGTGCCAGGATATCTTTGCCAGCAGAGTCAGATGACTGGAGGGAAGAAACCTTGGTGCGGAAGTTGGAGAGCACTTCAGCATAGGGCTTTGCAGAGTCTGAAACAGACTCAGGTGTTGAGTTTTGCTTGAGAGCCTCCTCAATAACTTGAGATGAAATTCCATCCTTTGAGCGAGCAGATGATCGAAGAGTGTCACGGATGTTAGAGAGCGGGTATAGGAAAGCCTTGGACTCCTCAGGCACATCGATACCAGACCATCCGATTTCACTGCTATCAGCAGAAGCAGCTCCGTTGAGACCAAAGGTGTTGATGATAGAAGTGATCCATCGAGCAGCCTCTTGAGCATCCTTCGGGTTAACCGAAGCCTTGTCAACACTGTTGTACTTTGAGATCAGATCGGAAATTGTCTGCATCGCAGCCGGGGTGTTGAAAGAATCGCAAAGCTGTTCGTGTAAGGCATCCTTCGCAGCTTGGAGATCGGCACCGAAAGTAGAGTCGGTGCCAGAGCCCTGAAAAGCTGCAGGGTCTCTCACTTTGATGAAATAGTTGTTAACCTTCTCCTCCCACGAGCTACCAAACGAGACAAGCTCGTCCGTAATCTCGACGCCATCTTTCCAGCCACCAAGAAGGAAGGTGATACGGAGACTTCTGGAGGTCCATTCTTTGCGCTCCAAAGCCTCCCGAATAGTCGTGAAGTTCTTCAAAGACTTTGACATCTTGGATCCCTGAATAGACAGGTGTCCCATGTGCAAGAAGTAGTTCACCCATTGCTCATGATTATGGAAGTATGCCTCACTCTGCGCCAGCTCGTTATCGTGATGGGGGAAAGCAAGATCGATACCACCCGAGTGAATATCCATCTGGTTACCTAGGCGAGCCGACGCCATAGCAGAGCACTCAATATGCCACCCAGGACGCCCTTTGCCCCAGGAGCTAGGCCAGCTGGGCTCTCCAGCCTTGGAAGATTTCCAGAGGGCAAAGTCAGATGCGCTACGCTTCTCAGTAGTCTTGC
>JAOYNU010007338.1:0-17954 GCA_026745395.1 Tympanopsis confertula
ATTATTATTATTATTATTATTATTATTATCGTTATTATTATTACTACTACTACCTCTCTTATAGATCCTAGTAGTATCTATAATAGTCCTCGTAATTAGTATACTAAGATAAAGGAGAAAAGTATATATAGTAAATTTTTTTATCTATACTAGCTTAGTAGTAGCTATAGAACTAATCCTAGGCGTCGGTAATCTTAGGACTAGATATCTAGTCGTAGTAGTACCCGCTACGGCTACTAATATACTAGTAATACTAATATTTAGTTAAGCGTACTAAGGGATATATATTAATAATATATCTAAAGTATATAACCGGAATAAGATATATATAGCTAAAAAGGATAAGATATCGCTAGTATCTAGCGGTATTAGTCTAATAGCCCTAGTCTACGAGTTTCTAGATATATTAAGTATATAGTAGGATATTCTCGGAGAGCTTAAATACTATATTAGTAAGAAATATATTATATAAATACTATAAGAAAAAGGGTTAGTAGAAGATATACTATATAAGGCTTATAATCTTATATCGAAAATATAGAGGAGGAGTAGCTATTATATAAGTCGATTACTTAATATTATATCGAGGTATAAATACGATATTATTATTATTATTATTATTATTATTACTTTTAGAGACTAATAGTAGATAATATAGCGAATTACGAGCGTTATTAGTAGTAGTATTAGTAGAGCTATACTCCCCTAGTATCGTTATAGCGTTTTTAGCTATTTTCGCTTTTTTCTTAGCCTCTTCTTTACGCCTTACTACCGCCTCTTTCTTCTTATTCTCCTATTCCTTCTACTTAGCCTCCTCCTCGTTTTTCTTATACGCCGCCTCCTCTATAGTTTTATAAATAAGTACTAAACGAGATATAATAATAATAATAATAATAATAATAATAATAATACTACCGAAAAAGAAGATAAATTAGAAAAACCTATAAGAAAGAAAAGAAAAAAAGAAATATAAAAGAAAGTTATAAGATTTAAATAAATAGCTATATAATTACTACGAGAATCTACGTAAAATAGAAGGAGTACTTATTAAACTACCCCTAACCCTTAAAAGAGATTAAAAGGTATTATATATTATTAACCCTAAGCTTTATAAAATATTCTTTTATTTAAATAAAAAAAGTATACGATATATTAATTATACTTTAATTATACTATAGTAATACCTTATTAGAAGAATAATATTAACTTATAATTACTATATATAATAAGTATATCGGGGCGACCTATTAGTAGAGGGGGTACTCTATTATAGATTAGTATATATATAAGTAGTAGATAGTATTACCTAATAATATAAGGGATAAAAACGGTTTTAGAGGAAGCCTATAAGTTAGGGATATAATCTAAAAGGGGTAAAAGAGGTAGCTAGGAGGTATACGCCTATATAAGGATAGAAGGGGAACCTACTGGAAAAGGGGGATCTAGTTCCTCGTAAAAGTTATACTACTATTATTATAATAGAATCTTTAATTAACTATACGCGATCTATACCGTATTTATACCTTATCTACGATACGTTTATATACTAGGATTACGACGCCTTCACTCTCTAACTTACGTACCCTAACCGAAGAAAGGCCTGACATAAATCCCCTTACGCCTCTTATACTCGTAGGAGCTTCCTATTCGCGGATAGCGGCGATTTTAATAGGATCTATTAATACGCCTTCTCTAGCTATAATAATTAAACCGAGATACTTAATACTTTTAATTTTAAATTTATACTTTAAGATATCTAAGTATAGGCTAGTTTTTTCGAGATATAAGAGTACTTCTTTTACTTAAATCCGATACTCTTCGAGGGTATTATCCGTATAGATAAAAATATTATTTATATAGGCTAAAATATAATAGTTAAGAAGATTACGAAAAACCTAGTTTATAAAATATTAGAATATAGAAAGACTATTTATAAGACTAAAAAAGGTAATAACCTATTTAAATAAACTATAGTATATATAAAAGGCCGTATTCTAGATATCTTTATTAACTATACGGATTCGATAGAATACTATTTTTATATCGAGTTTCGTATACTATTTAGCTATTTTAATTTAATATAAAATCTCTTTAATAAGTAGTAAAAGGTAACGATCGTACTTCGTAAAGCTATTTAAAGCCTTATAATTAATATAGAATTATAATCTTCTACTAGGTTTTCGGGTAAATAATATAAAGGTAGTAGCGGCTAATTAACTAGCGTATATAAAACTTTTTTCTAGGAGATCTATTAGGGTTTTTCGTAGTATAAGAAGCTCGTCTCGCGATATACTATATAGGGGTCCCTATAGTACTCTTAAGTCCCTCCTATTAGTTCTTTTAACTAGTTTAATATTTCTATCTAGCTCGTTTCGGTAAGGCGGTAATTCTTTTTAATTATATATAAAAGTATCCTAGAATTAAGTATATTAAAATAGTAGATATTTACGAATTTACTCTAGTATTAGTTCTTTCTTATTCTTAAAAGCCCGTTCGATATCCTTTAGGCTAGCGGCGAAGACTTTAAAGGCTCTCGGATCTTATTTTTTCGTATACTAGATCTTAATAACTATAATAACTACGATTACTAGTTTAGTACTATAAATAAATTCTTTCGAGTAGTAGATAATAATTTTAGAAATTAAAATAAAAGTAGTATCGGCTAATTTATCGTAAGTAACCCCGTTTTCTATAAGTTATAAGAGCCCTAGTATTAGGTCTCGACTCGTTTTTACTATATAATAGGCGTATTATTAGTACTAGTAATAGCTTTTAATATCTATTTCGAAGTAAACTATTTTATCTATAGTTCTAGCGATTCCGGTAATTCTTTTTAATATTCTAGGTTCTATTTTAAAATATAAAAAGTTTAAATAATTTACTAGTTTATTACTAATTAGAGTACTAAAAGAGTAATTTAAATTAAATAGGTATTTCGTATAATTTATTAGATTATTTATAATATTTACTTTAAAAAAAGTAGATCTATTTTCTCGGTTTTTCTTAGTATTTTTAGTATTTAATTAAATTTTCTTGTACTCTTATATATAACTTAGTATAAAAGCGACTAGGTTTCCGGCTCTTTAGTAGTAGTATTAAAAATAAGATTAATATAAGTAGCGGTAATCTTAATAGGGGTTTTCTTACTGTAAGGGTATAGGTACGGCTGGGTAGATATTTTATGCGTTTAGGGGCCAGCTAGTAATACCTAGGTGTGACGCCATATCTACGGTAGGCCTCCTAGATAGATATCTACTATAATTAAAGAGTTTTATAATAGATTTAATTAAGTAACTATAATACGATTAATCTAGCGGTAGGGTTTAGTGATATCTAGGCCCTAACCAGCTGCAGTTGCCTCCACTAAATCTCACACTTACTCTTCTAAGGTATACCTAAGGGATAGAACGTAATAGTATAACCTAGATATCCGTACTAGAAATAAGTACTAATTACTTTTCGGCATAATATTTCCTCTCGTATTACTTATTTCGAGTACTTTTTATAATACTAAAAGTCCGAGGAGAGGCCTAAGCCGATAGGGTATTTATTTAAATTCGGTATATTCTTACGAGTATATTAGGTAAAAGCTTATATAAAAGCGAGATTTAAATCGATATCTATAGGGTTATAGGATAGAGGAGTAGTAGAGATAGCGATAGTACTATTACTACGAGCTAGAAATAGTAGATATAATATAATATAAATAGCGGAAAAGGCTTTTAATATTTATATATTAGTCTAAATATAGTACTAATATTAGACCTATTCTATAAGTATATCCCTAATAGTCGCGCTAATAGTAGTATTTCGAATTAACTAGTTTACGCTATAACGAAGGTTATTAATTTTAATACTTTTAGCCTATTCTAATTTATCGGCTTCTATTAGTAGGTATTTGAATTTAGTATAGTAAGCATCGAAATCCGAGGTCCGTTATTTTAAATTAGTCTATTTTATATAAGTAGTATACTTATAATTAGTATTAGTATATAGACGGTTTAAATAGGTCTAGATATTTAAGAGTAGAGGTATTTCCTTTTTAAGCTTATTACTAATAAAAGGGGTAATTCTTATTAGCTAAGTTTTTTAAAGCTTTAAGGAGAGTAGTATTTTAATCGGAGATATTACTAAGTGCCTCTATATCGATTTATAGTTTTATACGAGTTTTATTTTACTAGTTTTAATACTCTAGTTTAGAGTTATCGAATTCGGCGAGTAGGGGTAAACGAGTATACCTCTTTATTCTAGTAGGTATAAGGAGTAAGATAAAAAGTATCGGAAAAAAAGGTATAGAAGCGAATAAATCTAGTAATCTCGGTAATCCTATAAGTAATTTAGTAGTTATAATAATATCGTTTTTAATATACGTATCGTTAAAGCCTACTATAAAAGCTATCGGTATTCGTAAGTAATATTAAAAACGTAGATCGCCTATTAGAAGCTCTTATTAGCTTAATATTAATTAACTCGCTATACGAGGAATTAGAGGTATAAGTCGCCTAAACGGAAGCCTAGATAACTTAAGTAAAAGCCTAGATAATTTAATCGGAGATATACGGATTACCTAGTTCGGAAGTATATAAAGTACTTAAAAATTAATTAACTCGTTTATAATAAAGAGCGGAATTCTAGAAGAAGTTAGATTATTTAATTTAAATACTAATAAAAGCTTAAAAAAAGGTAATCTAATTAATTATTAATAGTAATACGCTATAAATAGTAGTTTAAGGTACCGATAGACTTTTATTAATTAAATAATAAGAGTAAACTAGAACGAAGCTCTCGTAGGATCTAAAGTAGGGCTTCCCTAGCTCGTGATATAGTCACGTGACCATAATATGACCTCTTAGGTCCAACGGGTCTTACCCCGTTATATATTACCGAGTAAGTTATACGGAAAACTCTATTACTACCGATTATAAGAGGAGCCCTTATTAGTATAAAAAGAGGGCTTTCTCCCTAGAGATTCTATACTATCTTCTATTAGACCTAAATAGACCTACTTAAATACCTATAAATATAACTAAACTACTTCTACTTTTACTCGCTAATATAATAAAAATAACTACTAAATCCGCTAAAATAGATATTTCTTTCCCCTTTTTCCCCGGGCTCTCCGAAGAGAATACTATAGTATTAGTACTTAACCTTACTAAAACTACTATTATAAGGGTCCGAAGATTAGGGAGAGATAAACTACTAGCCCTTCTAGAGAAAAGCTACGAGAACCTCGTTTTAGTTAGTTTAATCGAGGTAAACTTTAATAGGGTATAAAGCCTATTAAAAGTTATACGAGAGGATAATAATATAAAAGGGGTTAATATTAATATCTTTTTAAAATTATTATATAGTAGTAAGATTAATATATAGTTTATATAGGTAATTTAAGAAGATTAAGATAAGGGTAGGTAATCGATAGGGTTTAGTAAGGTCGTCGGAGGGTATTAATATATAGGGCTCGATATAGTCGGAATTTAGTATAGGTAATAAGTTAGGTTATATAGGGCTAGCGTTTCTATCTATAATCGGTTTTAAATTAATAAAAATATATATTAATACTTTAAGCCTTTTAACGCCGTTACTCAGGGCAATTTTCTAACTTATATAAGTCGACTTACGGAATTACTTAACTCTATGAGTTAATAACTCTAATTCTTAGTAATTCCTACCTAAAGTGAGTTACTAACTCATATAAGTTAGTAACTCAAAGAGTTAGTGGAATTAGTGGAATTGTCATGGACTAGCACGAGTATAGTATAGCAGGTGGTAATAGATACCTATATAAAGGATAAAAATAGGTCCTAGAAGATACTTTTATACTAGGGATAAAGCTTTTACGCTAGGGATAGAGTTTAGGAATAGAAAAGGAGGTAGCTAAGAACACGCGCCTATATAAGGATAGAAAGGGAACCTACTAGAAAAGGGGATCTAGCTCCTCGTAAAGGTTATACTACTATTATTACGATAGAAGCTTTAATTAATTATACGCGATATATACCGTATCTATACCTTATCTACGATACGTATATATAATAGGATTACGACGCCTTTACTCTCTAACTTACGTACCCTAAGCGCTAAAAGGCCTGACAGGAATTAGTGGAATTAGTAGAATCATAGAATCACTTCTTACAACTCTAGTTATACGTAATACATTTACCCTAATATTACGAATATTAATTTTCACTTATTAATTAATTCTATAAAACTCTTTAATCGCGGTAGATATCTACCTAGAAGGCCTATAATAACTATTAGTGAGGCCTAGTTATTATTAGTTCTCCCTAATTAATACTATAGTATCCTCTTAGGCTACTTTTTACATATAATATCTTTATACTTCCCCTTAAAGTTAGTTTTCGATATAATATCGTAAAACTATTCCGATATATTTACTGTAAAGGGTTAAGACCCTTCTAAAAGCCTCGGCCACGCCCTAGCTAATTGTACGTAGCCCTATATGCAGTTTAGTTATTAGTTACGTGGTCCTTTTAACGTCATCCGGTACCCGTTATCTTCGCCGCCGTCTAGCTCTACGAATACTAGCTAGATCGATAAAAAAGTACTACCTCTAGAGCCGGAAGAACTTAAGCTCTCTAACGAACCTACTTTTAACCTTATAGCTTAACTATTAAGGCTAATAATCGATAATAGTAAATTCCGTCTTTCGATAGTGGCGAATCTTTCGATAGTAGCGAATTCTAGGACCCTAGGTACTATAACCCCTTATACGAGCTCGGTTCCCTCTCGGAGGTATTAGAAGAAGTATATAGCCCGGCTTTTTAACGAGTTATCCGAGACTATTACTAGTTAGATATCTAAGAGTACTAGTATATCGAACCCGTTAAGGAGTTTATTCGGGCTTACCCCTATTATACTAAAATCCTAATAATTAATTATAAGTTAAGCGGCTATAAGGTAAGAAGGCTAATTATATTAAAAGAATAAGATATATACCCGGAGGTAAGCCTATATTTCTTAATTTATTTTTTCTATATTACTATTTATCTAGGGGTAATATATATTAAAGAGGAGTTATATTATCCCTATTAATTGGTAAAAAGTAATCTAGAATATACCTATTTAAATAATCCGATCCTCGGTTATTAATAATTTCCGATAAGAACCCGTAGAACTTCTACTAGTATTCTTTAAATTATATTATATAGTCCTCTACTTTTATAGATATTATTTATTCGAATTAAATAAATTTTAATAGTCTATTAGTAATTACTATAATATATATTAGGTCCGATACGGATTTCATAAGTAAGCCGATTATAAAATCTATAGATATCTACTTCTAGAATCGGTCCGGGATCGGTAAGGGCTAGAGTAGGTTTTACTATAATTACTATAATATATAAATATAGTAGTAAAAGTCGTAGTTTTTCTAAAATCGTTTTACTATTTAGGATATTCTATCCTAATAATAATTATATTATAATATACTAAATATATTATTTAATCCCGGGTAGCCGATAAGTAATAACTCGTAGATATATTAGAAGATATTTATTTATAAAAGTTCCTTATTTAGTAGTTATAATCTTCTTTTATATAGTAGTACTTTTTATATATTAAAGCTATAGTTACTTACTTATTCCTTTATCCCGGACTCTTTCGGGTAGTATTTCTTACCTATTTTAATTACTTCTAGGTATACTCGGTATAATAGATCGTAATTAACCCTTTTATTATATAATTTCTATAAAACTTCGATTAAAAAGAATATTTCGCTAAATATAAGACTAAGTATATAGATTAATAGGGGTTATAAGATCCTATAGATCCTCTTTTTAGTACTATCCGTATCCTACTCTTATTTTAATAGGGTATCGGGGTAGCTAACGAGTAAGCCCGGTCGGTATTATAAGTAGAAGTAATAAGCCGAGAGCGTTTTAGTTTACTTTATTTATTACTCTATAATTTAGTAAGGTTAGGTAAATTACTTAAAGTTCTTATAATTAGTATATATAAAAAATAAATCTCTAATACTTTATAGCTTAGCTAACTACGTTTTTAGGTAGGCGATTACTACGAGTAGTTCTTTATCGTAGATAATATAGTTCTACTCCGCTTATATTAGGCGTACTAAGTAATATATAATTAGCTATAAGATCTTATTTACTTTTTTTTAAAAGAGATAACCCTTTAAGGTTTTCCCGGAGTAGTCGTATTCTATAATAGTTTTTTTATTAAAGTCCTATTAGGCGAGGATAAGTACTAATATAAACCGTTTTTTTAGTTTATCGAATATAATTTAATACTAGGCTATCTAAATAAATAATATATTCCGCTTCGTAAAATCGATTCATAAGTCTATTACTATCGAGAATCCGTCGATAAAATCTTTATAAAAATTCGTAAACCTAAAGAAATTATATAAGTTTTATAATTTTATCGGGGCCTCTTATTCCTTTATAATTACTAATTTCTCTAGGTTAACCCGGATCTTAATACTAATTTTAATAATATACTTAAGTTATTTAACTTTTTTTATTATAAAAGTATACTTTTCGAAGTTAAAATTTAAGCCCGTATTCTATAAGTATTAAATAATATATTTTACTTTTTCTATATAATCTTATTTTAATCCTAGTAAGTAGATAAGGATATTATTAAGATATACTATATAAACTAACTATAATAGGTCTCTAAGCGCTTTATTAATATATTATTAAAATATTATAAGGGCCCTAGCGAGGCCGAAAAAATAGATTAGCTATTTAAATAATTTATAACGTATTCGAAAAGCTATTTTTAATTTATCTATTTTCGTAATCCTAATTCGGTAGAAGGCTACTTTTATATCGACTTTTATAAATTACCGGGCTATCGATAGTATATATAAGGTTTCTTTAATTAAAAGGAGGTAGTATTAGTCCTATTCTATAATCTTATTAAGCGCTTAGTAATCTATATAGAAGCGTAAGCTATACCTTACTTTTTTTACGAATAGTACTAAAGTAATAGCTAAGGATATACTTATATAAATCTACCTTTTATCTATTAAGTCTATTAACTACTTCTAGAATTCGATTAATTTATCCCTAAATATAATATAAAATATCTTTTAAAGTAGTTCTATAGTCCTACTATTTATATCTTTTTTAATCTTTATATAGTAATCTCGGCGGCCTTAGTAAAAGGGTAATCCGCTTACTTAGTCCTTATCGAAGAGTACTTAGAATTCTTCTAATTCTAGTAGGAGTATAGGCTTTTTATTTTAAACTTTTTTTATTAAAGGAAAATAAAGTAAAAGTATAATATATTACGAGTAGTTTTTAATTAATATCGATAGTTTTTTAATCGAAATCGAAAAAAACTCGTTTTTCCCCTAATAATTTTAGACTTTTTTATCGGCGAGGAGGTTAAATAAAGTCGCCGAAATTTCGATAATTTTCTTTATCGGGCTCTACTTATTTATACTATAAACGAGTAACTAGTTTATAGTACCTATTTCGATATTTTTTCTTTTATATTTATAATAATACCCCGGTATTCTATCTAAAAGAGCCCTAAAATCGTACTTTTCTCTATATTTTTTATTATATACTAGTACGCGAGTAATCTCTAATTATCGATATTAATTATTATTCTAACTATATATATAATACTAGGCTTACCTTAGATTACTTTTATAACTTATTATAAGGTTTATAGTTAGGCGAGGGTAATTAAATCTAACTCTAATTATTATATAATATAATTACTTATAGTAATATAATAGTTATATCTAGAGTCTATTTAGTAGATAAAGAAATTAGTATTATTAAACCTTATAGGAATTATAAAAGGGGAGCTATTTATATAGTTAAGTACTTTTTTATCTTTTATTCGAGAATATATAATATCTAATCCTACGCTATCCGTAGATTTTATTATTCTATTCTTAGTAGCTACCTGCCTTTAGGTAAGACTCTCTCCGGGGGCTATTCTTTTTCCGACTCTATATCTTTATCCCCTCGTCGACTTCTAGTATACTATTCTATATTTTAGGGTAGGCGGGGAGGAGGTAGTAGTCTTTTATTATATACTCTAGTAAAGTATAGTATAAGTACTCTCTTTTATTTTATCGGGCTTAATATATTTCTTCTATTACTTATATTATATAATTTTAAAATATATTCGTAGTAAGCCCGGGGTAGGGGTAAGGGCTAGATATACCTTATCTATCTTTATACTTACTTTACTTTTTATAGCCCCTCTATCCTAAGTATTATCCGTTATTAAAGTCCCCGGAGGACGCGGTACTATTTACCCCTATTATCGGGGTATTATTATCGTATAATTAGTCGGCTCCCGGGGCATAATAGATACCCGTCTTATTAAACTTTTTCTCTAAGTCCTATACTTTGATATCTTAGGTAGAGTTGTAATTAATCAGTAATTAGCTTTAATTCACGATTCACTAATTAAGGTTTAATCATAATTAACTGATTTATAATTAACTTAATTAGTAATTAACTAATTAACGATTAAAAGTTAATAGATTAAGTTAATCGTTAATCGATTAACTAATTAACTTTAGTAATAATAGTTTTATATAAGAGATAAACTAAAAAGTGGGGCTTATAATAAAAGTAGGCCTTATAAAAGTGGGCCCTATATAAGTAAGAACTTAAATATTAAGTAGTATTAGTCTTATATAATATATATATTATAAAAGTAGGTCCTATAAGAAAAATAGGTCCTATATAAGTAATAACTCAAATATTAAGTAGTATTAGTCTTATATAAAATATATATTATAAAAGTGATTCCTATAAGAAAAGTGGGTCCTATATAAGTAATAACTTCAATATTAAGTAGTATTAGTCTTATATAATATATATATTGTAAAAGTGGGTCCTATAAGAAAAGTGGTTCCTAGATTAAGTACTAAGAAAATATGGTTTATATAATTAAATAATAAATTAATACTAGTATATAGCTTATATAATATATAAAAGTGGGTCCTATAAAATTAAGAAATCACTTATATTTATATAAATATATATTATTTATATTATTTAATAAAATTAAAAGTGGGGCTGGGGCTTATAGGATAAGTGGGGCTAAAAGATAAAGTAGGCCTTATATAGATATATAATATAATTTAGGTTAAATAGCTACTCTACTTACTAAAATATATAGACCCACTTTTCTTATAAGACCTAATTTTCTTTTATACTATATAATACAAATACTATAAAATATTAAAGTAAAAATTATTATATTATAAGATTAGGCCTACTTTTTATTTAGGACCTACTTTTTTATATTAAAACCCCTATATCTTACCTTATAAAGATAATTACGTAATATAAAGTAATAGTTAGATTAAGCTAATTTTTTCCTATATTTTAAAGTAGCTTACGTAATATGTATATATATTTTAAAAAAATTAATTAGTTAATCAATTAACGATTAACTTAATCGATTAACTTTTAATCGTTAATTAGTTAATTACTAATAAAGTTAATTATAAATCAGTAGATTTTAATCATAATTAAGTTAATCGTGAATCGATTAAAAGTTAATAATAAATCATGAATCAAAATTTACAACTCTGATCTTAGGTAAGGGCTCTATAGCCTATTACTACTTTAATATAATTCGATTTACTAATTAATCTTCTAATAGCTTTACCTTATATCCGGGGGGGAAACTATTATCGTAACTAGTAGATTTTAAAGTTATAGTCCTAGTTTAAACTACTAGTAGTAGTTATTAGCTATTTAAATTTAATAAGAAAATCGCTAAAGATATCTATATTTATTATAGGGAGTTTACTAAATTTTACTTTAGCTATTTAGTAGTAGTAGGGGTTATTATAAGTATTATTTAAGTAGTTTAGGAATATAATCGGTTTATATTTACTATTACTACTACCTATTTTATAAAAAATAGCGACCTATTCTTAGATATTAGCTATTAATTTACTCTATAAATAGATCTATTTATTATAGTTTATACTAATAATATCCGTATCGACTACTAGTTTATATTAGATCGTAGCCTTCTAGGTTATAAAAGTCTACTTATTACTATTATACTATTCTCTTTCTAGGAGCCGCTTCTATCTATATAGTACTTTAGCTAAGAGCTAGGCGACTTCCTACTATAAGTAGGTAATCTCTATCTAGAAATCTTATTAGTCCTTATTTTAGGCTAGACCGGGTCTAGTCGGCCCCCCTACTAAGTTCTACTAAATACCTCTTATTTAAAAATCGAATTCGTCGTCTAATACTATTTTAACTACTTTTATCTCTAGTTAGTTTAAATACGATAGATATATAAAAGACTAGTCCTATTAGTAAAAATACAAATAGGTATTAATAGTATATTAATCTATCGTATATAGAAAAAGAAAAGAGAAAGATCTATATATATAGTATAATTAAAGTAGATATACCCGGTTATAAGTAGGTCACGTGATTAGGTTAGGTCCAGCCCTGGCCGAACACGAGGTTCTAGGCACAGGCCAGTAGGCCTAGGTCCATGATATAAAAGCTAATAAAAGTTTTAAAAAAGGGATCTAATTAATTATTAATAGTAAAGCGCTATAAATAGTAGTTTAAGGTACTAATAGACTTTTATTAATTAGATAACGAGAGTAAGCTAAACGAAGCTCTTGTAGTATCTAAAGTATAGTTTCCCCGCTCGTAATATAGTTATATAACCATAACCTCTTTAGGTCCTACGGGTCTTACCCCGTAACAATTTTAAGGTATTATTTTAAGATATTATTTTTAAGCTATTATTTTTGCTATTATTGGAGATATTATTTTTAAGGCATTATTATAACGTATTATTTTTAAGGTATTATTTGAGTTTATTTTTTAGTATTATTTTCAGGTATTATTTTGAGGCATTATTTTGAGGCAATTTTGAGGTATTATTTTAAGGTATTATTTTTAAGGTATAGTAGAACCTCGATTATAATATATAATCCTGATACAGGCTACCTTAATATATCGCGAGGATATTATATAAACGAGGATTACGTAATAAAGACTATATACTATATAAATTAGGTAAACTCTTATCTAAAATAGCTATCTAGAGTCGTCTAGGTCTTACGCTATATTATATTATAGCGTAAAGATACCCCCTATACCCTCTACTACTTTATAACTAAAGATAGGAAGCCTATATCTACTATAGGTATGCCTTAAAGATATCTTACTATAATATTTATTACTTTAATCCCCTAAAAGTCCGATAGAATAACTAACTCTTCTTAGGTATCGTTATCTTCGTAATTAGACTACTAATTATATCGGCCTACGATATTATCTATAGAAGCTTCTAACGTAGAACCTAGCGTATCCTCGAATTCTTCCTCTTCTAGATTAATAAAGTTATCGATAGCTATAGTCTCCTTAATTCTTAATACTTACCGGTATTTCTTAAACTCTACTTCGAGGTTAGCTTCTTACTATTTAGTATTATCTTTAACTTTAGTACCGGTAATAAGTTAGCTCTTAATCTAGTAGTTTCGGATAGTATTAGGTATTAATCTTAATATTAGGCCTCGATTACCTAGTATATAGCTTATTATCAGAGCACGGGGATGCCGTAGCTGGCACCGTAGTTAAGGAATAGGTTAGTAGGTTATATGACCATATATCACGTAACGTGCGTAGGGCTAGAAGCTTATCTTCTAGCCTACTAGTATAATATAACTTAGAATAATTAACGCTCTTTATACACAATAACATACCTATAGTAAAATCTCACACTTATAATAGCTATAAATTATATAAGGGGTCCCCGCTATAGAAGGCACTATTATAGATAAAGTCTAACTACTTCGAACAATAGTTAACCTTTATATTATAAATAATACTTTAATTAAGCGGCTAGAAGACTACTATAATGTTCTTCGGTAACTAATTAACTATAATATTTTTTAAGGTTCCCTCCTTTATAAAGTAGAAGAACCTAACGGCCTTCTATCTTCTAGTCGAACTATTATAGATAGTTAGCGAAGATAATAGTATTTATCTATACTAAAGCGTTACTATAGTATTTAATCGGAAGGCTTTCGATAAGCTTATTATAGCGGCTAAAATAGTATAGGTTTCGTAACTTACCGATTATCTATAGCTCGAGTTTATAGCTACTACTAGTATTATAAGTAAGAAGAAGCGTAACCCGTATTTTATCCTATTTACTACTAGAGATATACTATCTCGAGAGTATAGAGTTAGGTATTAGCTTCTAGAAGAGGCCTATTTCGTTATAGTTATAGATATCTTTAGTACTAAAGCGGCGATAGCGTATAAGTAACTCGTCCTTCTCTTTCGTAGCTATATCGATATCTACGGATACTACTTTACCCTAGTACTAGCGGTATTTAATACCGTATCTATACTTAAAATACGTAAGCTAACTACTTAACTAATAAAGTTCTAGAAGGTCTTTATATTAATTAAATTTAGTCAATAGTTTTAATACTATTTTATAGATTATAGCGCTAGTAATTATTACGTATTTAGACTCGAAAATATCTATCTAATCGACTAAAGCGGACTCTAATTCTATATACTTTACGCCGCGAAATCGAAGAAGAAATAGCTTTAACTTAAGGCGCGTATCGATTACTTTAAGAGTATTAATAGCTAATATACTATCGAGCCCTCGAGTCTATTATAAAAGCGAGCTTTAGAGGATTTTATAGCTAAATTTAGCTTTAAACTACTCGCCGAGTTACTTATATTTAATACCGATATTCTCCTAAACGTATCGATAAACGGCTTATTTATAGGCTAACGGTATATTACGCCGGCGGCGTATAGAAGAGGATATCGAAACCTATATTAGTAGTAAGGTTACTACCTAAATAACGTATTAGCTTTACTATAATAGTATAAAAGTCTATTAAGATATCGTAACTAACGAAATTAATAAAAAAAGTATACTTTTTAGGCGTATTTATAGCGTATTTTTACAGTATTAAAACGTATTTTTTTTATACCGATATATTAATATTATATAGTAACTAAGTATAAAAGCTTAATATATATTTATAGGCGAGGATTATTATACTATTAGGGATTTATATAGAAAACGCTAATAAAAAAACAACGTACCGAGAAACCTTAACATATAGCGCGAATATCGTAATACTAGGAGATGATATAATCGAGGTTCCACTATATTATTTTTAAGCTATTATTTAAGATATTATTTTAAGGCATTATTTAAGGCATTATTTTAAGGCAATATTTTAAGGTAATTTTGAGGTATTATTTTGAGGTATTTTTTTGAGGCATTATTTTTATGTATTTTTTAAGGTATTATTTTTAAGGCAATTTTTAAGGCATTATTTTGAGGCATTATTTTGAGTTATTATTTTGAGTTATAATTTTAAGGTATTTTTAAAGGCATCATTTTTAAGGCAATTTTTAAGGCATTTTTAAGGCATTATTTTGAGGTTTTATTTTAAGGCATTATTTTTAGGTATTTTTTAAGGTATTATTTTTAAGGCAATTTTTAAGGCGTTATTTTGAGGCATTATTTTAAGGTATTATTTTGAGTCATTATTTTAAGGTATTTTTTAAGGCATCATTTTTAATACAATTTTTAAGGCAATTTTTAAGGCAATTTTTAAGTCATTATTTTGAGGTATTATTTTAAGGTATTATTTTATGTAAAGATATCGCAGGTAAAGGGTAGCCTAAGAGGATACCGTGGTATTAATTAGGGATAACTAGTAATAGCTAGCCGCTACTAATAGTTATAATAGGCCTCCTAGGTAGATACCTATTATAATTAAAAAGTTTTTTAGAATTAATTTAATAAATAAAAATTAATATTCGTAATATTAGGGTAAAAGTATTACGTATAACCCTATATTACCTAAATAAAATTATTAGAAATTTTATAAGTTATAAGCTTAGTAATCTTATAAGAAGAAGGTATAGGTTAAAAGAAATTAATTTTAATAGCTTTATAGTAGTATAGTTTAGAATACCCCGAAAGAGGGTATAATAATAGAAACTAAATAGTATATCTAAATATTAGTAATAGTATAATAGAAAATAAGTTAATCTATAGAGATATAGTTAGTATCGTACTACTAGTATATTAAATAGGTATATTAGTAGAAGATATCTAGGTATCCGAAGGATATAAGAAGATATATAGGGAACCCTTAGTATAGGTATACCGTATAGTACTAGAGTAATAACTAAAAACTATAGTATCTATAGTATATAAACTAGAACGCGATTAGCGCGTACCCGGTATAGATAACTATAGGTTTAGTAACTTATCGGATAGTTAAAGCGCGGCGGGTTTAGCCTTATTTATATTCTCGATACCCTAGAGATTACTAATAGTATTAAATACCTATTATAAGTAAGTAGTACTTAAATATATCTATAAGTCGAATATATAATATAACGAAGTACTATATCGAAACCCCTACTTTAGATAAAACCTACTACTATTAGAAATAAGTATTAACTTTCGGGTAAAGGATTAGTTAATACCGAATAAGTAACCTTAAGGGCCGTACTTACTATAAAAGAAACTAAGAAATAGAAGATCGAGTACTTAAAAGAAAAGAAACTAGTAAGAGATAACGATTAGATAGTCTAGAAGTAAATAGTTAAAAAGTCTTTTAGGATAATCTCGATTATCCTAGATAAAAGAGAACTAGTTAATATAAACCTATTAGTAGATACTTATATAGTAACCTAGCTTATAAATATAATTAGTAGTAGGCTATATAATACTTATAATTACTATAAATTATCGTATAATATATAGACTAAACTTAATATAGTAATAAAACTTATACTTATTTAAGAAAGAATAATAATATAGGACGATATAATTAAACTAAAAATAATAAATAACGTAATAGCTAGCTAGTTTATTACTAGAATAGAATAGATATTCGCTAAATACTAACCTCTTTTTAATATAAATATAGATATATATACTAAAGTTTTAGTAAAAGGTTATAACTAGCCGATACTTAGAACTAGTAATTATAGTATTAATAGTAAAAGGCGTTATTACCGATAACTAAGGAATATACTATAAAATATTACGATTGATTAGAGAAACTAAGCGAAATAAAATACTATATAGAAATTAAAGTAGAAATAAGGATAATAATAGTAGTAAAGATAAGAAGAAAAACGATAAGAAGAAAATATAAATAATTAACGATAAAATAAATATAATATTCCAAGACAGAGGGTATCACGTCTTACTGTATTTTTTTATCGTGGCATAGCTCGGATGGGTTCAAAATCTATCCGGCTATACGAATCTTTAATTATAAAAATAAATATAATATACTATCGATATAGTAGGCCCGGCTATAAGAAGAACGAATACTATATTACTAAGTATAAGGATAGTACTAAACTACCGGATAACGGTATAAAAAAATATTCCGGAAATTTAAGAAAAGGGGTAATTAGAAGTAAAACTAATACTAGTAATAAGGAATTAACCTATTATAAGTATAAGTAAAAAGGGTACCTAAAAAAAGACTACTTATAAAATAATATATAATATAAAAAGACTTTATTTATAGATAAATAGTAAACTTTAAACCCTAAGATTAATATAAGAATCTAAGGGAGAGAATCGTATAATTAGGCTACTATAGTACTAGGCTATATAATACTTAAGTAAGATAAGGTAAAGCCTTAGATATTCGATATAAGTTCGGATATCAATATAGCGAATAGAATAGTAACTATTATAAAAGGTACGGCGAAGCGATTCCTAGATAGGTATAATTTTATAACTAGAAGTAGAATAGTTAGTACTACTAATATATATACCGTATTAATTACGATAATAGGTAAGAAATCGGAGATACTTATAAGCCTATTAGATATCGTTATAGTACTAAACTTAATATCTTATTTTTATTAGTAGTTTTTATTATATCTACTAGTATAGTATATAGGCCTTTTTCTTCTTTAGAAGTT
>JAOYNU010007449.1:0-17954 GCA_026745395.1 Tympanopsis confertula
TGGGGGGGGGGGGGGGGGGGGGGGCGATACTTTTGAATAGCACCTCCGTACTAGTTATATTTACTAAAATATTATTTACTCTAGTATCCTTTATAATATTATACTATTATAAAGTTTTTATTAGGCTTTTTATTTTATCGATATCGACTTTAATTGGGCCGGCTATTACGAGCTTTTCGTACCTTTTATCTAGATAAGCGAATAGATCTTCGTTATTTAATTTACTAATATCGATATCGATTTCTATAAAAACTATTACGAGGTAAGACCCGTAGGACCTAAGAGGTTATAAGTACGTGATTATATTACGAATAGGGAAACCCTACTTTAGAATTTTCGAGAGCTTTATTTAGCTTATTTTTATTATTTAATTAATAAATCTATTAGTACCCTAAACTAGTATTAGTAATATATTACTATTAATAATTAATTAATTTCTTTTAAAAAATTTAATTAATTTCTAAATTAAATAATCTAATTTCTCTTAGAGTTTTATTCTTTATTATAAATTAATTAATTAATTTAAATAATTCGTATACTTCTAAATTAAGTTATCCGTATATTTCTAATTAAGTTATTTAAATTTATATTTAAATTATTTAAAATTCTATTTAAATAATTTATATTTCTAATTCCTCGTATAGTTAATTAATTAATACTAAATTAATAAGAGTTTCTAATAGGCGATTTATACTTTTAATACTATTTATAAATACCGATAGCTTTTATAATAAGCCCTAATAATATTTATATTAAAATTAATATTATTATAACTATTAAATTATTTATAGGATTATTAAAATTACTAGATTTATTTATTTTTATATTTTCTTTTCTAATACTTTTTATCTTATTCCTTATACTTATTAAAATAAAGAAATATATTTATTTACTTTTACTTATTAAATTTAATAGTTCTAAACTAGAATATCGAAATTAATAAAGTAAAATATATAAAAAACTTCGAATTAATATAGAAGTATTTAATAGTATTTTTAATTAAATTATTATTTTCTTTATAATTTTATAAAAACTCGGCTAATAAAAATTATATTTTTTAATTAGTACTAAATTTAAAAAAGAAATACTTTTATTTTTAAATATTTAGATTTATTTAAACTATTTATATACTAATCCGGATTACGAATATACTACTTATATAAAATAAATTAATTTAAAATAAAGAATTTCGGATTTCGATATTTATTATATTAAATTAGAATACTTATTAATAGAATTTAATAAATTAGAATAAACTAAAAATATTAAAATTTATAATTTTTATTATAATATAAATTAGTTAATTTAAAATATTATTATTAATAAGATTATTAAAGATATATTTATAAAATAAGTCTAATATTATTACTATATTTAGGCTTATATATAAATATTAAAAGCTTTTTCTACTATTTATATTATATTATATCTACTATTTCTAGCTTATAGTAATACTATTATTACTATTTCTATTTTTCTTTTACTTATAATTTTATAAATATCGATTTAAATCTTATTCTTATATAAGTTTTTATTTAATATACTCGTAAAAATATACCGAATTTAAATAAATACTTTATTAATTTAAATTTTTTAAAAACTTTTAGTATTATAGAAAATACTCGAAATAAGTAATATAAGAGGAAATATTATATTAAAAAATAACTAGTATTTATTTCTAATATAAATATCTAAGTTATATTATTATTTTCTATTTTTTAAGTATATTTTAAAAAAGTAAAAAAACTTTTATTAAAATTATTATTATTTATATTAAATTTATTTTTAATACTATTACTAAAGAATCGAAAAATTAATTATTTTTATATTAAATTATATATAAAAGTATAAGAAAATTTAATTAAAATACTAAAAGTATTAAAAAAAAACTTAAAAAAAATCTACTTTTTTTAATATAAATATTATAATTAATCGAATAAATTATACGAAATATTTATTTAATTTAAATTATTCTTCTAGTATTCTAATTAATAATAAATTAATAATTTATTTAAATTTTTTATAATTTATAATAGAATTTATAATATAAAAAAGAATTATTAGAATAATTAGAACTATAGATAAATTAATTTACTTCGAAATAGATATTAAAAACTATTAATAGTATTACTAATACTCCTATTATATAGTAAAAATAAGCTAAGACTTAATACTAGGGCTCTTATAATTTATAGAAGATAAAATTATTTATAATAAATCTACTAATATTACTTTTATTTTAATTTCTAAAACTATTATCTACTATTCGAAAGAACTTATTTATAATACTAAACTAGTAATTATAAGTATTATAACTATTAAAATTAAATATATAAAAAAGTAAAATCTAATAATTTTTAAAGTTTTTACTACGAATTTAAAAGATATTAAATATACTCTTAAAAATAAAAATAAACTAATACTAGAGTAAATTTATAAATACCTACTACTTTAATACGCTTAATTCTAGGATATTTTCGTATATAATTAAGAAGAATTACTACCTTATTAAAACGATTTAGATATAAATATCGATTTAGTTAAAAGAACTAATAGAAAAGACCTAAAAGTACTATAAAGACTTTTATATAGTATATTATAAGACGAGTTTCTTATACTATAAAAAACCCTTATAAACCTACTTAAAAAAGGGTTTATCTATACTAGTTAATTAACTACTATTACTTTTATACTATTTATCTATAAACCTAGTAAAAGTTTATAATTCTATATTATCTATAGGGCTCTAAATAATTTTACGAAGTATAATTATTACTTTTTACTACTAATCGGAAAGACCTTATACTAGATTAGAATAGCTAAATAGTATACGAAACTCGATATAAAAATAGTATCCTATTATATCTAAATAATAGATAAAAATATCTAAAAAACGGTATTTCGTATATACTATAGTCTATTCGAATAAATTATTACTCTTTTTAATCTTATAAATAGTCTTTCTATATTCTAATATTTTATAAATTAAGTTTTTTATAATCTTCTCGACTACTATATTTTAATTTATATAAATAATATTTTTATTTATACGGATAGTACTTTCGAAGAATATAGGATTTAGGTAAAAGAAATACTATTATATCTCGAAAAAATTAGTTTATATTTAGATATCCGAAATACGAGTTCGAAATTAGAAATATTAAATACTTTAATTTAATTATTATAACTAATAAAAACTTATTAATAGATCTTACTAAAATCGCTATTATTTATAAATAGGAAATTTATACGAGTATAAAAAGTATAAAAGGATTTATCGGTTTTACTAACTACTATTATAAATTTATATACGATTTTAATAAATTTATAAACTATTTTTATTAGATTATAAAGAAAAATATATTTATCGAATAATTAAAAGTAATATAATAGGTTTTCGAGACTTTTAAAGAATATTTCTTAATTAGTAGAGTACTCGCTTATTAAGATACTAATCGAAATATATATATCGAATATAATACTTCTAGATTTACTATTAGAAAATAATTAGTTTAATAATATAATATTCTTTAATACTTTATTACTTTTTTTATATAAAATATCGCTAGCTAAATAAAACTACCTAATTTACGATAAAGAACCCCTCTTAATTATTACTAGAATTACGGAATAATATATAGAATTATATAAATAAATTTCTTTAACGACTATTATAGATTATAAAAACTTAGAATACTTCTATAAAAAGAGATATCTATTAGAATACTAAGTATTTATAATTAAAGATTCGTATAGCCGGATAGATTTTGAACCTATCCGAGCTATACTACGATAAAAAAATATAGTAAGACGTAATGCCTTCTATCTTTAAAGCTTAGTAACTAGTATAAACTTAATAAATTTTCGTAATAAACTTTCGTAACCGCGCTAAAGAAAGCCAAGCCCCGAATGACCGAAACTCAATCCCCATATATCCGAAAGTTTAGTATGGGTGACGAGTCAGGTCACGTGGGGCTGGCGTTTCTGTCTGCAATCGGTTTTAAATCAATAAAAAGATACGTTGATACTTTGAGCCTTTTAACGCCGTAGCTTAGGGCAGGAATACTAAGTATATTAAATAGAATTATTAGAAGTACTACTTCTATAAAAAACGGTTTATAGGCCTAGAAAACTATTATAAGTTCTAGATATTCTCTTATATATAAATATTTATAATAATAGTTCTAAATATACTAAAAACCGATATTTATAATTCTAAAAAAAACTTAGGATTTTATTATAATAATTTTAGAAATAAATACTAGAATATAACTATTTTACTAACTAGAATTTCGAGATTTATAGAAAATTATAAGAGTAGTAGACCTTTTATATAAAGAACTAATATAACTAGTTCTTAAGAAAATACTAGTATTCTTTTTAAGATTAGTACTTCTTATAATAGCCTAGATCTTAGAAGCTTCTATTAATAATTCTTAATTCTTTCTATACGGTAAATTATAAATCCTAAACTATAAACCCTTTTATATAGCTTTAATCTAGTAGTACTACGATTTAGTTATTAGAAAATACTTTATCTATAAGACTTTTATTTTTATACTTATATAATCATTCTTCTAACCTAAATTTAGAATAAATATTTATAAATTTATAAAAACTTATTCGATATATAGTAAAAATAAGATTTAGAAATAGAAAAAATATAATTTATTATAATTTTTACTAATACTATTACGAAATTAAACTTCTATTTTAATAGATTTTATAAAATATCTATTAATCGAATAAAAATACGAGTAGCTACTAGTAGTTCCGGATATTTTTCTAAAAACTTTATCCTAATACTATTATAAATAAGAAGGATAAATAATATAATTAAAAAAATTTTAATTTATATTTATATATACTATAAACCCCCTAAATTTATTATTTCTAATAGAAAAAGGTAATAAATAAATAGTTTCTAGAAATACTTCTATAAATTATTAAAAATCGAAAAAAGCTCTTAATAGTTTACTATTTATAAATTATTAGTACTACTAAAAAGATAAATAAAGAAGTATAATAATTCTTATACTATTATATTACTTTTAATTAATAGGACTAGGTTATATAATTATTAGTAATTTAATTAGTTTTTAATAATAGGCCCTAATATACGAGAAGAAATATTTTACTTTTCTTTATTATTTATAATTATAATATTAATTTTATTTAAATAAATAAGAAATAGAGCTATATTAATAATAAATATATAATAATTAAGAATATAATTTTAAAGTTCTAAGAAATCTAATAATAAGTAATAGCTATTCTCGTAAATAATTAATAAATAATAGAAAAATAAATAAATTAATACTAATATATTACTAAGAATTTTAAAATAAGTAATTAAATTTAATTAGATTTTAGGAATATTTAAATAAAGTATTTAAATAAAAAACTAAATTAGTTATATATAAAATATACTATTATAAAAGTAATTATACTAAATATTTATAAATTTAATATCCCTACTAGTATTTATAATCGCTTCTATTTAGATCTTTTATATTTAGTAGAGTATAAAAACCTATTATTATAATAGTTATAAAATAAAATTACCCTACTAATTATAATAAATAGAGAATACGAATTCTAAATAGAAATATTTTTTTATATTAGAAAATATAAAAATAAATATATTATATAAGTAAAATAAACTAGATATAAAATCTTTACTCCTATAAGCCTAGAAAATATCGAAAATACTATAGCTTTAAATAACTAAGAAGTAAAATAGGGGAATATTAGATAGAATAATAATCCGAAAGAGTACTATTTAATAAAAACGGGGTACTTAAAAGTATAATAGAAGAGATTTAATACCGAAAAAAAGAAAAAAAGAAAAAGTAATATTATAAAGTAATACTTATAAGATTTAAGAAATTATAAGTATATAACTATATTATAAATAGGGAAACTATACTTTAGACTATATAAGAGCTTCGTTTAGCTTACTCTTGTTATCTAATTAATAAAAATCTATCGGTACCCTAAACTACTATTAGTAGCGCGTTACCGTTAATAAAAATAAGTAATATATCTTTAGTTATTTTTATAAAAAAACCGGGTAAGAAATAGTATAAGATCTTCTTAATAATTAATATTTTTATTATATTGATATATAAATTTATAAGTATTTAAATAAGTTTATTAAATTTTAATAGAAAATAGTATAGAATCTTTTTAGAGAAATCTTTCTTTTTAAATTAATAAAAGCTCCTCTTATAAATAGTAGTTATAGAATTTTCTATATATTTTACGTAGTAAAGTATAAGGAGATTTTCGGATATATAAGGATTAAGTTCTTAGTATTCGGCGTTTAGTTTTCTATAGTATATTTATAAAAATTTTATTACTAAATTTTATTAAATTTATACTAGTTATTAAAATTTAAAATTAAAAAGTATTATATCTTAATAAAAAAAATTTACCGAAGGAGAGCTCGGATAGGTATACAATCTATCTAGCCATACGAATCTTTAAATAAAAAACCAGACTAGCTAAGCCTAAGTAGGGATAGTATATAGGATATATAGGGGGGCGACCTCCGTATACATTAACTCAGAAGGATAAGGATACTATAATAATTAGGGTAAATAGTACTAATACTAATAGACCTTAACCCTAGGCCTAGAGAGTGTGCCCCCCTTTTGCACGCGCCCCGATATTATACGCTTATAAATACCGCTTTCTTCTAGCCCTTAGAAATCAACTAAAATAACGACTTTTTTAAATTAATTACGATATATCTACTTAGTAGATTTAATAGTATTATCTACTAAGCTTCGTAAAGAAGCCCTAGAAGCTAATCGTATTAAAAAACTAACTTTTAGTAAAATTAGCCGACGATATAGTATTTACTATACTACGCTTTCGCGCGCTACGAAAAGCTATTAATTAAAGTCCGAAAGTAGTAAACATTAGTAGATATTATTTTAAGAAGTAGAAGATTTTATTTCTTTATAGATATTATCCGAAGAAAGTTATAGCCGAGTAATTAGTACGCTTTAAATTAGAAGGTTTATAAATTATATAGCTAGCTACGATAAACCTCTCGGAAAAAACTAGTTTTAAGGCTTTTTATAGCGTTATCTAGTACTTAAAACGAAGCCTATATATTCTATTAAATACTCTCGATTAAAAAGACTATCTTCTAGTACTATAAAAGGCTTTTACGACTTTCTAGCGAAAATTCTAAAAGAGAAGGATATTTTACTATATAATATTACTAATATCGACGAAATAGGCGTAGTTAAAGGCGAATTTCAGCCCGGAAAAGTAGTAGGAATAGTTATTATAGCTTATACGAATATTTCGGTACTAGATACTATAGAATAGGTCTCTATCCTCGAAACTATTACTACGGATAGCTACTATCTTACGCCTATTATTATTTATACTAGTAAAATACTATAAGTATAATAATTTAAAGATAAAATACTTAATTAGTAGTATATAAGTACTAAAAGTAGATAATTAAATATAGATATTATATTAGAATAGTTTAAGAAGGTCTATTTACTAGAAACGAAGCTATTAGATAGCGCGTACTATCTCTTAATACTCGATTAGTATTCGACCTATATTACGATCGATTTCTAGTATATTTACTTCTATATTCCTCTTACGAGCTTTAATTACTAGATAGTATTACGTTTTCGGTACTAAAATACGCTTTTCGCTAAGAGATAGCGAAGTACGGCTATCTTCCTTCGTCCGTATTACTTAGTAAATAATAAATTTTATCCTATAATACTACTTCTAATAAGGCCTTTAATAGCTATAATATCCGTACTAGTTTTAGATCTACTAGTATCTAGCTATTTAATTTAGATATTATATTTTAGAAGTATAGTATTATCCTCTAATTAGATAAATAGCCTCTTATACCCCCCTAATATTTTAATTTAAAGCGATTACCGGTAAACTATATATAGAAGACTCTTTAGAAGCCTTATAATATTTAATAAGAAGAAGCGTACTTCTAGCGATACGCTTTAGTTAATACTTATAATATTTATAAAATACTTCGTCTTAGCTAAAAGGCCTTTAAGTAGAAATAGGCCTATATCGCTATAATTATATATAAAAACGTATAATTATAAGCTAGGTTAGCTACTATAAAGCCTTAAGGAAAGTATATTATAAGAATAGATTTTAAGTATAGTTCTCGGATATCGAAGCTATCTATAAATCGAAGGAGGAGTTAGTATATACGTAAGCTAACTATACGCGAAAATATATACTATTTATCGTAGAAAAAGCTAATTAAATAATTAGAATACGGATAGAGGGTATATTATTTAAATTCTAACTTTAAAATCGTATTTCTATAGTAATTTACTATAGTAATTGACCTTTTTATTATATAGATTATATTAAAGGATCTATATAAAAGGGGGGCACGTGCAAAAGGGGGGCACCCTCTCTATACCGTAGTGAACTAAGTTCATAATAAGTATATACCTAATTTACCAGAATAACTAAAATAAATACCGGAATATACTTTATTTACTAGAAATATAAGAGAACAAAAAATTAAAAAAGAGATTACTTTTAAAGACTCGACTTATAATTAAGTTAATTAAATCGAAAAAGAAGAAGTTAAAAATTTAGAGGTAGAGGAGATTATAGAAAAAACGGAAAATAAATAGCCTTTACTTAAAATTACTAATAAAAGCTAATAAGGGATAAAAATAGAATAGACCTAGCGGAAATAAAGTAGATAAATAGAAATTTTTTTAATAGGAATTAAAATTATATCTACGAATTCTAAAGTCTTTATTAATAATAAATACCTCTTTAAAACTATTATAAAAAAAAATTAAAAATTTTTTATTATAAATTTTAATTAAATTAAGTAATTTTAAATTTGCTAATATAATAGTAATCGACTAAGAAATATTATTTATTATATAAGCGGAATTATATATAAAAAGATAGAAAATAAAATAGTAATTCTATATAATATTAGCGTTCTCCTACTTTATAATACTAAGTAATTAATAATACGAGAGATAAAATATAATATACTTTATAAATGAATATTAATTCAAATTAGGGATATATTATATAACCTGATACGAGGGATAATTACTATATAAGGAATAGAATGCGTAACTCGATATAAAGATTAATACGAGGAATAATACAAGCTACGAGGCGTATAGAAAACCTCTCTTCTTCTTAAGAATATTATTCTCGTTAAGTTAGATGGTAAAGTTAGAGAATAATAGATATAAAACTACGATTACCTCTTCTTATATATACTTAGTTACTTCTTACGTAACTCTACTATATACCTACGCCGGTTCTAACCGTGACATAAATAGAGTTCTTAATAAGAAAAAAACCTAAAAGATTTAGAGATTATTACGTTTTATATATTTACTATAAAGAGTTTTTTTATATATATAATTAAATATTCGTTTAACCGGATAGATTTTATACCTATCCGAGCTAGGCTACGAGAAAAAAATTATAGTAAGACGTAATGACCTCATGCTCTTAGGGTTAGTAACCGGTATATAAAGAATTATATTATTATATTATAAACTTATTTAAGTTTTAATCAATATAATTTTATTTTAAATATATTAAATATGATTATTATTAATATATATATATATATTAAATCAACAATAATAATATATATGTTATCTTATTCAAAGAGAGATATATATATATATATATATTACTAGGTATATTTCAATATAATAAATAAAAAGAAATATTATATAAAAAGAAAGTAAAACACGTAATATAATAACATATACTTATTATATTATATATTAATATAATTTATTTTTAAATTTCTATTTTCTATTACGTTTTTATTTTTTATAATTAAAGATTCGTATAGCCGGATAGATTTTAAATATATCCGAGCTATACTACTATAAAAAATATATAATAAAATATAAACTTTCGATTTTTAAAACTTAAAAATTTATATATATTTAATAAATTATCGTAATAAACTTTCGTAATTATATTAAAGAAAACTAAATACCGAATAATTAGAATTTAATCTTTATATATCCGAAAATCTCCTAATATATTACTAAATAAGTTATATAGAATACTATATTACTACCGGCTATAAGAGGAGCCCTTATTAGTATAAAAAAGGGATTTCTCTTTAGAGATTCTATACTAGTTTCTATTAGACTTAAATAATTATTTTTTAAATATTTATAAATATTTTAAATTATTTTTACTTATTAATATAAAGATAACTACTAAATCTACTAAAATATATATTTCTTTACTCTTTTTTCTTAGGTTTTCTAGGAGAAATACTATATAATTAGTACTTAAACTTATTAAAATTACTATTATAAAAATTATAGATATAAAAAGATATAAACTATTAGCCCTTCTAAGAAAGGCTACGAGAAGCTCGTCTTAGCCGGCCTAATCGAGGTAAACCTTAATAGAGTATAAATCTTATTAAAAGCTTTATAATAGGATAATGATATGTGTTGATTTGCGGGTGCTAGAAAGATTAGAACCGGCTGAGAACGGTTCGAATTAGCCTAGAACGGGTCGGATCTGGCTAGATCGGCTCGGATCTAGCTAGATCCGGCTAGATCTAGCTAGATATAACTTAGAATAGATAAATACCTCTAGAATATACAATTACTACTATTCTTAGGCGTTTTTAATTAATCTTTAATTAATCTATCTCCTTATAAAACTATTTTAACTATATAAAATCTATAAAGAAGAGTTTTTAGTACTTAAGTACCGGAAAACCCCTTTTTAAGGAGGCGGATAAGCGTATCCGGCTAGCGCTACTAGTCGCTAGCTAGATCTAGATAGGGTTTAACCCCGCCTAAGTCTATCTATAACCGGTCTCTCTAAACCAGGTCATCATATAATATTTAAAAAAATATTATTAATATCTTTTTAAAATTAGTAAAGAAAAATAAAATTAAAGTAAAAAGTAATCGATAAAGTTTAGTAAAGTCGTTAGAGGGTATTAACACGTAGAGCTCGATATAGTCGGAATTTATAAAGTATACGTAATAAATTAGGTTATATAGGGCTAGCGTTTCTATCTATAATCGGTTTTAAATTAATAAAAAGATACTTTAATACTTTAAGCCTCTTAACGCTATTATTTAGGGTAAATTAAATTTTTATAATAACAATTTTTAGGGTTGCTAAAAGGTGGTATGAGACTCTGCTAAATTTAATAATAACCCGTATTACTAGAAAAACTTATTTTCGACTTTATTAAAGACTTTTTAATTAATATTATAACCCTTGGTTATAATTATAGCTATATAATTACTCGTCGGTAAGTATATGATAAGTACATAATTAGATACTATAAATATAAAATTGATTACAATTATAATACCTTATAAGTAATAAAATTATACTTAAGGTATACTTATAAATATAATTACTAGTTTAATTTAATTACTTATAAATTAGAAGCTTAGAAATACAACTAGTATAAAGGTAATTGTACATATTACGATAGTATATTTTATATATTCTCTATCTTTATACCCCTATACTTATAATAATATTTCTCTCTAGATATATAGCTTTTAGTTATGTTATAATATAATCACCTCTAGTTAATTACTCGAACTAAATGTATTTTAAAAAATCAGAGATATTATAATAATATATATATAAGTTTTTATACTATAAGTATACAAAAATAATATATAAATAAATATATACCTATAGTCAAAATAATTATTACTTATAATTAATCCGTAATTAACGAAAGAGAGAAAGAATAACTCTTTTAGGAAAATAATAATTAATTAACCTATAATAATTATCTAGTCTCTATTTTAAGGCTTTTATTCTATTACCCCTAATCTTTTATTTCCATCAAGTAAATTACAAGCATCATCCGATTGGCAATTTCTGCATATTATTTCGTGCTGCGTATTTATACACGTGCTACTGTTATCGATTAATAAATAAGCCAACTTTAAAACTCGTTTCTGTAATACAAGCGTAAGTTGTCCCAGTAGAATCAAGTTCTATTACTTCCTGACCAGAAGGTAGATATAATCAACGCGTAGTGGCGTAAGTTTCTTATAGGCGCCGTTTAGAGACATAAGAAGTCCACCAAATGACAAGTAGGCAGTGCTGGAATAACACGTATGTTAGTATTTATACTTTATATGTGGGAATCCGTGATACATACATGAATTGGCCATCCTCGTCATCTTCAAATTTGTAGATTTTGCCATAGCAAACGTATTCGAACATATCAGCTAATGAGGCAATATTATCGCCGTTGCTGCCCTTTGTGGCATCCTTCCAGCCCTTCTCGTCATCCTTACTACCATCGAGAGCGAGCGAAGTCGCTAGAACAACGTGCAAATTTTCGCCCACCGTACATGGGAAAAGGTCGGTGTTAATGTCAAGATTGAGTCTTGTTTGAAGATCATTGGAAGTGGATGTCCCCTTGATTCGACCGACGCGATCGTATTTTGATTGGTCAAATTCAGTGATCGTAAAAGACTCTTCGAATAGTGTTGCGTCTCCACCTGCCGCGGCCATTTTACTTGGAGTGTTATGTTATTATTGCAGGCGAGGTTTTCAAATATATATTGTGAAAAGTGGCTACAGAAATAGTGGGTCAATTGATAAAAGCCCCTGTTCTATCCTAGAGTGGGTGACCCCCTTTTAGGCCAACCCCTATTTAGACCACCCCCCTGTTATATATCGAAGGTATCGAGGATTTTAATTACTATACTATAAATATATATGAACTTATTCAGTATTTAGTATTTTTCTTACTCTAGATATCCGTATATGTTATAGCTGGAAGCGTAGTGACGGAGGAGACCTCGGTACAGCCCTAGGGATAGGTCACGTGATCCGACGCGAGAGATAGATACTACGTAAGAGATTGGATACGTAACTCGACGTAAGGAATAATACGTAAGAAAAAAAGCTTAAAAAATTTCGCTACGACGTACATAAAAAAAATCATTTTCGTCCTAAGAATATTAATCTTATTAAATTAATTAATAAGGTTAGAGAATAATAAATACGTAGTATAACGGTCTACGTAAGAGGTGAACCTTTTTACGTAGAATGAGATTATATTCTAAACTAAAGAGAGGAGAAGGAAGAAGGAGACCCTATAAGAGGTATAAGGTTTTTTATATATAGCGAAAGACCCTTAAAGGGTCCGGAGAAGTCCGTATAGTTCTATAAGCCTAAACCTAGGTTTAAATTCGATAGAAGAGGCTAATAATATATTTTAGTACTTAGAGATATAGTATTTAAATAGTATTTTATACTATTAAAATACTAGTAGGAAATTAGTATTTAAATATTAGGTTTCCCTATATTAAAGTTCTAGAATATACTACTATTAATTACTAATTTAATAATTAAATTACTAAATTAAAAATAAGTTTTTTAGAATACTTAAGTTCTCCTAGTTCTAGAGGTAGTATTTTCTTATCGATTTAACTAGTATTCGTAGAACTAGACGGTAGTAAAGATAATAAGGTATTAGATAATATTAAAAAAAGCTATATAATTAATAACTAATTTATATATAAAATTATATATAATTAGTAAAGGTATAAATAAGACTTTAGAAAAGTCTTAACTTTTTATATTAACCCTTTTCTCCCCCCTTTTTTTCTAGGGTTTTATAGTATATAGAACTTCTAAAAGACTAGATTCGTAGACTTCTAGAGCTTCGGTATCTAGAAAATCTTCTAAGGGTTTTTTAATAGGTTCTATATAATTTTTCTATTTAATTAGAATACTAAAGTAGTTATTTCTAGTTTAGTAGTACTATAAGATTTTTTCTATAAGCTACTCTTTTTCGATATAATTATTAGAAGCTTCTAATAGTTAAATAAAAGGTAGTTCTAGATAAATTATATCTTAGGAAAGAAGTAGGTTTTCGGAAATTTAGTATAGAAGATCTATATAGAAAACGGGGTAAATTCCGGGAAAAGATATTAAAGTAAATAATATATAATCTTACTAAACTTATTACCTTATATAGTAGGGCTATTTAATTTAAATTCTTCGAGAGTCTAATAGTTCTAATATTCTTTAATTATAGTAGAACTCTATCCCTTATCTTATAGGATTCCGAGGCCTATTATAACTAGTTTACGTATTTTTCTTAGGTTTTTTAGGTATTTACTATTACTACTACTACCGCTAAATCGTAGTAATTTCTTAGTTTTCTAACCTATTTATACCCTTATTCGGCTAGGGATATAGTAGATCCGGTAAAAGACCTTATATTAAGTTCTAGGGCCTCGAAGTAGTATTTATAGCTTAGGAAGAATAAGGAGAATCTAGTAGATATAGATTTTTAGTTATTAAAAGCGAGTATTATACTAGGTAATAATATATCCTAATTATCTTAATTAAACGAGTAGAATATCTATAAATAAACCTCTAGTTCTATATTTAAATATTCTATAGATCCGTCGGTTTAAGGATAAAAAGCTATAAATAAATACCTCTAAATTCCTAAAAATTAGTAAACCTCTTTCTAGAATAAATTAGTAAACTAAGGTCTTTTATTAGAAATTATAGTATAAGGGAGTCTATAGTATATATAGATATACTATAAGAAAGTATAAGTAATATCCGGGGCTTCTATTATTTTTATAAGAATAAATATAGGGCTTTTCGTAAATCTATCTATAATTACTAGTATAGTAAACCTATTAGGTATTTCGGGGAGGTCTACTATAAAATCTATAAATAGTTCTTATTAGGATCGTTCCGGAATAAGTAGGGGTTTTAGAAACCCTTTTTTCTAATTTTTTTAGACTTTATTTTACGAATAGATCTAGTAGTTCTATATAAAATAGCGTATATTAGAGGATAAACCTAATTATATATAGTACTTAGAAATTAGATCTTTTATAACTTCTCTACTAGAGTAACTAGTAGTAGGGGAGTCGTAGATTTATTAGATAATTATAGTTCTAAATAGCTCGAAGAAAAGTATCTAGATTCGGTCTTTTTATATTAAATAGTTCTCTATATCGATAGAATACTTAAATATAAATACTAGTAAACCCTAACTAGTAGGGAATTACTAATTACTTTTATAAATAGCTTACCGAATCTTCTAGTATTTAGGGTTCTTTTCTAGACCTTATAACTATAGGTTCGATAGTTCTAAATCTTCGAAAAAGGTCTTAGGGGGGTTAGCGAGTTCGGAGGTAGAAAAAGGCTTATTTTCGTATCCGGTAATACTATCGGATATCTATCTATATAGTTTTAACTTTTATTTCTAATTTTTCTAAAGTATTAGAAGGGTTAGATAGTAGTTAATAAGTTCTACTAGATATTCTATTATTAGAAGTATCTTTTAGAAGATCTTAATCTCTTCTAGAAAAAGTATTAGAAGAGATTTATATAATACTAGGCTAGTAGATAAATTTAAATTTAAATTCGGATAATTCTTCTCCCTACTATATTTAATATTCGGATAGATATTATTAAATTTAGAAATAGACTAGGTTCTAGTAATCCGTATAGATTATAAAATCTATATTTTTAAATTCGGAATACTACTCTCTAATATATAATATAATAAATAGAGGTTCTTTATCGTATATAGGGTAGTTAATTTCGGTAAAAGATAACTTTCTCGAGTAATATCCTATAAATTACTAGAAGAGGTCTTTAGGGTCTTATTATATAAGTATACTTCTTAAAGTATAACTAGAAGTATTTACTTCTATAATTATAAGTTTAGAAAAATCTTAACTAACTAAAGTCTTAGAATCGATAAAGGCTTTTTTAAAGTTCTCGAAAATATTCTAGTAATTCGTAATCTATTTAAAAGGGGTATCTTTTTTAATTAAATTTATAAGAAGTCTAGTAATATCCGAGAAATCCTTAATAAAAACCCTATAATAGTTCGTAAATCCTAGGAAACTTTATACCCTTTTTATAATTTTTAGGGGTTCTTACTCTTAAATAATTTTTATTTTTTTAAAATCGGTTTTTATATTTATTTTAGACTTAATTATAAAGCCTAAATATTTAATTTCCGGGGTTTCGAAATTAGATTTAGAGAAATCTAATTATAGGCCTACTTCGGAGAGTTTTAAGATTATAGAATAGACTTTTAATAGTAATCCTCTTTAAATCCGTTAAAATAGATAATAATATTATTTAGATAAATAGAGTAGAAAATATCGAAGTATTTACTAAGAGTATTATTTATATACTAATAAAACGAGGTAGGGGTACTAAATAGATTAAAAAGGGTAATTAACTATTCGAAAAATCCTAATCTAGTTCTAAAGGCTATTTTCTACTCGTCTTTTTCGTATATCTAGAGATAGTAAAAAGCCGATATAATATTAATTTTAGAAATCTACTTAAAACTAGTTATTTACTATAAAATCTCTAATATAAAAAGTATCGGATAAGTATTATATTTTAATATAATATTTAATTTTTAATAGTATAAATAAAAATATAAATTATTTCCGGGTTTCTTTACGAAGAGAATTAGAGTAGTAGCTAACGAAGAAGAGGCCTTTAAAAAGCCCTAATCTAGTAATTCGTATAGAATCTTCTATAGAACTAGTAGTTCTTCTCTAAATATTAAATATAAAAGTATTTTTAGAATAATAGTATCTAGAAATAAGTTTATTTTATAATCTAAATTAGGGCGAGAAAATAGTAATTTTTTAGCTTTTTTTCTATTAAAAATTTCGATAATAAAAAGTAATTAAATAAAAGTTTTAAGATATAGGTTTTTTTCTTCTTTAATAGTAAAGGCTTTTTAAATATCTATAAGGGAAGCCGAGAAAATATATATAAATAGTTTTTCTTTTAAAACTCTAATTAATAAAACTTTAAAACTAATAGAAATAATTTAAATAATTTTAGGGTTTATAAATACTAATACTAGAGATATTTTAAATTTAAAAAATCTTTAAATAATTATAGTATTAGTAATAAAGTAAAAAGAAGTATTATAGAATTATAAATACTTTTTTTAAAAAATTATAAAATCGGACTATCCGGGGATTATATAGGCTTAAATACCCTTATAAAACGTATTTATATTTAATTTAAAATAAGCTATTTAATATATAGTAAGCTAGAGGTTTTTAAATTAATCTACGATTTACTAAAAATAGTAGGGCTAAATCGGGTAGAAGGTAACTCTATATTTAATAGAAGCTCTATCGGAGATAGTAGTAAAATTATAGTAATTAAAGTCGATAAAAAGTTTTATATTAGATCTATTATTTATTTATAATTAAAGATTCGTATAGCCGGATAGATTTTAAACCTATCTGAGCTATATTACGATAAAAAAATAGTAAGATATAATAACTTTTATTTTTAAAGTTTAGTAACTAGTATTAATTTAATAAATTTTTATAATAAATTTTCGTAATTATACTAAAGAAAACTAAATACCGAATAATTAGAATTTAATCCTTATATATCTAAAAGTCTCTTTATATATTACTAAGTAAGTTATATAGAAAACTCTATTACTACTAGCTATAAGAAGAGCCCTTATTAGTATAAAAAGAAGGCTTTTACCTTAGAGATTTTATATTATTTTCTATTAGACTTAAATAAATTTACTTAAATACCTATAAACTTATTTATATTATTACTATATTTAATTATTAATATAATAAAAATAACTACTAAATCCGCTAAAACGGATATTTCTTTCCTATTTTTCCCTAAGTTTTTTAAAGAGAATACTATAGTATTAGTACTTAACCCTACTAAAGTTATTATTATAAAGGTTAGAAGATTAAAAAGAGACGAGCTATTAGCCCTTCTAGAGAAAGGCTATAAAAAGCTCGTCTTAGCTAATTTAATCGAGGTAAACCTCGATAAAATATAAAACTTATTAAAAGCTTTATAAGAGGATAACGATATAGAAGGGGTTAATATTAATATCTTTTTAAAATTATTATATAATA
>JAOYNU010007560.1:0-17950 GCA_026745395.1 Tympanopsis confertula
CGCCACGAGGACCTGGATGGCGCCCTTGTTGTACAGGTACTTGACAATCTTCTTGTCGCTCTGGCTGAGCGCCTCGTGGTAGTAGCCAATGCCGTGCCCGATGGCCTCGGCCAGAGCAGGCTCGTGGATGCGATCGCGCACGGGCTCGAGCTCCTTGGCGTCAACGTGGAGGAATCGGTCTTCGTTGTCGTCGACGTGGCATGCCAGCAAGAGATCCCGCGCCGTGGCTCGTGTCTGCTTACGATTGGGCACAAAGACCATGGCCGGCTTATCTGGCGACATTTGTGCGATGGCCAGGTACGTCGGTTTTGACATGGAAAGCATCAGGGAAGGGAAATGAGGGTTGGAGTACGACTGGACGTGCAGCTCAAGAGGCACGGGCCGGACCCGGGGGCTGAAGTTGTAGATGTCGTGTTTGCCGGCATCGATCCACGCCCCCAGTGTGTGCGCGTCTGCCAAGGACACGCTCAGGGCAACGATCCGCATAGGGCGCTCCGTCTGGGCCCGGATGGAGTGCATCCGAGATATGACGATCTCGTAGGTGCTGCCGTTCTGCCCTCCGAGGAGGTGGATCTCGTCCGCAATCAGGAGCTCCACCGTCTGCACGTTCTTGCGTCGCTTCCACTGCCGTGACAGCACGTCCCACTGGAGAGGAGTGGCAAGGATCAAGTCACCGCCCTCGAGCAGCTTGAGGTCTATTGCCGTGTCGCCCGTCAGCTTCACGATATCCTTGCCGCCACGCAGAGAGCCCAGCCTGGCTTCCCAGTCGTTGTAGCGCAGGTCCACAAGTTCCTGGAAGGGGGCTATGTAGACGGCGCGTCCACAATCCGGCTTGGCCCAGTGGCGTAGGAGCGCAAACTCCGCGCAGACGGTCTTGCCGCTGCCAGTGGGCGCGCCCACGAATATGTTGGCGTCGGTATTGTACAGCGAGTTGAACGTCTGCGTCTGGATCTTGTTGAAAGTATCCCAGTCCCGGTAGAGATTCGTGTACTCCTTCTTCTTCAGGGCAGACACGGGGAGTGGCTGCAAGTCGAGGAGTTCCGTGTGGGGCCTGGGCTTCTCGGGGAGGATGAGTTTGTGGAAGACGATGGGCAGTTTGGTTTTGGCGTGCATCCACCGGTCGGATACCACTGTCACAAAGTAGTGAGGCGGCATCGGGTCGGAGATGGGCGCCGTGAACTCGAGAAAGTGCTCCGAGCCGGGCTCGGCGAGATCTTTTCGGAGAATAAAGAGATCGCTGTAGAGGAGGTCCTTGCCGTCGTCGTCTGCGCCATCACAATCCTCCAATATGACCCAGAAACTCTCGGCCGCGCCATGGAGATCATCGTCCCACACAAACTGAGGAGAAATCGTCAAGCGAATGTGCAGCAAGGACCTTGTGATGGGCTTGCAGTCAGCCTTGACGTTCAAACGTGGGAACTTTGCGACCAGGTCGCAGACCGTTTTGCCGTGCTTGGGCAAGCCCAGGAGCTCGCCCATGCGCGGCGGGTCCAGGTCGAAGTAGCTCTCAAAAGGAACCTCCATCCTCTCGGCTTTCTGGATGATGTTGACGGGGCACTTGGCGCCAAACTGGCGCAACGGCGTCATGGTCGGCCACATGCGCTTCTCGGCCGTTTTGCACAGATCCAGCGCCGTCATGGCGACCGACGCCCAGCCCTTCCTCATGGTGATCTCGAAAATCGCACGAAGAATACGGCCAGCCGACTGCGTGACGTAAACCATGTCGGCCATGACAGCCAATCCGTCGAGCCTGAGCCGGGATATGTAGGCTTGGAGAAGGACGTTGATCTTGGCATGGGGCTCCTCGATGCTCTCCTTGACCGGGATAGGGACCCGCAACAGGAGCTTGGCCAACTCGACCTTTTCGTCCTGGCGGACGGGTATGTACTTGAACTCCTGACTGAGCGCGAAGACGCGGAACAGCTCGAGTGTGGTGATGCCGGGCTGGATGAGGGTATTGTACGTGTCCATCGAGGCATGTGTTATGTAGTAGTGGGAGGCGATCCTGCCCAGCTCGGTGGATTGGAGTTTGCCGGTTTTCTCGTTGTACTTGACCAAGTTTGACTTGTGCAGCACCACGGCGGCTGAATGGACGAGGTCGACCCTCTTTTGCTCGAGGTACTTGTCGTCCTCGTACTCGGCACCGACTTGGTACAGGCCGGGAGACATGAGCATGCGGACGTAGAGGTAGGTGTACCCGAGCCACTCGACGGCCTCGTCACGGGTGCGTACGTTGCCCAGCACAACCTCGGCGTTGAGATTGTCAACGAGTTTGCTGACGAACTGGCTCTCGATCGGAAGTTGTTGGTTGAGAAGCGAAAGATAGTACTGTATCTCGTTTTGGGTGGTGATGATGATGCCTTCGCCATACGAGTCATACTGGGGCCTGCCCGCGCGTCCGAGCATCTGCAGCACGTCTTGGGGGCTCAGCTCGACCCAGCTGCCCTTTTCGGGGGAGTAGACCTGCGTCCCCTTTATGACGACGGTATGGGCAGGAAGGTTGACACCCCAGGCAAGGGTTGCTGTGCAAACGAGCACCTGGATGGCGCCCTTGGCGAACAGGTCCTCTACGTCTGTGCGGTCCAGCCTGCTCATGCCAGCGTGATGGATGCCAAAGCCGTATGGGAGTATGTCTTTCAGGTCTTTGTCGGAGGCACTGCTGGCAGCGTCGTTGAGCGCCTCTCGGCTGCCGGCATCATGGCGCAGGATCCTGTTGATGGTATCTTCCTCGAGGGCCTTGTCGCGAATGTACCGGGCAGTCTTTGCCGTCTCCTTGCGCGAGTGGACAAAGATGAGCATCTGGACCCTCTTCTCGGCAACGTGCTCGAGGACCTTGTTGTACGTGACGTCGTTCATAACCTTGAGCTGCTTGATTGCTTTCCGGTCGGTGATGCCCACAAACTCCTGTCGCAGGGGGCATGGCCGATAAGAGCCATCAAAGTGGAAGAGATCCTTGGACTGGTCGACACGAAGGAAGTTTGCGACGTCAACGTAGTTGGGCAGGGTTGCAGAGAGGCCAATTATACGGGCCGCCTCGCCCGTCTGGTCTCTTTTGCGCATGGTTCGGCTGACGATGCTCTCGATAACCGGGCCGCGGTCGTCGTGAAGCAGGTGGATCTCGTCAATGACTATGAGCCTGACGAGGTTGGTGTAGGTGAGATCGGTGGCCTTGCGCGTGATGACATCCCACTTTTCAGGCGTTGTGACGATGATCTGAGTCTCCGAGATTTGCTGTTTTGTGAGCTGCCGATCACCCGTCAACTCCTCGACCCTGATGCCGTACTCGGCCAAACGTTCGCCGTAATTGCGGACCTGCTCCTGCACGAGCGCCTTCAGGGGCGCGATGGAGACGATCTTGAACGCGTCCAAGTCGATCTTCCCTGTCTCGGGATCCCGGTTCTTGCCAATCTCACGAAGAATGGCGAGCATTGCGACGTTGGTCTTGCCACTGCCAGTGGGCGCGCAGACCAGCATGTTGCCGTCGTCAAAAAACGCAGACTGGTAGCACACGGATTGTATCTTGTTCAGGCTCTTGTTCTTGGCAAAGGGGATTCTGGACCACTCCGGCATCTGGGATATCGGCACAAGGCTCTCGTCCTTGTCCTGGCGCTTCTTCGGGGTCGGCACATGGATCTCTTCGTAGCCTTTAAAAGTCCGCTTCGTCGAGCCTTCGGGGAGTCTGACCTTGGCGTTTGTCATGAGGTGGTTGCCCTGGTCAAACACCAGGTTCTCCAGGTTGATTGTCTTGCGCGGCGCCAGACCCCCGACCAGTCTTCCCTCGGTCGACTCGTCCGCCTTGGGGCCAGCCTCGGGCACATCAATGTCCATCTTGGTGTCGACCCGAACCTCCATGATTCGCTTGGCTCCGTGACCCGTCTTGCCGTACAGCTCATTAAGTATCCATTTGAGGCCCTCGGATGCCATCTCACGTTCGATCGTCGTCCGCTCCTCGGCGCTCTCGGCCCTCGCCAGTCGCGTAAGCCAATAGACCTTTTCCCTGTTGTGGATGAGCCTCTGGACCAGCTCGTGATGCTCGTAATCAAACAGCTCCATCAGATCGTTTTCAATGTCGCGCAACGTTTTCTCCTCCCCGTCCTCGTCAGCATCACCCGAAAGTATTTGATGCGCCGCCTTGGCCTTGTCGGCTTGCTCATGAGGGTCCGGGTACAGCTTTCCGATTTGCCGCTGTAACCAGAACGCGTCGATCTCTCGTACTGCGACCTCGTGCTTTTCCTTCTTTTTTGCGTCCTTGCTTTTGAGCTCAGACTGAAGAAGCAGGTTGTCTCCGTCCCCTCCGTCCTCTCCCGCTTGGTCGTCAGCGCCTTCCCGTGCGCCCCGGTCGCCCTCGCCCTCGCCCTCCCCGTCCTCGTCCTCGTCCTCGTCCTCGTCCGAAGACACATCTTGTACTTCACGCATTGTCTGGTCCTCGCCGTCATCCTCGTCAAAGTCGACCGCGACACCTTGCCTCTCGTCGATCTCGCCATCTTCATCCTTGGCCCCGCCCGTACCTATCTCGTCGTCGTCGTCCTGGGCATAGTAGTCGGTGATCTTCTTGCCGAGGTTGACCAGCTGGTTGAACTCTTGGGCATTGAGCGGGGAGCCAAGCAGATCGTCAATCTCCTTTTTCTTGTCGACATCCTTGAGGTCATCGTTTTTGAGGGTTTCGAGGATGACATCAACGGCGCTGCTGACAACCTCGTGAGGTTGGTCACCGAGATACCTGGCGCCGAGTGTGAGTAAAAGGTTGAAGGTGTCTCGTGTCGCGGCAGTCCGTGGGCGATATCGAAGGTCATCAACAAAGCTCTCACTGACGCCCAGGAGACCAGTCTGCGCATTGGCTTTACGCTTACGCTCCCTCTCCAGCACATCCTCGCCCTCGTTCATATTCCCTCGCTCCACTTTAAGCTGGCCTTTGGTCGGTTTGGGAGCGGCATCGCGTGCAACACGCGAGCCCATGTCGCGGATGCTCAGTCGCCTGGCAAGCGACTCTGGGTCTCCAGTGGCCTCGTCGGTCCGCCGAGTCACGAACCGACGGTCCGCCTGGAGAACCAGGTTGGACATGGCCGAATACTTGTATTGCGAGTGGTCGGCCATGGTTGCGGTTATGAGGGGGTTGTCGTGAATTCGGTGATGAAGGATGAGGGGTGGTGGTGATGATGGGCAAAAAAAGGACGAACGCGCTCGACTCCAGACTCAGATCGATAGGTCACAGGTGGGCGACTTTTGCTTGCTGTGGTTTTTTTTTTTTGGTGTGCTGTTTAGTGGCTGGCACGAGCGAATTAGCGAGATTTCCTCCTCATGCGAAGGCACGTGGTGGGTAGCTATCCAGACCAAATAGCAGGGAAACAAAATCAATTGGTATATGTATGTTTGACGCCGAATGATTGGAGTTTGCGAGAATATAGAATATACGAATATACACACATAGTTGCTTTCGGTCAGTCACAACAAGCAACGAGGTGGCATCAGACAAGCTGTGACCAGACTGCTATCTGGGCAGTCTCGTGAAATATCAAAACACCACAACGTCATTCTCGAAAGTATATCTATGATAAAGTCAAGTGACTCGCAATGGCAGACGCTATTCAATCCATCAAAGACGTCCTTGGTCCTTACATCAAACCGCGTGAACAGGCCGCCTACGTACGCCGAGTCCTCACACTCCACCTTGAATCGCATCTTGGGCCCTCAGCCCAAGCTGGGCAGCCGCTTACCCTTATCGACGGACCTGCCGTGCAAGACGCCCACCGTGACATCCATCCAAGCCTTCACCGGGACTATCTGAGGTCCCTGGCCGAGAATGCGGCTGCTCGTCAGCGGTTCAGTGAGCTTTCACGCCAGGTATCAAGCTTATCCGATGGGAGCGACGAACGCTCATCGTCATCAGAGGACCGACGCAAACACAAGGCGACCACCGTTGACGACCTCCAGCAGTATGCGGCCATCGCAGAGTTGCGTCAGAAAAAGGCCAGTCTTGAGGTCCTCCAGAAGCACATGGACGCGCTTTCACAGATGGCAGCGGCATCGCCTTCCTTTCTCGATGCCAGGGAGGTGTTTGCTCTATGCGCACCGCTCCCAGTCGTTCCTCGGGCCGTCATGGAAAGTTTCACCATCGACCACGATTCTCCCAAGGCCGATCTCAGGGACCTAACCAGTCGACTCGAAAAGGTCGCTCTGCGTGCGAAGCTCCAACTGGAAAACGAGGAAGACCTGCTCCGTGAGGCGAGGGCACGGACGACGGGTATCCTTGACAGTGCTGGTCTCGAGGCAAAGCTGCATGCTCTCAACACCACGAGGAACGAGCTCATTGGGTGGATTGAGGCTGAACTCAGCAAGACAGCCGAGGGCGACCAGGAAGATGCCCAAGGCACCGAAGCACAGGTCGGGTCTGTTCAAAGAATAAAGGAGCAAGACGAGATCAAGATCCAGATAAGAGAGCAATTGCTGGAGATCAGGAAGGCGTATGCAAATTATTGCGCTTCACGCAAGACACTCCTCGACGCTTCAACCTCCCGCCCAGCTGTGCCGGCAATTGCCACAAAGGATGCAAGCCCAGTCGTCATCGGCAGCACAACCTCAAATAAGGAGCCAACCACTCATCTGTTGACACCATACATTGAGACACTTCTTGCACTTTCTCGGGAGCAAAAGGCTCTCATACAGCACAGATCTCATATCAATGCTCTGCTATCGAAACAAGCGCGTGAAACCCTACAAACTCTTGATCACCTCGCAGAAGAGAGCCAGCTTCTATCCAATTTTTACAGCCACAAAGATGCTTCGGTCTCCGCCAAGCCCAAGCCCAATACAGGAAGCCTTTTGGAGGACAAGAACCGCCCCGACACTATCAGCAAGGTCAAGCCATGGGTGACTGCCGCAGACGCGGCCAAACTGGCGACACTCGAGGCGGTGGCTGAGAAGATCGAAGAGAGTGAGGTTGCCCTTAGAGGCTCTATGGAAGCGCTCAAGAAGCTCCATCAACTATTCGGCCGGGACCCATCCCACACCGATCTCAAAGAAGACAGCGCAAACGAAACACAGCAGCACGAAGATGACGTGTGGCTTGCGGCAGAACCAAAGAGCGGAATTCCAAGGCGGAGGATAGGCGACAAGAAACACGTCCAAGAGGAGAAGTCTGATATCTGGGGAGAGATAGACGGGGCCATAGGGATTCGGGATGGCAAGATTTGAGTTTGCAGGTTGCTTCATTCCTTATTCTCACGCGTCACTTCAAACTACTCGAAATTTACCAAAATCGCACACCCATTGATGTATATATTACAGCGACAGTGATTATTTGACCTATCTACATCAAGTCCCGGCCAGATATGTACACAGGCTTGGCCTACCGGGCCAAAAAAAAAAAAAACTCTTATATTTCTTTTGATCCTATCCCGCGGACGCAAACTCGCGCCAACCGATACGCACGCCGCCTTGCGGCAGCGGCTATCATATCACAGCGGCTTCCTTTGCGTCGGACTTTTGCGCCTTTGCTTCCTCAACAGCCTCCTTCTTAACTCTTGGAATGACAATATTAAGTTCCGATATCCTCAATAGCGTATACCGATGCTTGCTCTTCACCCGCGTGACTCTCCTGTTCCTCTGCTTCTTCTTAATCTTGACCCTCATCGGCTCGCTCTCCACGCCCAGCACTGTCGCCCTGCACTCAAACAGCCGCTCGTCGATGTACGGCGTCCCCTTGAGCGTGTAGTCCCTGCTTCCTAATACGCTCACGCGGTTCAGTCGCAGCACATCCCCCGGCAGGACCCCCTGCATCACAAACGGCAGCCGGATCTGGTCGCCTGGCGTCACTAGGTACGGCTTGCCCCAGACATGTATCGTGACGTAGTGCGACGGCTGGGCAGCGAGAATTGGCAGCAGCGCTTTGACGGACGGGTGAAGTGGTTTCGGCGGTGGTATTGCCGGAGGGCCGAAGCATGGCCCAGGCCTAGGAGGGTTCTGTACTCGTGTCGCGATCCTGAATTGTGGCGAGGTGCGCCGGAACTGGAAGTTGGGGTGTTTGGGGACGAGTACGGCGCCGCGGTCGGCGGAGAGAAGGTTGGCGGGCTCATCTACGGGCAACGACGGAGGGGGCGCATCAACGATAGGGCGCGTAGATTTGAAGGACCGTATTTGAGGAGTGACGGGGGCAGGAAGGGTATGGAAAGGTAGTATGAAGGACGCAGGGAGTAGGGTGGAAGGCGTCCGGAGCTCCATCGCCGAGCGTAGAAGAGAGCGGCTCATTGTTGCATTGGGTGGCTAGGCTCGTTCTACGCCGAAGAGGGTCCCGCGGCGCCAACAGGCCATGAACGTCGGTCCGGTCGGAAGTGTTGCTGCGCTGCTATATGCTGCAATGTTGGAGCATGCAAAAATTGAGGATTATTTCGCGGGGGGGCAGTTACTGACAGCTGTGATGCCCCACGATGATGTCTTTTCCAGCTGGTGATGTGATAAAATTATGTATGTCCGCCCCACTTATTTTCTTCTGTTAATTGAAATTTCTGATACACGATACACGTGATACGCGTGAACTTGTTCTCATAAGAAATACATACATAAGTCATTCTTTTATAGAAATCATTCCACCAGATTCACGTCCGACGCAGGACGCCCGTAGAGAAAATGGTCAGTGCCTTGCGCCAACCCCCCCAAACCAAATACTGACAGATACTTGTGCAGGCTCAAGGAGAGTATATGGAAAGATGGCGCAAGCTCAACGGCCGCCGTCTCGACCACGAGGAGCGCAAACGCAAACGTCTCGCACGTGAAGCGCACAAAGCCTCAGCCGATGCCAAGAACCTGCGCGGCCTGCGCGCTAAACTGATGCAGAAGAAGCGCCACGTCGAGAAGATCCAGATGCGCAAGAAGATCAAAGCCCATGAGGAACGCGATGTCAAGACGGCCGGCGAGAACGAGCCGTCGACGCCCATGCCCTCGTACCTGCTCGACCGTTCGAACCCCTCGACGGCGAAACAACTGTCAACGGCCATCAAGAACAAGCGTGCAGAGAAGGCGGCCCGGTTCAGCGTTCCGATCCCCAAGGTCCGTGGTATCTCGGAGGAGGAGATGTTCAAGGTCGTCAAGACCGGCCGAGGGAAAGCCAACAAGGCCTGGAAACGCATGATAACGAAGCCCACATTTGTCGGCGCCGATTTCACCCGCCGATCGGTCAAGACGGAACGCTTCATCAGGCCCATGGGTCTCCGGTACAAGAAGGCTCACGTCACATCACCGCAGCTTGGGGTTACGGCTCATCTGCCGATACTGGGCGTCAAGAAGAACCCGTCCAACCCGTTATATACCAACCTGGGCGTCTTGACCAAGGGAACCGTTATCGAGGTGGATGTCAGCGAGTTTGGGCTGACCACGGCGGGAGGAAAGGTCATCCATGGGAAATACGCCCAGATCACAAACAACTGCGAGAACGATGGCTGCGTGAACGCGGTATTGCTGGAGTGATTCAAACCATGACAGCAGTATCTGGGCAATGGGTATGTATGGTCTACTCTGTGGTTCTATCATGTTAGGCAGGCAGCAGTGACTTTGATGATGAGGAATTTATATATCACGAGGTGGATGAGCAAACCTCGGTCCGCTATGTAGAGGCGTTTTGGGGAAAAAGTAAAAAAGTATCCAGGCCAAAAGATAATGAAACAGGGTTCTGAATTGACGGTCGGTCTTCACGGAGATTGATGTTCAGAAAAGCACTCCCCCCCCCCCCCCGCCAGAGAGCTATTATAGTCAAACAATCAAGAGAAGATATATATGCGTCATTACGTCGAGTCCTCATCACTCGTAGTAATCTCCTCTCTCAAACCCCGAATCCTGAATGCAATCCCTCCCTATCTTTAAGTATCCGCTTCAAGACGCCTTCCGGTTTTCAAAAATCCCATTCCCATACATGATGGGTAGAAATATAAATGGCCCTCTCTGCACGTCATACTCCTTGCTTCGTCTGAGCCAAGTAATAAAAGCATAAACTCCGCCGACCCCAGACCACGCCTTGACTATGATATTGACCCCAAAGATGAACCGTTCTTGGCATCCATCGCCTTCCTCACGCTCGACCAATACATGCCAGGCAAGACTGACATGGCTTCCGCGTCTGAAGGTATCCGCGTCCTGCATCGGCTGACCACGTTCTGAATTATCCTCCCAAGCATCTCCTGGTCTATAGGCAGGATCCCTGCCATGCCGGCGCCATCCAGTGCCACCTCGGCTGGATAGAGGAATGGATCTGTGTGGTGGAGCATCTCCTCGCAGGTTGGGCGGAGATGCTGGTCCCGGTTGAGGCAGCGCTTCAAAAGACGTATGAGAGACGGGGGCACAGCAACGCCACCCATGCCGTGAGCGGGGAACGAAATCTCGTGGTCCCAGTTGACGATGGCTTGGAGTCTGGCCATGGCGTTGGCGATGTGCTGGAAGGGCGCCATGCCGTAAACCATGCGGTAGAGGATGCAGCCGAGAGACCAAACATCGCTGGGCTTCCCGATCTTCATAAGTTTGGGGCGGCCAGCCACGCGGCCGTGTGCCGCGTTGGAATCGAGTAGGGACTCGGGAGACATGTAATTTGGCGTGCCGACCTGGGTCTCGCGATGGACGTTGACGGTCTCGTCGGTCTGTATGGCGTTGGCGATGCCAAAGTCGATGAGTTTGAGGCGGCCCTTGACAAGCACAAAGTTGGCAGGCTTGAGATCCGAGTGCACAACGTCGTATTCGTGGACAGCGTTGACACATTCGAGCATCTCCTTCCAGTAATGTCGGACGAATACCGGGTCAAACTTCATGTCGGCAATGTTGGGACGAGGCCCGCCCATGAGGCTCTCGAGATCGAGCTCGCCCATTTCCATGAGCTACGACAAAAAGTGTTAGGAGGAGGGGTGCAAAGGGCGACCGACAGCCAAGGACAACATGGGGTTGGTGGGAACATACCACACTGAGCAGCTGCTTTTCATCGTTCATCTCGTAATCGTAGAGGTGGATGACCCTCTTGACCCCACCAAGCTTCTTGAGCAGGTCAATCTCGCCTTTGTAACCGCGAATCATCATCTCGTCTGCATGCTCCAGCGAGACTCTCTTGAGTGCAAACATCTCGCCAGTGTCAGAAGTGACACGGTAGACCTTGGCGCTGCCTCCCCGCCCAAGACAATCCAACCGGGTGTAATATTTGCCGTTGAACTTTATCAGGTTGCGCTTCTTTGGCTGCACACTGGCTGCCACGGGCGCCGGGGCCGGTTTGGCTGACCGTTCGAGAATCGATGGTTTGGCGGGAGGGGCCGGCGCCGGCCGATGAGGCGTATTTTGGCTGATGGCACTCAGTGGGTGTCTGTCTGGTGATGTATCCCGCAGGGCAGCCGCCGCCCCGGTGGCGATCTTGGAAGGCTTGCTGTTTGATACTCTCTCGAGCACAAGGTGGTCGGCAGAAGTGCGTGACTGCCTGAAGAGGGACGGCGGCTTGTTTTCCTGGTCAGTGGGACTGCGTGTCTCGGCACGGTTCTCGGCACGAGAGGGCGGGAGCCTGTAGTGGAGGTCGAGCTCCTGGCCATTGTTTTCGTCCTCGTATAGCTTTGGGGATCCCCTCGCAGACGCCATGCGCGAATCTGGGCGTTCCTGTCTGAACAAGTTATTATGCGGAGGGTCCCGGTCGCCAAGAGGGCTGCCAGACGAATAGTCTCTGCGAGTGTCGCCATAGAACGATGACTGGGCATCTGCGCCATAATTATACCCATCCTGGCCCTGGCCCTCGGTCTCGTGGCCTCCAACATGATTATCATCACCGGCGTCATCCTCCTCGCTCTGTCTTCTGCGGCCACGGCGTGCTGGCCCGCTGAGGAACGTGCCAGTCAGCCTGCCGACGCGTTTGACGCGCATGGAGCTCTGCAGAGGAGCACCGTTGTTGTCAACGTCAACGCGTGACCTGCCCGTGTATCCGGAAACACTGGCTCGCCCAGCAATCTGGTATAGCGACCCGTTTCCAAAGTCATCACCCGGATCCTGCTCCTGGTCCAGGTCAAGGCGCGACGGATCCGAGCTGTTGTTTGATGTGTTGTGAGACTGGGGCTTCTGGCCTGATCCGGTTGTGATGCGAACGACGCGCTTGCTCTGAGCAGGAGGAGTGTGCATGTCAACCGATGGGTCGCGTCGGTCTTCCGAGGACTTGTTGTCCCGGCTCTGCGGGCGGCTGTGGCTATGGCCGCCGACCGAGTTGGAGCGCGAGACCGACAAAGACCGCCTGTTTGTATGGCCTGAGCTTTGCGGTGTGGTGCTGAGGCGGACAACCCGTTTCCTAGCCGGGCTGGTGTCCCTGCTCCGCATGCTGCGGGCTGGAGATGTCGGCCGTGATGACGGGTATGACTCGCGAGGTTCCTCTCGCCTCCCCTTGCTCGATACGCTGGCGGGCCTGCTGACCCTCCTGCGCTCCTCGGTGGTCGACGAAGCCGACGAGGACATGACACTGGTGCGCCGTGTCCGGGGCGGCGACGATGCCCGTTCAGCTGGCTCGGGCGTGCCATTGTTAAGGAGAGCCTTGGTGAAGGCGCTGAGCTTCATTGGCACGAAAATCTCATCGTCGTCGGAGCTCTCAGACCCGTTGTCCCTGATCGCAGTCACATATTGCCTTGGTCTCTGCGAGCTTGTTGTGGATGGCTGGGCGGGAACTCGCGATGATGTATTTCGCAGGCCCTGGCGCTGCGACGCCCGTCGGACGAGACCAGATGTGGGTGTAGGTGATGCCGATGTCATTATGCTAGTATTCATGGTCCTTGCAAGGCGTGGTGGGTATGTATGCCTTGAGGCTAAGTAAGAATTTTTGCTCACTCGACTCGACGGAGCAGCCCAATCCCCTCGTCCACCAGGTAATCGGTTGTCCCTCTTTTTTTTCTTCCTTTTCCCCCCCCTTGAATATGGACCTGCCAAGACAACACAGACACAATCACAACAAAAGTAGACCTAATGTGCTGTTCTTTTCCCTGTAAGTTAGTCGATTGAAACGATGCTCACAATTATCAGTCGGATGACATCGCGGGAAAGATCGCTGGTATTGCTGCAAGGTGAAAAGACGTGGGAGGTTGGAGTCTGTCAGGGGGGTGGAGAAGAGATTTGGCGGCGCGTCGAGTGCATGGTTCGTCGTTCTATTTCCTTGGTTTGATTTGGTTTTCCCTTTAAGCCACCAGCCAATGAGATAGCGGTCGCTGTTACTACAGCAACAACACATTATATGGCCCCGATTTGTGCGATAATGATTACTTAAAATAGAAAACTAAACCCAGAGCACGTGATGATAGATAGATAAGCCCCATATAGAGAGTCAACTTTTCAATCATCCATCAGACACGCCACTTCTCTCCAGTCAGTTTGAACGTTTGAACAAGAACCCCAGATCGTCAGTTTGTTCTTTTGCCCCATTGCCCCATTTATTCTGGATACAAGGACACAGACAAGTCCGAGAATGTCGGAGCCCTCCTGTCTATAAAGAGGATCATTTTATTATTCTCATTGGTAGTAATTATTATTTACAAGCCCTATTACACCCTCATTACCGACCTTCCGGCCACCTGTTGCCGCCGTATTTATACATGTACCGGCAATGTTCAGGTTCGGCTCGTGTTCTTTTTCTTCAACAGACGAAAGGGACTTGTCTTTCTCGATCCTGAACTCTCCTTGTCAAACGGTGTCTGTTGTGGGGGCTCATCTGCACCTTTCGACTCGTCTGTCGCTTTGGGCTCCTCCGTGCTGACGCCTTGGAGGGTGGGCGTCGGGCTCGTCGCTTTTGTAGTCGTCTCAACCGTCGTCTTGATAGCCCCAAAGAAGCCTTTCTCGGCTGCCTGTTGCATGCCATCCCAGAACAGCTCCCCCATTCGTTTGTATCCATCGTCTGTGGGGTGCGTGCCGTCGACAAGGTCATCTTTTCCCAGCCCTGTGACATTGTACGTTTCGACCAGGACAATAGGCTTGCCGGCAGCCTGCTGCTCGGTCACGAGTGCTCTGTACATTTCATTTATTGCGATGACGTTCTTTTCCGCGTTCTGGTCGCCGTTGATGAGCAGTGTCGAGAGCAGGATTGGGCCCGGTTCCATGTTCGCCCAAAGAAGCCCAAGAAGGCTCGCCATGCGGTCCTTGACCGTGTCGACGTAGAAGCTTTGCAAGGCATCGTTGGTGCCGACGTTGATGAGCACCACATTGGGCTTGTACTTTGGCACGTCACTTCGCGCCTTGACTATGACCTGGTCGATTCTGTCGCCGACGAACCCTTCGACATCGTTATCTTTCATGTCGCCGTGCCGCAGACTGCCGACAAAGTCGACTCGAGATGTGTCGACACCCCCTTGGTTCACGATAAGGTCGCGAAGCGTCTTGCGGTAGCCGTTGCCATCGGTCGACTGGTAACCAAACGTGATGGATGCACCCAATGCCATCACCTTGAGTGTAGCTTTACTGCCGATGCTGTCCGCGAATCCGCCATCCTGGGGGGGCACTCCCAAAGAAGCTGCCAACGCCATGTTGGCCAGCCAGAAACATGCCGTCGCCGCAGCTGATTTGTGAAGCATGGCAGATGGGGCAAGGTTGCTCTTTGTGGCCGGGGGCTGTTTTCTTGTTGTTGGAATGGAATGGTATCAAGCGGGATTTTGTAATATCTGGATATGTCTGCAAAGCTCGACAGCGAGATAGAAACGCCGGATTCTCGAGAGCAAGCAGAGGTTGGTTGAGGAGCCCAAGGTTTATTATATCCACCCACCAGACATGGCTCGGTCAGAGAATCCTTCATACAAACCCGCTGCGGCATGAATCCTGTGCGTCTCCACACCACGTACAACCCTTGCTGGGCGTCCTCGCACTCTCACTTTATCAAGGACGGTTCAATCACGTCAGGATGGGGGGCGCGTAGTGGATGGTTATTAGTGATTTACGCAAGTCCGAAATATCCCGGTACCTCGGTGGATAAAGGAGGCATTCATCTCCTGGCAATCTCCTAAGATACGATACCCCGTCAGCCTAGCCGCCGGGGGGGCCCGACTCCTCGGCCGACGACTGAGGCGTATGCCAGAGCATTTAGCCTCATACGCCTCATGCGTAGTATCTATGGGCTGGTCTATCGTACTTGCAGGCCATGTCCATTTGTATAGGGAATTGCGAATCTCTCGGCGAGGATGTGATGTGAAACTTCGGACATTGACCCATGCATCGAGGTGACACTTATCTATTGCAAGGCCCCCTTACCGAGCCGGCCAATTAAAGGATTACGGTATTAATAGAGCTGGTGACTAAGGAAACTTTTCCATCCAAGGCAAGGTATGATTTCATCTATTTGGAAGAGGAGGCTAATAATAGAGCATCAGATGATATCGATGCCATTTCTGACGTTTTCAGATCGATATTACTGCCATCAGGGAGATGGGTAAGGTATGTAACAGAAATGTAACCGACTTGATGCATTTTGCTCGTTTCAGGCTCAATGGGCCATGAGTAAATCTCCTGTTCAAAGAGCAGTACAGTCGGTTCTTTTGAACGATCAACTCCCAGGCCAAGTGGTTGGCTTCTCCTCGACACATTTCAAGCATAACCTTTAAAGACGTCAAAGTTCCAAAATGGACCCCACCGTACTTACTGGGTGACAGCTGATGTCTGCTGGTAAATGGCACCGCCGTCACTGCCACAAGCTTCCAACGATACGGCTGCCCCTCTCCGCCCATAACTGACCTTGACCCAACAAATCACCACAGCCTCTAAAACATCTTCTCGGCATCATTCCGAGAACGACCGATCAGAAATTCCCTCGACATAGAGAGCTGCATCTACGATGGCTGACCAGTCCATCATTCGCATCAGCAAGGTCCGATCGTCCTGTCCTTCCCAGCGCTCGTCCTCCTTGGGGCTAACACCGGATAACAACGCAGGAGCTGAGCGATATCCAAAAGCACTCGGACCTCTGTACGCAAACGCAACGCCTCCCCCTCATGACGTGACTGCGACATGGATGCTGATATATCGCACCCGACTCGTCTTAGCTCTTGCTGTCGCGTGTCGTGATGTTGACCTTCGAAACGTGAAGGCATTGATCATTGGACCCCACGAGACACCATATGAGTTCGGCTTCTTCGAGGTACGCAACACGCCATGACGCATCGAGACGATCCGGGCGGGAATATATGACTGACCTTCACATACTGTAGTTTTCCGTTAGGTTCAACAGGGGCAAGTCTATCACCTCAAGGTCTATCAAACAGGACTTGATCTAACCAGACCGACCCCCCCTCTTAGAATATCCCCGCAAGTCGCCGAGCGTCACTGGGGTGACTACAAACGGCGGGAGATGTCGCTTCAACCCCAATGTCTACGCAAACGGCAAGGTCTGCTTGTAGGTACCATCTCTGCCACCTCAAAAGCCGCTGTCCACTAATTCGAGTGCTGCTTCCCAGGTCAATTCTCGGGTATGAACGCAATGTCCCCCGGCCCGGGGCTATCAACTCGACTGACTGACCATCTGACATGGCTACTACAGGACGTGGCGCGGCGAGCGCGGCGAGGAGTGGTCCGCAGCTCAGGGTCTTGAGTCTATCCTCCTCTCGATACAGAGCCTCATGTCGAGCAACCCTTATGAGAATGAGCCCGGTTTCGAAGACGCAAACGAGCCCACCGACAAGAAGAACCAGAAGGAATACGTGCAAAAGGTGAATTGACATTGAGGGGAGAGATCCCGGCCCTTGGTATAGCAAAGCTGACTTGGGGTCAGATCCGACACGAGACTTTGCGCATCTCGGTGATCCAAAGACTTGAGGAGTATCTCGGGCTTACCTCGGAGGGAGCTGCTCCTCCATTACAGCAGCATTCGATGGATTTGGATGAGTATGCAGCCGATGTCGATGACCTTGATGAAAGCTCGGTACCTTTTGAGCCGTTCAAGGACCTGTGCAAGAGACGTTTTCTCTGGTATTACGACTCGTACCTGGCCGCGATCCAGAAGGGCAAGGAGGAGGTGTCGGAGAACATGCCGTTCACACGAATGCCTTTTGAGGGGTCGAGCAACTCGATGGAGGGCAAGTTCAACTACAGCGAACTTGAGAGGAGACTCGAGAACATCAAGAAGGCGCTGGATCTGGAGACGAAAACATGGGCCGAGGAGGGCTTGGCATCCAAGGCGAAGGAGTCGACGGTCGCCGTGAACCTCCAGCACCAGTACGAGCAAGTCACCGAGGCCTTCAGGCAGAACGGCGTCCCCCATGACATTCAGCTCGAAGCCAACAATCCGTTTGTGTGGAATATGACATATATCGGCAAGCCCATGACCAACCTCGACGGTGGTCTTTTCCGCATCAGTTTCCACTTCAGCCCACGGTTCCCCGAGGAGCAGCCCCGGATCATGTTCGAAACACAGATATTCCATCATCGCATCGCCCCTGATGGATCCGTGTGCTACTTCCCCAACCCTACTCGCCGCGAAGACGTCAAGACCCACATCGAGGCAGTCGTCGCCGCCATAGAGGAAGACGAGCCCGCGTACGATCCGCGTACGCTCGTCAACCCCGAGGCTCACAAGATGTACTGGGGGAGCAGTGATGATCGACGCAACTACAACCGCAGACTGCGGAGATCGGTGCAGCAGAGCATGGAGTGAGTGGCCGGTGCCGACGCGTGTAATCGAGCATTATCTGACCAATTTGCAGGGATATGCTATGACTGACTGAATGGTTGTTGTTTGCTTTGCGGTGGCGTTAAAGGAACAAGAGTCACGGGCATACCAAGGTCACCAAGGTTGGTAGGTGTATTTGCTTCAGGCGGCCGGAATCTTGGGATTAGTTGAGATGGCCGGAGGAGAGGTTTATGTTTGTCGTCTCAGGCGACGGGTATAGGAGTATGGCATTCGATGTGATTGATACGATGGCTCGGGACGCGCCCGGTCCCGAGTCAGTTTTGTCAAAATGCAATAATCCCATGGCCACGGTGGAAGATGCTG
>JAOYNU010007671.1:0-17938 GCA_026745395.1 Tympanopsis confertula
CTCCTTATATATAAATTCCTACTATAAGAAATCATCTTTTATATCCTCTTCCCTCTCCCTATCGTGAAGACTGTCCTCTCAACAATAGTATTTATATAAGTACCCTTTTCTTCTAAAGAAGCTAGGGGTTAAATAGGGATTTCCGGGGGTTATAGAGACCTTAAGTCGAGATTTTAGCTTAAAATTACTCTTTTTCCGATTCCGAATCTTCTAAGTTATCCGAGAAGATCTCGACGACTTTAGGGGTCTTCTTAGTTTTCGCGGCTTTAGTAGGGGCCGGGACTTCTTAGATAGCCCCGGATATCCGGGGTTCTTCTAGTACTAGAGAGGGGTTTCCGGTATAGGCCTAGGTCTAAATTAGGGCTATAAAATAGGAAATATATAAGTAGTTTTTCTAAGCGTAGTAGAAGTAGAAATTAAACTAGAACCTCTTTTCTTTTTTCTTTAAAAGTTAAACGACCTTAGAAACTCTAGAAGAAGGTTCTTAATCTATAAGGTCCTCGTAAGAAGTCTAGGTAGTCTAAGAAGACCTTTAAATCTAGAACTAACTAGTAAGGGCCCGGGGTAGGTTTAGCGAGGTATAAGATAAGTAATAATATTTCTCGTAATAGGCTAGGCTTTCTAAATCCGAAACGAGTCCTAAGAGGGTCCTAATATATAAAATATAAATTTAGGGTTTATTTTAGCTAATTAAAGTTTTCTAAAAGTCTAGAGAGATATTCCCCTCTAAATACGAGATTTATATACTTTCTAGGGTATCTATAAACTTAATTTCGTCGAAAAAGTATTAGAATTTCGGAAAATAAAAGGTAAATAAATCCTTTTTTTTTTATTTTTTTCTCGGAATTTATCTTAAGCCCTAGATATTTTTATTAAAGTTTATATAAATAGACTCTAAATAAACTAGTAGATTTAAAAAGTTTATAAATTTTTACTTTTTTATATATTAAATATAAGCGGATATAAAAAACTAGGCCGAGGATTTTATCCTATTATAGATATAATAGAACTAAATAAAAAAAGTACTAATAGAGTTTTTATTAATACCGATTTTAATTTAAGTTTTTAGGATTTAAGTTTTAAAATCTTTTTATTTTCTAGTAAAACGGGGGATATCGGGGAGGGCTTTTTTAAGCCGGGGATTCTCGGGGGCCCTAGCCTATTCCGGTACTAGAGAGGCTAGAGGGGCCGGGGCTTTAAGGGCTTCTTAGAGTTAATTTTAAAGATTCCGGATAACCTCTTCCTATATAGCTTATAAGGTAGCTATCCTATTTATATTAGCCTCTAAGTAAGCTAAATACTATACTTAGGGGTTCTAAGGGTCTATCCTAAGATCTTAGGGGTTTTTTAGAATTCTAGAGTTCTAGGTTTTCTTAAAAGTCTCTAAATCGTAGAGTCTTTATTAGAATAATAACCTATTATAAAATATACTCTATTTCCTAGGAAATTCTACTAAACTGAGAATTCTAATTTTAGAATACGAAAAAGAATATCTTAGAAGTATTCTAAGGAGTTCTAAGAAGTTCGTAAAATTTAAGGGGGCCTAGAAGTTATCTAGGGCTTTTCGTAGAGAGTCTAAGAGCCTAGATATTATCTAGGACTTTCCTTAAGGTTCTAGGGGCTTAGATATCGTCTAGGACTTTTTCTAGAGTTCCGGGGGGCCTAGATATCGTCTAAAACTTTTTAGGGTTCTTAAAAGAGTTTAGAATAATATAACGGTCTATATAAGAAGTAAACCTTTTTATATAGAATAAGATTATATTCTAAACTAAAGAGAAGAAAGGGAAGAAAAAGACTTTACGAGAGGCGTAGGGTTTTTTATATATAGCGAAGGACCCCTAAAAGGTCCGGAGGAGTCCGTATAATTCTATAAACCTAGACCTAGGTCTAGACTTAATAGAAGAAACTACTATTAAAAGATAATAAGGGTTTTTCTATACTAAAGTTTTAGAATTCGCTACTATTAAAAGATTCGCTACTATCGAAAAATACTAAGGGGTTTTATTACTTAGGATCTTAGAATTTACTATTCTAGACTATTTAGCTTAATAAGTAGGCTATTTAGTCGAGAATAAGTTCGTTAGAGAGCTTAAGTTCTTCCGGTTCTAGTAGTAGTATTTTTTATCGATTTAACTAGTATTCGTAGAGCTAGATAGCGGCGAAGATAATAGGGTACCGGGTAATATTAAAAGGATCACGTAACTAATCTACGTATAGGGCTACGTACGATTAGCGAGGATATAGCCGAGGCTTCGGAAGGGTCTTAACCCTTTACTGTCCTAGCCCTAATTAATTCGCTATTACTAATAGTACTAGCTATTACGGTTTTTTTATGGTTACGAAAAATAGGGATAATATCCTTAAAACGATTTAGGATATAATTCTTACGACTATACCTCGTATAATTTTATTATTATCTAATCTATATATAATCGCCTTAATTACTTATTTATATAACTAGGGTTATATTAAAATAGCCTATTTAGGTAATACTTTATACTAGTCTTCTATACTTTTAATTATTTATATATCTAGTATAGTTATACCTTACTACTCTACTAATAGTTCTAAATTATTTATTTCCTCTCTTAACGAGGTCTTTAATATTATTAAAATCGTAATACTAGGCGCCTTATTTATATTTATCTCCTATATATATTAGTTTATCCTAGCGAAGAATACTAAGTTTATAACTTATATTAATTTATATAGTACTAGAAGGGGTCGGAACCGGTTTATATTTAAGAGATCGGTATAGATTAGTCTAGAATAGGTCTAATAAGGCCTAATTAAAGTCGAATATAATTAGATATAACTTAGAATAGATAAATACTTTTCTTAAATATATAATTACTACTATTTTTAGGTATTCTTAATTAATTTTTAATTTATCTATTTCTTTATAAGGCTATATTAGCCATATAAAATCTATAAAAAAGAGTTTTTAGCTATTTAAGCGCTAGAAACCCCTTTTTAGGAGGCGGATAAGTATATATAATAATCGTTATTAGCTACTAGCTATAGCCTAATATAGTTTAACCCCGCCTGAATTTATCTATAACCGGTCTCTCTAAACCAGGTCATTACACGTGATTAGAGGTCTACGTATAGGGTTGCGTGCAATTAACGAGGGCGTTGCCGAGGCTTCGAAAGGGTCTTAACTCTTTATAATTATTATAAATATACTAAAGTAGGAAAAATCCTAAAAGCTTAAGTAGCTAAATATAATATATTTTATAGATAAAGAATAGAGTTTTACTAATATATAGATTCCCCCTTTTTATATATTATTTCTAGCTAATTACTAGTCCTAGCCTCTTTAGGTATAGACTAGATCCGGATATAGATTAATATAGCCGGATTAATTATACGAGTTATATTCGTTATAAAAAGGAGATATATAACTATGAGATTTATATAGTTACGCGACCCTATATAATATAGCTTAGATAAGCTTAATATAAGCCCACAAGTTCATATAACCACTTATAGGGATAACCGCATAAATCTCTGATTAGATAGCTTTATTTCGCATAAGCGCGGACGCGTGTTGTTTTCGCCCCGCGGCTAGAGTAAACGCGCATATGTTATGATATGCATATAGCGTGCCAAGACCGCACCAATAAGCCTACATATTTCTACTCGAAGCTTTCTATTCCATAACAATTCGATAGTAATAGTATATGCTATAGGCTCGTATGTCTGAGTATTATCGGCATATAGCATCTTTATATCAACTAGGCTATTTGGACATTTTCCTTATTGACATTCAAGTAAAGCCCGATCGCTACGCCAACATCATAACAAATACTCGACTCTGAACCCTAATTACACGCTGTCGGCGTGCCTCATTCGTCAAGCACTATCATTTCCCGAAGAACGTAATTCTCTATTAAGAGAGCATGGTTCGGATCTAGAACAGCCTTAATATCAGACGATGCCGGCCCGCTCCTGACGGGGAGTGGATTCCGGGGTGGATGCGGTGGACTATCATCACGAGTATCACCACGAATTCAGCATAAACAATCCTCGTCGCGCAGTGTCGGGCGACTCGCGTCAAAGTTGCAGTAAAGGTTCGAGTTTCTTGGGCTCATTTTCCCAGCTTCCCTGCGCGCCTGATATTGGTTTTCGGATAATTGATAAAAACCTACAATCTACATAAAGACCGCTTATTTTACTGGTTTCTCTGGGAACTGACAATAAAAGCGCAAACCGTCACTGAAAGATTCGGAATTCTGAGCCATTACAATCTACAACACACGTGGTTACGATCCCTCATAAAACTCATCCTGTTCTAGTTTTTATATCGAGCAGGCGCTGAAAATTATGGACTCGCCGCTGTCAGAGACAGTATCAGTCAGTTTGTCGGCAGAGACGTCGCGAACCATGACAAACATATCAAGGACAAAACGACTCGTTCTTGAATCAGATACAGCTGAGTGCACATCTCCCATACGTCGGGAGTCCACACCGCCTCCATCCAGCGAGCGTGGCCGGATCCAGACACCAGGGAACGGCGAGGTACGCAGTCAAGGCCATAGTCGGAGTCACACCTTGGATCATGGTACAATCAGGCGTGGAACTCTGGACCCGGATGCACTTGATGGCGCCCTGGTCAAAGAGCTGCATCATCAGCAACAGCGAGAAAACACCCCTGGAAGTAGCCCCCATCGCAAACGCCAGAGGATAAACGGAGACAGGTAAGCTGGAAACGCAGTCAACGCGTCTGGTTTCAAGCTCCTAACAGCCATTCAGATTCATTCCCACGCGCTCCGGACAAGATCTCCAATCTAACTTTAGCCTGTTGCATGAGGATGGTTCACCGGCAACACCTGCGAGACAGAGGAAGCGTACCCCTCACGGCGAGCTTCACTTTCAAAGGAGTATGATAATTTCCTAGGAGAAGCACAACCTGTTTACATTTCTGACATATGGATTATCAATAACAGCTGAGGAAGCCAATCGCACCTATTCAACATTATTACGCGCCGAGCTTTTTGAATCGACCATGCCCCAAGCCGCCTCCACAACTATGTCTCCAAACAACGCAACAAACAGCACCACAGATCATTACGTTCGGTCGCAGACACCACCTACCAATCCTCCCACTCCACTCCCGACATCTCTTACCCCATCGACACCACACAAGAACCTCTTCTCTTACTTGTCACCACGTCATAGTGGCAGTGGTTCTGCCCACTTGACGCCTTCAAAGACACCACAGAGCCGCTATGGCCCCAACTTGGATACGCGCGCCGAAATATATAGTCTATCGCCGGTCAGGCTTGGGAGTCAGCAGATGCTGCTTGGTCCGAGGCGTCAGCCCCGAGCAGTAAGCAAGGTCCCATTCAAAGTACTTGATGCTCCGGAATTAGCAGATGACTTTTACTTGAATCTCGTTGATTGGGGTAGTGCCAACGTCCTCGGCGTTGGCCTTGGCTCAAGTGTTTACATGTGGAATGCGCAGACTAGCAGGGTAACAAAACTATGCACGCTTGAAGATGACACAATCACAAGCGTCTCGTGGATACAAAAGGGGACACATCTTGCTATCGGCACCGGTAGGGGATTGGTACAAATTTGGGACGCCGAGAAGGCGAGACGACTGAGGACCATGACGGGACACACGGGTAGGGTCGGCTCTCTCGCATGGAACACGCACATTTTAACATCAGGATCGCGTGATCGCCTCATATACCATCGCGATGTACGCGCTCCAGATCAATGGCTCAGGAAGTTGGTTGGTCACAAGCAGGAAGTCTGCGGCCTTAAATGGAACTGCGAGGATGGGCAATTGGCGAGTGGTGGCAACGACAACAAACTCATGGTCTGGGACAAGCTCTCGGATACATCTTTGTGGAAATTCTCGAATCACACCGCTGCTGTTAAGGCTATCGCTTGGTCACCACACCAACGCGGGCTCCTTGCGTCTGGCGGTGGTACGGCGGACCGTCGTATCATCTTCCACGATACTGTACGTGGGACCGTTATCAGCGAGGTGGATACAGGAAGCCAGGTGTGTAATATCGCTTGGTCCAAAAACTCAAACGAGATTGTGTCAACACACGGTTACAGCCAGAACCAGATTGTTGTGTGGAAATACCCGTCCATGACTCAGGTTGTCAGCCTAACAGGCCATACATATCGCGTTCTCTATCTGGCTATGAGCCCGGATGGTCGTGTCGTTGTAACCGGGGCTGGTGATGAGACGCTTAGGTTCTGGAACGTGTTTGGCCGCCGTCCCGGGTACCGTGAGGAGGGAGATGGTGGCGGCGGTCGTCTTGCCGATTGGGGAATTATCCGTTGAATTGGAGATATGAACGGCAAGGAATATATATTTCAATGCCTTGCAAGCGCATCTTGGGGCCTCCAACTTAGTAGCATTATGAATTAGTTTAAAACTACGCTTCTATGAGATTTTAATTGACGGGGCTTTTCTTGCGAAGGTAGAACATGGTGCTTCGAGTAAGTCTTTTTTTTCTGATAAATAATTTAGCCAGATATATCAGAATAAGACCCAAGAAATAACAGCAAGCAAGACGCGATAACCTCTCGTGGATGCCTTTATATATGGAGATTGGGAGCTATTATTTGAAATGAACATTGTCTAATCAATAGCAATGATTGTAATAGAGGATGGAGCACAAAAGGTCGATTTTTAAATCCAATTTGCTAGGTTCATGCGCGTAGATTGATGACTCTACACATACGGGAATTATACACAACCTCGTTTCAGTTGTAAAGATCTTACTTGCTAGGGTATTACAATACGCAGGTAAGCAATCGCCTCTTTCACGAGGCATACATTGCATTAGGGAGCACAATAAGGATTTATTTATATCTGAGGGTTACCTGACTTGATAGGCCTAGTTTCCCGTCAAATCGTATGGCTTGGGAGATATCATCAGCTCTGGCTTTACCAGCTCGTCAAACTCCTGTTCCGTTAGAACATTAAGCTCAAGGGCACTCTCTTTGAGCGTTAGCCTTTTCTTATGTGCGTTCTTGGCGACCTTACTCGCCATATCGTAGCCAATTTTAGGGTTGAGGCACGTCACCAGCATCAGGGACTTATCCCGCAACTGAGCAATACGCTCTCTATCGGCGGCCAGGCCAACAATAAGATTCTTCTCAAAGGACTGCATACCATCAGCCAGGAGACGAGTACTATGCAGAACATTGCGAATTATTAATGGCTTGTATACGTTGAGTTCAAATTGTCCATTCATGCCGCCGATGGTACAGGCTACATGGTTTCCCATGACCTGCGCGCAAAGCATTGTGAGAGCCTCACATTGCGTCGGGTTAACTTTACCCGGCATGATGCTGCTGCCAGGCTCGTTTTCTGGGAGGACGAGTTCACCAAGGCCACAACGGGGCCCACTGCCAAGATACCGAATATCCTGGGCGATCTTGGTCAGAGATGTTGCAAGCGTATTGAGAGCGCCGTGCGCATGAACGAGGGCGTCGTGCGCAGCAAGGGCCTCAAACTTGTTTGGTGCCGTCTTGAACTCAACGCCGGTCATTCGCGACACTTCCTCGGCTATAGCCTCAGCGAACCCGGTAAATGTGTTAATGCCTGTGCCGACAGCTGTGCCGCCCTGTGCAAGAAGCTTGAGATCCGGAAGAGCAGCTTCCACCCGAGAGATCCCGAAGTCTAGCTGGGCGACGTAGCCAGAGAAGACGTTACCAAGGGTTAATGGCGTCGCATCTTGCAAGTGCGTACGGCCGATCTTGATAACATCATTGAACTCGTCAACCTTGACCTGAAGGGCATCTCTAAGAGACTGCAGCGCGGGGAGGAGCTTGCGTTCAATGTCAAGGGTGGCAGCGATGTGCATCACGGTCGGGAAGGTGTCGTTGGACGATGCACTGCGATTAACGTGGTCATTCGGGTGAACTGGATTCTTGCTGCCCTTCTTACCACCCAGAATCTCGATGGCGCGGTTTGAGATAACCTCATTGGCATTCATGTTTGACTGAGTACCGGAGCCCGTCTGCCAAATAACGAGCGGAAAGTGATCGTCTAACTTGCCGTCAGCAACCTCGGCGGCGGCCGTCTGAATAGCCTCGCCAACGGTGTGGTCGAGCCCATAATGCATGTTGACGGTAGCAGCGGCGCCCTTTAGAATGCCAAAGGCTTTGATGATGGATGAAGGCATACGGTCCTGCGGCTGGTTGATCCGGAAGTTTCCCAGCGATCGCTCCGTTTGTGCCCCCCAATACCTGTCAGAGGCCACCGGGACTTCGCCAAAGGCATCACTCTCAAGTCGTGTCTCGGCATTCATGGCTGTTGTAGTGTGGAGAAAACTGCGTAGAGGTTGAGTGTGGGCGAAACGAACTAACGGCGACAGCTTTTGCTTCCCGCTAATGATACCAGCCGGCTTTATTGAGGTGTGACAGCCTCTGACGGTTGCTAAGGCAATGAGCCTCAACCCACGACAAACATGTGGTGCCATTGCCCGATGGTATAGCTGCAATACCCCACGGTGCACCGATATCTTTTTATGACAATATCAGGAAGCCAAGTAAGAAGCGGATTAACATACATTTTGATATTAAGCCCCACGTGACAAGTATCTATGGGGGCTATTTACTATCACCACGTGATTGTCTTGGGCCTTTCCCGATCTAGTACAAGCAGCTGTTCGCCAGCTGTCGTCACTATAGGCCAATCCCTTCAGCATGTGCAGTCTGCAAATGTTTTTATTGGCTTCATCCAGCATAGTTACCCCACCTGATGCGAGCAAGATATTCTATCCGTTATATCAGTTCAGTTCCTTACCACCACTATTCCTTGTGCCCCTTCTTCCTGATGGTTCTCATTTCACAGCAGGACACTAACCCTTCTGCAACTTCAAGCGGCCGGGGATATCGAATTCAGGAGTGTACCAATGTCGGTCTCTGACAACAAGTCAGATACCGTCTCGACCGACGGCGAGACCGCTCTTTTGACACCCACCACACTCACCGAGCCCCCTGCTACCGGCCCCGCTTCGCCGGCGTCGATCTCTACTGACGGCCAGGCCATGACAACGGGTGCCGACCCGAGAAATGATACAGAAATCCCCATCATGGCGCGCCGAAACATGGCACCATCCGTTGCGCCTTCAGGACCGAGCAATGACCGGCGATCTTCCGACACGAGCGCATACCGTGATGAATGGGAGCCTGATGCCCTCCCCCTCCTGGAAAAAATGTCTTTCATTGATCTACTCGATAACTTTGCTATCATGTCGCCTCTTGAGAAGATTGGAAAAGGTATATCAGCCCAAACATATAAGGTGCAGAGATCTCGAGAAGCCCTCCGGTCAACGGGACAGATTGCGCGCGAACGCATGGTTGAAGAGTGGAGGCGACGTGTCCCTTCGGCCGAGGAGCAGCTCGAGAGGTACCGCCGGCGCATGCGTGACAGTGTCGACAAATTAAGCCGACGTTGGGGCGATACAAAAGCGATAACACTCCGTGAGAAGATCGCCTTCATTTGCGGTGTCATCAACATCCTCGTCAGCGGCTATCTCATAGGCGGTTACCCAGAGTACTTTCATATTTGGTACACGGCCCAGCTCCTATACCTCATGCCTATACGTATTTTCACATTCCGCCGCATGGGATACCACTACTTCCTCGTCGACCTATGCTACTTTGTCAACTTCCTCCTTGTTCTCGGCATCTGGGTGGCCCCGCATTCAAAAAGGCTCTTTATGGCTGTCTACTGCCTCGCCTTTGGCAACAACGCCATCGCCATAATCATGTGGAGGAATTCGCTTGTTTTTCATAGCCTTGAAAAGGTCACTTCTCTCTTCATTCATATCATGCCTTGCGCGACGCTGCATTGCATCGTCCATTTGTTGACACCAGAACACACGGCTCGTCGGTTCCCAGCAGCATGGGCCGTTAAGCATTCTCCACCTGGCTCACCTTCGGCCTATGGCAACCTCATGTCAATGGTTGCGTGGAGCACAATACCGTACATCTTCTGGCAGCTAGCGTATCATTTCTTCATCACGGTGCGCCGAAAAGACAAGATTGCCGCCGGCCGGCCTACCTCGTTCTCATGGCTGCTCAAGTCTTATTCTAAGACCTGGATTGGAAGACTTGTTTTAAAACTGCCAGAGAACCTTCAGGTATTTGCCTTCATGGTCATTCAATATTTATTTGCGCTCTCGACGATGCTTCCCTGCCCTATATGGTTTCATCATAGAAATGCGTCGGCTTTCTTCTTACTCTCAATATTCTCGTGGAGCGTGTACAACGGTTCCACATACTACATTGATGTTTTCGGTAACCGTTTCCAGAAGGAACTTGAGGCCATGAAAGCAGAGGTTGCCAGATGGCAACATCATGTCGAGGTGATGCCCAATTCGCCCGTCTCTGGTTCAGTTCATGTCAAGTCACCAGTTGATGATATCGAACCAACAATCTTGACAAAGAAAGAGACAGGCAGCAACAAAAGTACTGGATCTTGTGAAATCGAACAAGGGCTGATTTTGGAGGATCGACGTCACTCCGTACAGTCAAGCTGATAGTGGAGATACCTATACAGAAGAGGTGGTGGGCCAGAGGCCTTTGCGGCGTAGTCTGTATACGCACAATCTTTACATGTTATCTCGAAATTAAGTATCATTGTTATGATTAGCGATGGAAGCTTGGTTTTTTCCTTTTCTTTTTATTGACCGTTTTACTGTAATCATTATCCCATCAATCATGTCAGGAAGGTGATTACTTATCGGTGCTGACAAGGTTGGCCGGTAAATAATATTCATGCATACAGTGGGGAGACACGTGAAACGATCCCTCTACTAACGATACCCCTGAATAATAACTATAGAATTTAATTAATTATAATATTACTAGTTTCGATCTATTTACTATAAAATTACTATAAAATAAAAGTAGAAGGTCTAAATAGAAAATATATTTAGTTAGTATTTCGTATACTAGCTATTATTATTAATAATAGCCTATAAACGCCGCTTTACCGATAAAACTAAATAATTTATAAGCTTACCGGAAAATATCTCCTATACTTAAGTAGCTATAGATATCAGTAAATCGAAGGTTACTACTATATCTAGTATATATTTTAAGTCTAGTTATAAGATATAAATCTTCTCCTTTAGTAGCTTCTATAAGTTCTCGATAGGGTTAAGATCGGGGCTATATATAGTAGCTAATTAACGAGATAAGTATAGATATTATCTATATAATTTTAAAGTTATTTTTATACTATATTTACGTAGTAAATAGATATATTATCTTTTATAAAGTATTAGTTATACCTAACTTAGCCCGGAAGGTTATTATAAAAGTATTAAAGGATAATTCGGCTAGTAATACTACCTTTTTTCGATTCTAGATCGCTATTAATTAGTACTAATTTTAACTACTAATTATATAATAAAAAAGCGCCTTAATATTATAGTTAGAACCGGCGTAGGTGTATAGTAGAGCTACGTAGAGAGTAACTAGGTATACGTAGGAAGAGGTAGTTAAGGTTATTATTAGGCTTTTTAGTAATTAGGGTACGTAAGTTAGAGAGTAAAGGCGTCGTAGTCCTAGTATATAAATATATCGTAGATAAGGTATAGATATAGTATAGATCGTATATAGTTAATTAAAGCTTCTATTATAATAATAGTAGTATAACCTTTACGAGGAGCCCGATCCCCCTTTTCTAATAGGTTCCCCTTCTATCCTTATATAGGCGCGTCCTCTTAGCTATTTCCTTTATCCCCTTTAGACTATATCCCTAGCTTATAGGCTTTATCTAAGACTATTTTTATTTTTTATATAGCTAGCTAGTACTATTTACTATACTATACTCGTACTAATCTATAGTAGAGTACCCCTTCTACTAATAAGTCGTTTTAATATACTTATTATATATAGTAATTATAAATTAATATTATTCTTCTAATAGGGTATTACTATAGTATAATTAAAGTATAATTAATATATCGTATACTTTTTTCTTTTAAATAAAGAAATACTTTATAAAACTCGGGGTTAATAATATATAATAGTTTTTTAGTTTTTTCTAAACGTTAAGGGTAGTTTAATAAGTACTCCTTCTATTTTATATAAATTCTTATAGTAATAGTATAACTACTTATTTAAATTTTATAATTCTCTTTTATTTTTCTTTTTTTTCTTTTTTTCTTATAGGTTTTTCTTATTTATCTTTTTCTTTTTTAGTACTAGTACTATTATTATTATATCTCGTTCGGTATTTATTCGTAAAGCTATAGAGGAGGTAGTATATAAGAAAAACGAGGAAAAGGCTAAATAGAAGGAAAAAGAGAGTAAGAGGAGAGAGGTAATAATTAGGCGTAAAGAGGAGGCTAAGAAAAAGGCGAAAATAGTTAAAAGTACTATAACGATACCGGGAGAGTATAGTTCTACTAATACTATTACTACTAATAATACTCGTAATTTATTATATTATTTATTATTAGTCTCTAAAAGTAATAATAATAATAATAATAATATTATTATTATTATTATTATTATTATTATACTTATACCTCGTCGTAATATTAAGTAGTCGGCTCGTATAATAGCTACTCCTCCTCTACGTCCTCGATACGAGATTATAAGCCCTATATAGTATACCTTTTACTAACCTTTTCTTATAATATCTCTTTTACTAATATAGTATTTTTAGGTTCTCTAAGAACGTTCTACTATACGCCTAATATATTTAAAAACTCGTAGACTAAGGCTATTAGACTAATACCGCCAGATACTAGTAATATCTTATCCCTTTTAGTCGTATATATCTTATTCTATTTATATACTTTAGATATATTACTAATATATATCCCTTAGTATATTTAACTAAATATTAGTACTACTAATATATAAATAGCCGTAGTAGGTACTACTATAACTAGATATCTAGCCCCGAGATTACTAATACTTAGGATTAGTTTTATAGTTACTGCCGAGCTAGTACGGATAAAAAATTTACTATATATACCCTTCTCCCCCGTCTTAGTATACTAGCTATACGGACTATTACGGATATTACTAGGATCTATAAGAGAAGTAGTAGTAGTAATAATAGTAATAATAATAATAATAACGATAAGCTCTAAGATTATCTTAAAGGTCTAGAACGCTATATTACTAGGACTCTACTAGAGGTACTAGATAAGTATATAAAGCTCGTATATAGCTATCTTAACTATTTAATAGGTCTAACTAATAATAATAAGGGTAAGGGCGAGGGCGAGGATAAGAATAAGGGTAAGGATAAGGGTCCCGGGGCTAGGGGTCGTTCTTCTAATATCTAATAAGTATAGCCTATTAGCCGATTATATAGTAAGTATAGCCGTATTATATAGCTCCTAATAATATATTATTTTATCGTATTATTCCTTCTTATATTATAGTAGTATTTTTATAATACTCCTATAGACTTTTATTCTACGATTTATATTTTACCTCTTTTTTAAAACTTTCTTTATTTTTCCTTATACTCCTACTATATTTTTTTATTATTAAAGTATTTTTAAAATTCTTAGGTATTTTCGTCTTTATTATATCCTATTTATCGTACTCTATATAACCTATTCTTTCTATTACCTCTATAATCTACGATAAAATCGATTTTATATATAGTTTCTCTATTAAAAAGGTTATTTAACGGTATTTCTAGGGTTTTATTAGGCTTATAAATATAAAATTTAAAACTTTATATATTAAATACGCCGTAAATACGTATTATTAGTAGAAAGTTTAGTTCGATAGCGTTTCTAGATAACTTAATTAATTTAATTTAATATAGGTTTATCTATTTAAGTCCTAGTTTTTAATATAATCGTAAGAAGTTAATATTTTTTATATTTAATAGAATATATTAATTAACCTAGAAAAAGTACTCTTTTCGCTTCTTATTATACTATTAAAATATAAATATTTATACTTTTAATAAAACTTCTCTTATAAGATTTTTATCTTTTACTATTATCTCTACTTAGTTCTCCGCTTCTTTAGTATATTTATATAGTATTCCTATAGTATTATAAAGTATATATAACTCGTACTTAAGTAGAAATTTCGCTAGGGTTTATCTTATTACTAAATACTTAGACGTATTATATATAATTTAGGCTAGTAGTAATTAACTATCCTAATTATCTTAATATTTTAAATAGTAATTTCTAAAGTACTATTCTAGGACCTAATTTTATCTCTTTATTTACCCGTTAGTTTAAGGGTAGAAGCTAATACTTAACCTTCTTTTAATAAGTAGGAGGTCGTAAAAACTAGACTACTATTTACTTATAAATACCGAACCTCTATCCGATATTATTCCTATTAGTAGTTTATAAGATTAGAAAATCTTATCTAAAAATAACTATACTAGGTCTATACTATAGATACGTTTTAAATAAAAGATATACTTAATTTATTTTATAAATCTATTTATAATTACTAAAATCGAATTATAGTACCTACTTCTTTTAGAGGATATTAGGGGTAGGTCTATAATAAAATTAATAGTAATCTCTTATTATAGGTTTTAAAAAATAAGTAAAAGTTTAAGTAAATTATATAATTTCTTTAATAAAAGCTTAGATACTTAATATATACTATAAGTATATATTTATTACTTAGTATCCTTATTAATACTAGGCTAGAAAAATATACTTTTAATACGAGCTATTATCCTAAATATACTTTAGTATTTAGTATACGGGTTATTATAGTATAAGTATAATATTTTAGCTTTTATACTATTTAAGGTATATATTTTACTATTCCGATAGAGTAGACTATATTCTTTAAGCTAAATAGTCGATTTAGCTCTCCTAGATATATTTTTAATATAGGATATCTAAGACTATCTCTATTCGGTAATAAAAGTATCCCTTTAATATACCTCGTAGAATATATCTTTAAATATAGTATTTTTAATAAAATCTAATTATAGATTTAGGTTAAAGAGCGTAATACGTACTACTTTATTATCCTTTTTAAAAATAGGGTTAGCCGTTTCCTCCTTATTAATAACGGAGGATACTACGGATTATTTTCCCTAGTAGTAGAAAAACTTAAAACGTATACTTAGATTACTATACTATTATTTAGATATCTTATTACTAGTTTTAAAGGTCTTATCTCTTTAGGCTAAATATAAAGGTATTAATTTAGAGGGCTTATAATATACTATTAAAGTACTAGCTTTAACTTAAAAGAAGTATCCCGTAATAGGATAATACTTAATAAAACTATTTAGTACTACTACTATATATTTAATATATTTCTATAGTATAATATCTTTATTTATAAAATACGATTAAAACTAAAATATAATAGCTTATTTTATTTCTCTTCTCTCTATAGGGTTATTAAAATCTAGCCTTTATAATAGAGGATCTACTAGGTTTTTCTACCCTAAAAGATAAGTAATTATAAAATTAAAAAGAGTTAGGTATAATAATACTATTACTTATTTTAGAGATAACTAGGGTTTTAATAGTAAATATTTAATATTTAGATAATCTATTTTTATATCTATAAGTACTAAAGTATATATAAAGTAGTAATTCTAAATTTTAAAACTCTCGTAAATAGTTAGAAGCTCTATATCTAGAGTATCGTAGTATAATTTAGTATTCTTAAACTTCCTCGATATAAAGGCTATAAAGGCCTATACCCCTATAAGCTAATTCTAGCTAAAGATAGCTCTAATTATAAAGTCTAAAGCGTTAATCTTAATATAGATAGGGTATTTAAGCCGGAAGTAGGCTAGTATATTAGCTTTTATAAAAGCCTTTTTTAGTTCTTCTACTACTTAGTAGCCTTTATCCCTTATATCTAGGGGTCTTATACGGAGCTATTTTCTTTAAATCTTCTTCTATCGAACTATAAAAAGCTTCTTATATATAGTTATAGTATTATCCTAGTATATTAGGTTACTTAAAAGGGCTATAATTCTACTATAGTTCTTAATAAACCGTCTATAGTAACCGGTTAATCTAGTATATAATATAATATCTTATACTAATTAAAACTCGGGCTAATCGAGTATCTCCTTAACTTTTATAGGATTTATACTAATTCCCCTAATACCTACGACCTAATTAAAATAGCTTATTTTATTAGTCTCGAACTTATACTTCTTAGGGTTCTTATAAAAGCTAGTATCTCGAAAGGCTTTAATAATCGTTTTAATATAATTAATATTTTCTTCTAGTATATTACTATAGATAAATACGTTATCTATATATACGATATAATAGGTATTTATAAAGTCTTTTAAGATATTTTCTACGTAATTTTAGAATATACTAGGTATATTTATAAGCCCGAATAGTATTATTATATATTTAAAATATCCGTATCGATATCTCTATACTATCTTCTACTTATCGCCTTCGCGAATACGTATCCTATAATACGTATTCTTAAGGTCTAATTTTAAGAAGACTTTAGCCTTTAATAGATATTCGAGGATATTATTAATTAATAGAAAAAGTATACGATTTTTCTTCGTAATAGTATTAAATTTATAGTAATCTATATAAAACTATAAGGTATTTACTTTTTTTAGTATAAAGAGAACTAAAACTTTTAGAAGACTATTACTTCTACGAATCTATCCTAAGTCTAGCGCTTATTCTACGTAATTTTTAAAGGTTTTTAATTTTTTCTTATATAATAAGTAGATAAAGGTATACTTAAGGGGTAAGTTTTCTAAGTTAATTATATAGGTTTTTCTACTTAGTAAAAGTAATTTATCTACGGCCTTTATATCTAAGAACTTCTCTTCTTCGTTAATCTACTAATTAAAATACTCTTATAATATAACTATAGTATTTTTATTTTTATTATAATTAAGTATATAGGCGAATTTAGTTATTATATTCTACGAATACTCTAATAATATACTAGTTACCTAATATACTACTATACTTAGAGGGTCTCGCCTCTATATAGGGGTAGTAATAAAAGTCTTTTTTAGGGGTAATTTTATATATTATAAGTATACGTAAACTATTACAGTATTCCTAGTATATTATATCTCCTCTAAAATAGAGATTAATTTAATACTATTTTATCCTTCTTTTAAAAAGCGATAATACTACTAGCCTATCGAGAAGCGGATATTAAGGTCTACTTTTATTAATTAATCTAGCCCTATTATTATCTAGTACTTAGGATTATAGATCTTTATAATAATTATATTATAACTAAAAATCTAGGTTTTTCTTTCCGAATTTATAATTTTTATAATAGTAGTTACTCTTTTTCTTATTTTTATATCTCTTTAAATTACCGGGGTATTAATTATATCTCTTATAAGTATAAGTATAACCCTACTTCTCTTTTTCTACTAGGTTTTATCGATTATAACTTATAATTTAGCCCTTATATCTAGAAAAGTATTTATATTTTTTTACTAATATTTTACTTTTATAATAATAGGTATAATAAATCCTTTCTTTATAAAGATAAGTCGTCGGGTTTTATCCTAAAGTCTAGTTCTAGCTATTAGTATTCTATTATTATCTAACTTCTCTTATATAACTATTTCGGCTAGAAGAAAAAGTAAGCTATAATTTATAATCGTATAGGACCTTCTACTATACTAGGTATAATTTAAAATTAAATATTAAAATTTTATATAGCTTACGAGCTTATACTTATAGTATTTAAGTATAGAAGAATTTCTCCTTACCCTACGCCTTTAAAGTATATTTATAGTATAATTAGGATAAAACTACTTATTAATTATATTATTTTTCTAAGTTTTTAAGAGGTTTATAAATAGGCTTTCTAATATATTATAAAGTCTTTTAGTACTTCTATATTTTAAGTCCTTATTACGATTATTCTTACGCCTTTTATCCTTTAAATAGTAGGTCTACTATAAGGGTTTTTCCTCGGCTAAAATAAAGCTTTTTAGCTCTTAGAGGGTAGGGGGAGT
>JAOYNU010007782.1:0-17896 GCA_026745395.1 Tympanopsis confertula
GATAGCTTCTATAGTAGGCCCCGACGATACTAATATTAAAAACGATATTAAAATAATTATTAAGCTATTTATAGGATTACCGAGATTACTAGACCTATTTACTTCTATACTTTTTTTTCTAATACTTTTTATCCTACTCCTTATACCTACTAGAATAGAAAAGTATACTCGTTTACCCCCGCTAGCCGAATTCGATAACTCTAAGCTAGAGTATCGAAACTAATAAAGTAAAACTTATATAAAACTTCGAATTAATATAAAAGTACTTAGTAATATCTCTAGTTAAATTACTACTCTTTTTATAGTTTTAAAAGGCTCGGCTAATTAGAATTATACTTTTTTTATTAGTACCGAATTTAAAAAGAAAATACTTCTACTCTCGAATATCTAGATCTTCTTAAACTATCTATATACTAACCCTAATTATAAACGCGCTATTTATACTAAATAGACTAATTTAAAGTAAAAGATTTCGGATTTCGATACTTATTATACTAAATTCGAACGCCTACTAATAGAAGCCGACGGATTAGAATAAGCTAAAAGTATAAAAATTAATAACTTCTATTACGATATAAGTTAATTAATTCGAAGTACTATTATCGATAAAACTATTAAAGATATACTTATAGAATAAGTCTAATATTACTACTATATTTAGGTTAATCTATAGATATTAAAAGCCCTTCTTATTATCTATACTATACTATACTTACTATCTCCTACTCGTAGTAGTACTACTATTACTATCCTTTTTATTCTTTTACCCTACGACCTTATAGATATCGATTTAAATCTTATTTCTATATAAACCTCTATTTAATATACTCGTAGGAGTACGCTAAACTTAAATAAATACCCTATTATCCTAGGCCTCCCCTCGGACCTTTAGTATCGTAGAAAGCGCTCGAAATAAGTAATATAAGAGGAAATATTATACTAAAAAGTAGCTAATACTTATTTCTAGTACGGATATCTAGGATATACTATTACTTTCTATCCCCTAAGTATACTTTAGAAGAGTAGGAAAAATTTTATTAAAATTACTATTACTTATATTAAACCTATTTTTATTACTACTACTAAAAAGCCGGAAAACTAATTACTCTTATACTAAGCTACGTATAAGAGTATTAAAAAGTTTAATTAAAATACTAGGAGTACTAGGAAAAGATTAAGAAAATAGATCTATTTTTTTTAAAGTAGATATTATAATTAATCGAATAAGTTATATAAAGTACTTATTCGACTTAGGCTACTCTTCTAGTACTCTAATTAGTAATAAACTAATAACTTATTTAAACTTTCTATACTTTAAAATAGAACCTAGATTATTAAAAGTAATTACTAGTATAACTAAAACTATAGATAAAATAGCCTACTTCGAAATAAATATCGAAGGCTATTACTAGTACTACTAATACGCCTATTACGTAGTAAAAGTAAGCCGAGACCTAATACTAGGACTCTTATAGCTTATAGAAAATAGGGTTATTTATAATAAATCTACTAATACTACTTTTATTTTAACCTCTAAAACTATTATCTACTACTCGAAAGAATTTATTTATAATATTAAATTAGTAATTATAGTCGTTATAGCTACTAAAATTAAGTATAAGAAAAAGTAAAATCCGAGAGTTTCCGAAGTTTTTACTATAAACCTAAAAGATATTAAATATACTTTTAAGAATAAGAAAGAACTAATACTAGAGTAAATCTATAAATACTTACTACTTTAATATACTTAATTCTAGGATATTTTCGTATACGATCGAGAAGAACTACTACCTTACCGAAATAATTTAAATATAAATATCGATCTAATTAAAAGAACTAATAGAAAAGACCTAAAAGTACTATAAGGACCCTTATATAGTATATTACGAGACGAGCTTCTTATATTATAAAAAACCCTTATAGACCTATTTAAAAAGAGGTTTATCTATACTAATTAATTAGCCGCCGCCGCCCCTATAATATTCGCCTATAAACATAGTACTATATTATAAATATAGATAAAACTAGCGCTGTAGAAGGCGAAACTCGAGGCGGTATCGTACTTAGATCGGTAACTACTAGCGCTACTAATAAATCTATACCTAATAGAAGCGAATAGGTCTCTATTATCGAAGTAATTATAGCCGAAGGTAAAAGACTTATACTAGTTATTATCTATACCGGAAAAGTACTTTAAATATAGTAGTTTACGGATACTATACCCCTATAGTAGTTTATAAGTACGCCTTCTAGCTAGTTAAATATAGATATCGCTTTAGATTAGTTAAAGAAGGTTTATTACCGGAGACTAGGCTGGAGAATAATACTTAGTACCTCCTAATCCTCGACTAGTATACTACCTATATTTCGGTGGATTTTTAGTATAAATACTTTAAAAATAAAGTTATACTATTTTATCTACTTCTATATTCGTCTTATATTCTTTAACTACTTAATTTAGTCGTATTTTCGCGGCTTAAGTACTACTTTTACGCTATAATAACGAGAATCGGTTAGGTTATAACTATAGTACTTATTAATAAGTAATAATAGCTTTAATATTATAAAGAAGTAGCGGATATAACTTTTAATAATTGAAATATTCGTTCTAGTTTTAAAACTAGTAGTATTTAGCCTTTCTCGCTATTTACTATATTTTAGAAGGAGAATATCTTCCTCGATCTACTAAAACGGCCGATTATACCGCCGAAAGCGACTACTTTAAGTAGTAACGCCGAAAAAAGCTTATAAATAACTCCTTAAAAGGCCTCGGATATCGTAGTTTTATACAAGTACTTCTCGTATTAAGTATAATTAGCTATATATAATATCCGTACTATATTAGCTAAAGTAATAAGAGGCTTCGAATAAAAGTAAACTACTAAAATACCTTAGTTTAATTATTATAGCTAAAGAAGGTATATTAATAGATCCTATTAAAATCGCTACTATCTATAAATAGGAAGCTCCTACGAGCGTAAGAGGCGTAAGGGGATTTATCGGTTTTAATAACTACTACTATAAGTTTATATAGGATTTTAGTAAGCTTATAAACCCCTTTTATTAGCTTATAAAGAAAGATATACTATTTAAATAATTAGAAGCGGTATAATAGGCCTTCGAGACCCTTAAGAAATATTTCTTAACTAGTAGAGTACTCGCCTATTAGGACTTTAACCGAGATATACGCGTCGAATATAATACTTCTAGATTCGCTATTAGAGGATAACTAGTTTAACGATATAATACTCTTTAATACCCTATTACTTTCTTTTTATATAAAATATCGCTAGCCGAATAGAATTACCTAATTTACGATAAAGAACTCCTCTCGATTATCGCTAGAATTACTAAATAGCGCGCGGAACTATATAAATTAACTTCTTTAACGATTATTATAGATTATAAAAACTTAGAATACTTCCGTAAAAAGATATATCTATTAGAATACTAAGTATACTAGATAGAGTTACTAGAAGTACTATTTCCGTAGAAAACGGTTTATAGGCCTAGAAAATTATTATAAATTCCGGATACTTTCTTATATATAGATACCTACGACGATAGTTCTAAATATACTAAAAACCGATATTTATAGTTCTAGAAAAAAACTTAAGACCTTATCGTAATAATTTCGGAAGTAGATACTAGAATATAACTATTTCGCTAACTAGAACTTCGAAACTTATAGAAAGCTATAAGAATAATAGACCTTTTATACGAAAAACTAATATAGTTAGTTCTTAAGAAAGTACTAATATTCCTTTTAAGATTAGTACTTCCTATAATAGCCTAGATCTCGGAAGCCTCTATTAATAATTCTTAACTCTTTCTACGCGGTAAACTATAGATCTTAAACTACGAACCCCTCTATATAGCCTTAATCTAGTAGTACTACGACTTAGCTATTAGAGGATACCCTAGCTATAAGACTTTTATCTCTATACTCGTACGATAATTCTTCTAGCCTAGACTTAGAATAGATACTCGTAAATTCGTAAAAGCCTATTCGATATATAGTAAAAATAAGATTTAGAAGTAAAAGAAGTATAATTTACTATAACCCCTACTAATACCGTCGCGAAACTAGGCCTCTATTTTAATAGATTTTATAATATATTATGAGATTTAGTGGAGGCAACTGCAGCTGGTTAGGGCCTAGATATCACTAAACCCTACCACTAGATAGATCGTATTATAATTACTTAATTAAATCTATCGTAAAACTCTTTAATTATAGTAGATATCTATTTAGGAGGCCTACTATAGATACGGCGTTATACCTAGGTATTATTAGCTAGCCCTTAAACGTATAAAATATCTACTTAGCTATACTTATATCCTTTTACTCCTTTTCGGAATTAGCTTCTAATATAGTATTATAAAGCTATTTCCGAATAGTTTCGTTATTTCTCGTCGTATATACGTACCGGATCGTCTAGTCTATCCGTACCCTTAAATAAATAAATCCTAGTATAACGACTTTAAAAGTAATTACCTCTTATAGGTAATTTTATTATAGTTTCTATTTTTAAGTACTTAACGAATATTTTAAAAGCCTCTCTACTTAAGTACTTTATTAAACTATCTACTATCTACTCCGTTCTTAGGGTAAATTTAATTACTAGGTACTAATCCGCTACTTCTTATTTAATAAAATAGTAATACTTATATATATAAGTAGTATAATTAACTATTTCCGGATTCGAGGTTATTTTTATAGCTATTTTACTATTAGTATATATATAAATAGGCCTCTACCTTAAAGATAACCCTATTCCTAGGTTATTTAGGAAGTTTCGAACCTAAACTAGCTCGTAGCCGATAGATAATAGTACTATATATTTAGCTTTACTAGTTAATATAGTAATAATCTTTTACTTCTTAGTAGCCTAACTAATAGCGCTTCTAACTATTATTATAACTTATCCGCTTATATTCTTCGAATCCGGCGCCCCGAAATTTATATCGTAGTATCCGTATAAACCGAGATTATTATTAATATAATCGAAATCTAAGCTATAAGTAATACCTAGATACTTCGATCCTATACCGTATCTTAGTACTACTTTAATATATTTAAGTAATTTACCCTCGGTTATTTTATACCCCTAACTAGAATATTTAAATTATATATAATATCTAGCCTAGTTATATTAATAGTATACTAGATTAATCCTATTATAAACCGGAATAGTACTACTAATTTATTATCTAGGATATCCCTACCGGCTTCTAGGTCCGCTAGCTCTTATATTATCTTTAGGCCTAGTAATTAAATAAAATTAAAGCTAGTCGCGTCGTAGCGTTATACTATTATACCCTAGTACTTATTTTAAATAAGGCTTATAGTATTATCCGATTAGTTAATAATATATACCCCTAAGTATTACTTCGGAATACCTATTACTTTTACTTTAATACCTCGTTAGTAGAGATCTTCTACTAGGGTTTCTAGACTTTAGTTATTTACCCCGGCTATAATAAAGTTATCGATATAAGTATTAATAATAATTAACCTTTTATTATTACTCGAGTCGGTACTAGTATTAGTATATATAGTAGAGTCGTATAAACTAAGGTAGAACTTTATATCCTTTAAGGTAGAATATAGCTTTTACTACTACTCGAATCTAGTTTACTTTAAATTATAGAGTAGTTTTTTTACTTTTATAATTTTCTAATCCTTATAGTACTTATACTTCTTAGCTTCCTTAGGGTTCCCTATTATATACTAATAGATCTAAGGTAGTACTAGTATATAGATTATATAGTAAAAATCCCTTAAAAAGTATACCCTAATTATATCTATTTAAATCTTCTTCTAATATAGGGCTATTACTATTACTAAAAGGATCCTCTATAATACTAATTTAGCTATACTTATATAGTAATTATCGAAGTCTTCCCTCGCTCGCTACCGGAAGCTTTTACTACTATTCGTACTTTATATTTAATAATCTTACTATTAGCGTAGTATTTAACCTTATATACTATTTTACTATCGATAGTATTAATATTTTTAAAGTTATTTTAGAAGTAGAATATCCTATAATCGGTTAGTATTTTTAATTCGGTATTATATACTTTTAACTATTATTCGTAGTTTAGGCCTATTATTACCGCGTAATAGTTTAGTTAATCTAAGTTTACCTTATTAGTATAGAAACGAGCGAATATTTTATCTAATACTTTAAATATTTCTAGGTTCTAATCCGTAATAGATACCCTATTAAAAAAGTTATTCTTATACTAATCTACTTATTTATTACTAGCTATTATATTATTATCCTCTATCTCTTTATTCCTAACTCTAACTCCCCCTCGGCGAGTAATTTAATTAGGTATTAGGGTTAGTATAAACTTATACTATAATTTAAAAGTTCTAAATACGTATAAGGTCTTCGTTATTTTTATAAAATCGATAACCTAGAGTTCTTCGTAAAACTTTATATCTCTACTAATTACGATCTTTTTTATTACTTCTAGGGCTACTTTATATAGATAATATTTTTAGAATTATATAAGGATACTAGACTCGCCTCTATCTTCTACTTTCCTTTTTATATTATTAATTACTCTAACTATTACCTTACTTCCTAGGATTCGTAGCTAATCTAATTTTAATTTAGCCTAGAAAAGTACTACTTTACCGATAAGGTCTAGGGGTAATAAGCGAAGCTAATAATAGTAAATTTATACTTTATATACTTTAGCTAAAGTTTTATTTTCTACTACTACTTTACTAGTTATATTATTAATTAAATTTATATAAGATTCTAGTACTTAAAGTTAAAATTATTAAAGTATTTTTCTATCGATTATAGCCGACTAAGTCCTTATAAAGATTATTCTAAACTTAAGTTTAGTAATACTATCTTATTCTAAAAAGTATATAGGGGTAGGTTCTAATCTAATCCCCCTTCTATAGTAATATTCGCTAATTACTCCGATACCGATATCCGTTCTATTATCGTACTTTATTTAGGTTAGTAAAATCTCTATTTCGGTTAAGAAAGTCTTTAAAATCGTTAAGACCTCTCTAGCTACTTCTACTTTAGTACTAGTAATACTAACTTTCTATTACCTAGAAGTATTATCTACGACCTAAATTACTTATTTAACGATATATCTAATACTAAACCTTTTCCTAGGATACTCTCCTTCTCTTACTAGTACTTTAAGGTATACTTTAGAGATTTCGATTTATTATATACTAAATAAGCTATTTTTTCGGCTAATAGTTTAACTTTATATAAGGTTATCTAACTTAATTCCTCGATATCGGTATACTTATAAGTTATTACTAGTATATTTAGTCTAAAATAAGTAAGCCTTCTATAGATAAATTAGACCTTCTCCGCTTCTCGGTTTATAAATACGAGGTCTTATTTCTTTTTATTTACTAGATAAATACTTAAATTAATTATTACTATTTCTTCTAGTATAGCTTTACTTAATTTAGTATTTTACGAGTACTTACTAACTTAGAAACTTATTTTAGATACCGATACTACTTTTATATTACTTAAAGCGAGGATATCGAGGCCGACTAGTCTACTATTTTTTTAGTACTACTTTTTACTAGATATAATATAATATAAGAAGTTCGGTACTATAATAATATCTAAGAGGCTTATAAGGGTTTTAAGTTTCTTTTTCTCCTCTATTATTATAATTAATACTATATACGAGTAGGTAATAGCGATTATTACGCCGCCGGTTATAAAGTTATAACCTTCTAGGAGTCGCTTCGCTATACTTTCTACGATAGTTATTATACTATTCGTAATATAGATATCCGAGCTAGTATCGAATATCTAAAACTTTAATTTATCTTATTTTAGGACTATATAATTAAGTACTATTATAGCCTAATTAATCGATCCTCCCCCTTAGATATTTATATTAATCCTAGGGTTAGTACTTTATAGTTCTTCTATAGCTTAGCCTTATAATTATACTATATTATTCTATAAGTAATCTTTCTTTAAATACCCCTTTTATTTATACCTATAATAGGTTATCTTTTTATTATTACTAGTATTTTTATTAGTAGTACTTTTAGAGTTATTAGAAGGCTTTTTTATACTATTACCTAGTAAATCGGTACTATTTTTATATTTAGTAGTATAGTATTTATACTTCTTATAGCTTTATCGGCTATAATAGTATTATATTATACTTACTTTATTATTAAGTATATAAGACCTCTTATTATTACCTTTCTTTTTATCCTTACTACTATTATTATCCTTATTTCTATTTTAGTTTCTATATAGTATTTTATTTCGGTTAGGTTCTCTAATTTATCGTATTATCTTATAGTATATTCCTTAGTTATTAGTAATAACGCCTTTTAATATTAATACTATAATTACTAATTCTAGGTATCGGCTAGTATAACCTTTTATTAAAGTTTTAATATATATATCTATATTTATATTAAAAAGAGGTTAGTATTTAGTAAATATCTATTCTACTCTAGTAACGAACTAGCTAGCTATTTTATTATTTATTATTTTTAAATTAATTATATTATCCTATATTATTATTCTTTCTTAGGTAAGCGTAAGTTTTATTACTATATTAAGTCTAATTTATATATCTTATAATAATCTATAGTAGGCGTAAGTATTATATAGCCTATTACTAATTATATTTAGAAGCTAAGTTAGTATATAAGCGTCTACCGATAGGTTTATATTAACTAGTTCTCTTTTATCCGGGTCGATCGAGATTATCCTAAAAGCCCTTTTAACTATTTACTTCTAGATTATCTAATTATTAGCTTTTACTAGTTTTTTTTCTTTTAGGTATTCGATCTTCTATTTCTTAGTTTTTTTTACGGTAAATATAGCCCTTAGGGTTACTTATTCGGTATTATTTAACTAATCCTCTACCTAGAAGTCGATACTTATTTCCGATAATAGTAGGTTTTATCTAAAGTAAGGATTTTAATATAGTACTTCGTTATACTATATATTTAGTTTATAGATATATTTAAGTACTACTTACCTATACTAGGTATTTAATACTACTACTAACCTCTAGGGTATTAAGAATATAGATAGGGCTAAACCTACTATACTTTAGCTATCTAATAAGTTACTAAACCTATAATTATCTATACCGGGTATATACTAATCGCGTTCTAGTCTATATACTATAGATATTATAGTTTTTAGTTATTACTCTATTACTACGTAGTATACTTACGCTAGAGGTTCCCTATATATCCTCTTATATCCTTTAGATACCTAGATATCCTCTACTAATATACCTATCTAATATACTTATAATATAATACTAGCTATATCCCCGTAGATTAATCTATTTTCTATTATACTATTTCTAATATTTAGTTACGCCGTTTAGTACCTATTATTATATTTTTTTCCGGGGCGTTCTAAACTATATCGCTATAAAGCTATCGTAATTAATTTCCTTTAACTTATACTTTCTTCTTACGAGATTACTAAGCTTATAGCTTATAAGATTTAGTAGAGGTAACTATAGTTAGTTAGGGCCTAGATATTACTAAACCCTACTACTAGATAGATCGTATTATAGTTACTTAATTAAATCTATCGTAAAACTCTTTAATTATAGTAGATATCTATCTAGGAGGCCTACCGTAGATACGGCGTCACACCTAGGTATCACCAGCTGGCCCTTAAACGCACAAAATATCTACCCAGCCGTACCCATATCCTTACATATATCTATCGAACGAATAGGGATACGAGTAATTACTAGTAGTTATAGACTACTTTTCTAGAAGCCCTATCCTAATACCGTTATAAATAAGAGGGGTAGACGACGTAGTTAAACCTTTTCTAACCTACGTTTACGTATACTACGGGCCCCCCGAATCTATTATTTCCGATAGAAAAGGGTAATAGATAAATAGCTTCTAGAAATACTTCTATAAACTACTAAAGATCGAAAAAAAACTCTTAATAACTTATTACCCGTAGACTAATAATACTACTAAAAAGATAAACTAGAAAGTATAGTAGTTCTTATACTACTATATTACTTTTAGCTAATAGGACTAGGCTATATAGTTACTAGTAGTTTAATTAGTTTTTAGTAATAGGCCCTAGTATACGAGAAGAGGTATTTTACTTTTCTTTACTATTTATAATTATAATATCGACTTTATCTAAATAAATAAGAAATAGAGCTATATTAGTAGTAAATATATAGTAGTAAGAATATAGTTCTAAAGCTCTAGGAGGTTAAATAATAAGTAGTAATTACTCTTATAAATAGTTAATAGGTAATAGAAAAGTAAACTAATTAATACTAATACGCTACTAAGAACTTTAAAATAAGTAATTAGGTATAATTAGATTTTAGATATATCTAAATAAAGTACTTAAATAAAAAATAGACTAGTTATATATAAAATATACCGTTATAAAAATAATCGTATTAAATATTTATAAATTTAATATCCCTATAGGTATTTATAATTAATTCTACTTAGAGCTCTTATATTCGGTAGAGTACGAGGGCTTATTATCGTAATAGCTATATAATAAGATTACCCCGCTAATTATAGTAGATAAAGAGTACGAATTCCGGGTAGAGATAATCTTTTATATAGGAAAATATAAGAATAAATATATTATATAAGTAAAATAAGCCGGATATAAGACCCCTACTCCTACGAGCTTAGAAAATATCGAAAATATTATAATTTTAGACGACTAGAAAGTAAAATAAGGGAATATTCGATAGAATAACGGTCTAAAAGAGTATTACTTTATAAGAACGAGGTACTTAAAAGTATAATAGAAGAGATTTAATACCGAAAAAGAGAAAAAGAGAAGGGGTAATATTATAAAGTAAGACTTATAAGACCTAAGAGGTTATAAGTATATAACTATATTATAAGCGGGGAAACCCTACTTTAGACTATACGAGAGCTTCGTTTAGCTTACTCTCGTTATCTAATTAATAAAAGTCTATCGGCACCCTAAACTGCTATTTATAGCGCGTTACCGTCAATAGTTTACCCCTACTAGCCGAGTTTAATAGCTCTAAGCTAGAGTATCGAAACTAGCGAAGTAAAGCTCGTATAAAACTTCGAATCGATATAGAGAATATTAGTAGTATTTCCGGTTAAATTACTACTCTCCTTATAGCTTTAAAGGGCTTAGCTAATAAGAACTATACCCCTTTTATTAGTACTAAATTTAAAAAGGAAATACCTCTACTCTCGAATATCTAGACTTACTTAAACCGTCTATATACTAACCCTAATTACGAATACGCTACTTATACTAAATAGACTAATTTAAAGTAAAGAACCTCGGATTTCGATACCTATTATACTAAATTCGAACGACTACTAATAGAAGCCGATAAATTAAAATAGGCTAAAAGCGTAAAAATTAATAACCTCTATTATAGCGTAAACTAATTAATTCGAAGTACTACTATTAATAAAACTATTAAAATTATACTTATAGAATAGGTCTAATACTACTACTATATCTAGGTTAATTTATAGATATTAAAAGCCCCTCCTATTATCTATATTATACTATACTTATTATCTCTTACTTATAGTAGTACTACTATTATTATCCCTATTACTCTTTTACCTTATAACCTTATAAATATCGATTTAAATCTCGCTCTTATATAAGCTTTTACTTAATATACTCGTAGGAATACGCCGAACTTAAATAAATACCCTATCGGCTTAGGCCTCCCCTCGGACTTTTAGTATTATAGAAAGCGCTCGAAATAAGTAATATAAAAAGAAGTATTATACTAGAAAATAACTAATACTTACTTCTAATATAGAAATCTAGGTTATACTATCGCCTTCTATCCTTTAATTATACTTTAGAAAAGTAGGAAAACCCTTATTAAAATTATTATTACTTATATTAAATTTATTTTTAATACTACTACTAAAGAATTAGAAATTTAGTTATTTTTATACTAAATCGTATATAAGAGTATAAGAAAACTTAATTAGAATACTAGGAGTACTAGGAAAAAACTAAAAAAATAGATTAACTTTTTTTTAAAATAGATATTATAATTAATCGAATAAGCTATACTAAATAATACTTATTCGATTTAAACTATTCTTTTAATACTTTAATTAATAATAAACTAATAATTTATTTAAATTTTCTATATTTTAAAATAAAACTTAGAATATTAAAAAGAATTACTAGTATAATTAGAACTATAGATTAAATAACCTACTTCGAAATAGATATTAATAGCTATCGCTAGTATAACTAATATACCTATTACGTAGTAAAAATAAGCCGAGATTTAATACTAGGGCTCTTATAACTTATAGAAAACGGGCTTACTTATAATAAATCTACTAATATTACTTTTATTTTAACCTCTAAAACTTTTATCTACTACTCGAAAGAGCTTATTTATAATACTAAACTAGTAATTATAGTTATTATAATTATTAAAATTAAGTACGCGAAAAAGTAAAATCTAAGAGCTTTTAAAGTCTTTACTATAAATTTAAAAAATATTAAATATATTCTCGAGAATAAGAAAGAACTAATACTAGAGTAAATCTATAAATACCTATTACTTTAATATACTTAATTCTAGGATATTTTCGTATATAATTAAGAAAAACTACTACTTTACTAAAATAATTTAAATATAAATATCGATCTAGTTAAAAGAACTAATAAAAGAGACTTAAAAGTACTATAGGGGCCTTTATATAGTATATTACGAGATAAGCTTCTTATACTATAAAAGGCTTTTATAGACCTACTTAAAAAGGGGTTTATCTATACGAGTTAATTAGTTACTATTACCCCTATATTATTCGCCCGTAAACCCGGTAGAGGTCTATAATTCTATATCGACTATAAGGCTCTAAATAGCTTTACGAAGCGCGATTATTACCTTTTACTATTAATTAGAAAGACTTTATACTAGATTAAAATAGCTAAATAGTATATAAAACTCGATATAAGAGTATTATTCTATCGAATCCGGATAATAGATAAAGATATCTAGAAAACGGCCTTTTATATATACTATAGTCTATTTAAATAGGTTATTACCTTTTTTAGTCTTACGAATAGTCCTTCTATATTCTAATACTTTATAAATTAGGTTTTTCGTAATCTTCTCGACTACTATATCTTAGCCTATATAGATAATATCTTTATCTATATAGATAGTACCCTCGAAGAGTATAGGATTTAGGTAAAAGAAGTATTATTATATCTCGAAAAAGCTAGCCTATACTTAGATATCTCGAAATACGAGTTCGAAGTTAGAAGTATTAAATACCTTAGTTTAATCGTTACGGCTAAAGAAGGCGTATTAATAGATCCTACTAAAGTCGCTACTATCTATAAAAAAGAAGCTCCTATAAGTATAAGAGGCGTAAGGGGATTTATCGGTTTTACTAACTATTACTATAAGTTTATATAGGATTTAAATAAGCTTATAACCTCTTTTTATTAGTTTATAAACCCTTTTTATTAGTTTATAAAGAAAGATATACTATTCGAATAGTTAGAAGTAGTATAATAGGCTTTTAAGACCCTTAAAGAACGTTTCTTAGTTAGTAGAGCGCTCGCTTATTAGGACCCTAACTAAAATACGCGTATTAAATATAATACTTATAGATTTGCTATCGGAGGATAATTAGTTTAACGATATAATATTCTTTAATACCTTATTATTTTCTTTTTATATAAGATATCGCTAGCCGAATAGAACTACCTAATTTATAATAAAGAACTCTTCTCAATTATTACTAGAATTACCAAATAGTACGCGGAATTATATAAATTAACTTCTTTAACGATTATTATAGACTATAAGAAGTTAGATAGTTTAGACGTAGGTATATAGAAAAATAGGTATACTATAGTCTTCTTAAATTAGAATATTCGTACTATAGGCTAGCTGCTATATATAATCTTAATAACAGGGGGGGGGCCAGACTTTTGAATAGCACCTCCGTACTAGATAGAGTTATTAGAAGTACTACTTCCGTAGAAAACGGTTTATAGGCCTAGAAAACTATTATAAGTTCCGGATACTCTCTTATATATAGATACCTACGACGATAGTTCTAAATATACTAAAAACTAATATCTATACCTCTAGAAAGAAACCTAGGACTTTATCGTAATAACTTCGGAAATAAATACTAGAATATAATTATTTCGCTAATTAGAACTTCGAGACCTATAGAAAATTATAAGAGTAGTAGACCTTTTATACGAAGAACTAATATAACTAGTTTATAAAAAAGCGCTAATATTCCTTTTTAGATTAGTACTTCTTATAATAGCCTAGATCTCGGAAGCCTCTATTAATAATTCTTAACTCTTTCTATATAGTAAATTATAGATCTTAAGTTATAAACCCCTCTATACGGCCTTAATCTAGTAGTACTACGACTTAGCTATTAGAGGATACCCTAGCTATAAGATTTTTATTTCTATACTTATACGATAATTCTTCTAGCCTAGACTTAGAATAAATACTTATAAATTCGTAAAAGCCTATTCGATATATAATAAAAATAAGATTTAGAAATAGAAGAAGTATAGTTTACTATAACCCTTACTAATACTATCGTAAAACTAGGCCTCTATTTTAATAGATTTTATAATATATCTACTAAATAAATAAAGATATAAGTAGCTATTAGTAGTTACGGACTACTTTTCTAAAAACTTTATCCTAATACTATTACGAATAGGAAAAGTAAACGATATAATTAAAACTTTTTTAATTAATATTTACGTATACTATAGGCCCCCCGAATTTATTATTTCCGATAGAAAAAGGTAATAGATAAATAGCTTCTAGAAATACTTCTACGAACTACTAAAAATCGAAAAAAAACTCTTAATAACTTATTACTAGTAGACTAATATTACTACTAAAAGGATAAACTAGGAAGTATAGTAGTTCTTATACTACTATATTACTTTTAACTAATAGGATTAGGCTATATAATTACTAGTAGTTTAATTAGTTTTTAGTAATAGGCCCTAATATACGAGAAGAGGTATTTTACCTTTTTTTACTACTTATAATTATAATATTAACTTTATCTAGATAATAAGAAATAGAATTATATCGGTAGTAAGTATATAGTAGTTAAGAATATAGTTCTAAAGCTCTAGGAGGTCTAATAATAGATAGTAGCTACTCTTATAGATAATTAATAAGTAATAGAAAAATAAACTAACTAATACCGATATACTACTAAGAACTTTAAAATAGGCGATTAGGTATAGTTAGATTTTAAGAATATTTAAATAAAGTACTTAAATAAAAAACTAAATAAATTATATATAAAATATACTATTACGAAAATAATCGTACTAAATATTTATAAATTTAATATCCTTATAGGTATTTATAATTACTTTTATTTAGATCTCTTATATTCGGCGGAGTATAAGGGCTTATTATTATAATAGCTATACGATAAAATTACCTTATTAATTATAGTAAATAAAGAATACGAATTCCGGGTAGAAATAATCCTTTATACTAGAAAATATAAGAATAAATATATTATATAAGTAAAATAAACTAAATATAAAACCTTTACTACTATAAACTTAGAAAATATCGAAAGTACTATAGTTTTAGACGACTAGGAAGTAAAATAGGGGAATATCTAATTAAATAATAGTCTAAGGGAGTACTATTTAATAAGAATAAAGTACTTAAAAGTATAATAGAAGATATTTAATACTAAAAAAGAGTAAAAAAAGGGGTAATATTATAAGGTAAGACCTATAAGACCTAAGAGGTTATAAATATTTAACTATATTACGAGCGGGGAAACCCTACTTTAGTCTCTACGAGAGCTTCGTTTAGCTTATTCTCGTTATCTAATTAATAAAAGTCTATCGGTACCCTAAACTACCGGCCTCCATTTTTCGAGCCTTAGCTCGTATTTTTCGAGCCTACTCTACTTAGATTAGGTAAAGTCGCTTTAACCCTTTATAGAATACTTTCTTTAGTAAACGTACTAAAGAGATAATTTAACTTTAAATATTAATAAAAAATTAAGATAAAATTGTATATAGTCGGAAAAAGTCTTATATAATAGATAAAACTCTTATTAATCTATATATAGCTTTATTTAAATTTTAAAATATTTATTTATATTTTTATATAGTTATTTATTATAAGATAAGTTTAGAAGTTACTTATTTAAATAAGTTATATACGTTAAAAAATAGCTTATACTTTTATTAGGTGTAAAAATATAAGAAAAAATCGTATTAAATCGGGGGAAAATATATATATTAAATTCTAACTTTAAGTATTAATATACTATTTTAGATTATTTTAAATAAATTTATTCGCGTTTTTATAGGCTTTTTACTATATAATACGTTTAATAGTTACTTATCTAGTACTTATCTAGATATATAACTATATAAGTTAAAGCGACTTTACCTAATCGGAGCAGAGTAGGCTCGAAAAATGCGAGCTGAGGCTCGAAAAATGGAGGCCGCTAAACTGCTATTTGCAGCGCGTCGCCGTTAACACGGATTAGCCTAGAACGGGTCGGATCTAGCTAGATATAGCTTAGAACGGATAGATACTTCTCTAGAATATATAATTACTACTATCCTTAGGCGTTTTTAATTAATCTTTAATTAATCTATCTCCTTATAAAGCTATCTTAACTATATAAAATCTATAAAGAAGAGGTTTTAACTCTTAAGCGCCGGAAACCCCTTTTTAAGGAGGTAGATAAGCGTATCCGGCTATCGCTACTAGCCGCCAGCTATATCTAAATAGGGTTTAGCCCCGCCTAAGTCTATCTATAACCGGTCTCTCTAAACCAGGTCATCACAAAATATTATAGATAAAAGGTAATTTAAAAAGATACTATAGTATTAATTAAGGATAACTAGTAATAGCTAGGCCCTACTAATAGTTATAATAGGCCTCTTAGGTAGATATCTACCGTAATTAAAGAGTTTTATAGAATTAATTAAATAAGTAAAAATTAATATTCGTAATATTAGGGTTAAAGTATTACATATAACCCTATATTACCCTAACGAAACCTTCAAAATTCCCACATACTTTTATTAGGAGTAAAATAAGGAAAAATCATATAAAATCAGGGGAAAAAGTATATATTAAATTCTAACTTTAAGTATTAATATATTATTATAGATTATTTTTTATAAATTTATTCGCGTTTTTATAGGCTTTTTTATAATATAATACGTTTAATAGTTACTTATCTAGTACCTATCTAGATATATAACTACATAGGTTAAAGCGACTTTACCTAATCGGAGCAGAGTAGACTCGAAAAAAACGAGCTGAGGCTCGAAAAATTGAGGCCGGACCTTGACGGTCACCAATCATACCTTGCTCACTTTTCCGTCTAATTGCGTGATAACTGGCCAATCATGGAAAAAAATCCACGCCCATAAACATTACAGTCAGTCAGTTCCTTTTCCCGATCACCAGAGAATTTATCATCAACGCAATTTTCAATCATCATCTGCTTCTTGTTACGCCTGGATGATGTTTTGGTTGAACAAATGAACCTTGTTATGCCATTTTTATATAATATATAAATTTATGATTGGGTTTTTTTTTTGGCACAAAAATGTACGAAGATCACCGTCTTCGATCTGGACTTCTGTTCTGGCAAGCCCAGCCTCATCGACTGAGCGACACCCGCAGACGTCATCATGTTTGGTATCGCGATCCTGGGGATGAAGAAGAAATGACAGCGCCCGACGGGTACGTGCCAAATTGCGAAAAATGACCGACAGGGAAAAGGCGAGACGGAAAAGCGAGAAGAGGTTAACGAAAGAAAGCGGACCGTTCTACACTTTATTTGTACCGCTCCACTCCCGCC
>JAOYNU010007893.1:0-17849 GCA_026745395.1 Tympanopsis confertula
AATAGAGTTTTCCGTATAACTTACTCGGTAATATACGGGGAGACTTTCGGATATATAGGGATTAAATTCTAGTTATTCGGGATTTAGTTTTCTTTAGTATAGTTATAAAAATTTATTACGAAAATATATTAAATTAATACCGGTTACTAAGCTTTAAAGATAAAAGGTATTATATCTTACTATATTTTTTTATCGTAGTATAGCTTAGATAGGTTTAAAATCTATCCGGCTATATGAATCTTTAATTATAAAAAATAGAAGAATCTCTCCCTACCCTATACCCCTAGGCTATATTTATAATATAACTAGGATAAAACTACTTATTAATTATATTATCTTTCTAGGCCTCTAGGAGGTTTATAGATAGGTTTTCGGGTATATTATAGGGTTTCTTAGTACTTCTATACTTTAAATCCCTATCGCGATTATTCTTATACCTTTTATCCCTTAAATAGTAGGTCTACTATAGGGGTTTTTCCTCGGCTAAGGTAAAGTTTTTTAGCTCTTAAAGGGTAGGGGGAGCGTAACTATCCCTAGGGATAATAATCTTCTTACTTTTTTTATTAGTTATATAGTAAATAGTAAATACTTAAAAGGGTTTAGAGAGCTCTTATAGAATCTCGGCCTTAACTCTTAAAATATTATAAATTAAGGTAATAAATAGCTTATATTCTTATTACTACTAGTCTATTAATACTACTATAATATCTCTACTACGTAGGTAAAGTAAGGTTAGTTCTAAGTCTAAAAACCCTAAGAAATCGTTCTAAGTAACCCTAGATATCTAGTTATTATAAGTACTAGCGATATATATAGTCTAATAGGTTCTAGATTATTTCCTAAAATTAGCTTATTTTAGTATTATTTTCTCGATATTATCTTTATTTTTATATAAATTAATAGCGTAGTATAACTACTATAAGAAGGTATTCTTATTCTCCTCTAAGTTCTTTTTAAACTTAATAAATAGACTTATTTATAGAATTATCGTACGGGTTTTAATAGATACTTAGGGCTTATCCTCCTTTTTCTAGGCTACTTATATAGTATATATATTTTAGTCTACCTCTTTCTAGATCTTAAACTAAGTAGATAAATTAAAAGTTATAATACTATTATTTAGTTAATATTAGTATTCTTCTATTACTACTATAATATACTTACGATATTATTCTTCGATTACTTCTTTTAAGAGTACTAGTAGATCTAGAGGGAGAGGTAAAAAGGGAGGGGGTCTATAGGGCGTAATAACCGATTCGGTCTTTTCTTAAATAGGAGAACCTCTATTTTATTCTACCTATTATCTTCTCTCTTCTTTATCTTATAGAGCGACTAAATAGCTATAAGTAGTAACTATCTTAGTTTATTATATATAAGGTATAATCGATTATATAGCTTATAGCTATAAGTATATTTTTATAGTATTCTTACGATATCTCCGGTCTTTAAAACCTATTAGTCTATAGGATAAGGGTAAAGGTTATTCTATTATACTTTTTATCGATTAGGGTATATAAATTAGAAAATAAAGGCGCCGTAATCCTATTATATATACGTATTATAAATAAAGTATAGATATAGTATATATTAAATATAGTTAATTAAAGCTTTTATTATAATAATAGTAGTATAACTTTTACGAGGAGCTAGATCCCTTTTTTCTAGTAGGTTCCCCTTCTATCCTTATATAGGCGTATACCTCCTAGCTACCTCCTTTATCCCCCTTAGACTATATCCCTAGCTTATAGGCTTTATCTAAGACCCTTTTTATCCCTTATATAGCCAGCTAGTACCATCTACTATACTATACTCGTGCTAGTCTATGATATATAGTACGAATATTCTAATTTAAGAAGACTATAGTATACCTATTTTTCTATATACCTACGTCTAAACTATCTAACTAGCTCGTATTTATAATCTCCTCCTAGATATTATCCGGATAGTATTCGAGGAGGTCTTCTTCTTCCGATATATCTTCTTTTAATATATCTTTAACTATTTTTAGATAATATAGAATCCTAATACGGTTATAATAGAACTTCTACCGAGACTCTTTATACTCGTTACTACTATTAAGTCGGATTACTTCTAATATCGTATAAGGTAAACGTTCTATAAGCTTCTAGAGGCTTTTATAAGCTAAATTATACTAAATTCGTATCTATCTAGCTCTAGTTTTATCTCGTATTCTTAGCGCCCTTTTCTTAGTAGTTATCTTCTTTATTATAAACTATACTAGTTCTATAAGGTTTAAATCTAGCGAGTTTCTAGGCTAAAAAAGCTTTATAATATAGCTAGTCTCGTAAATATAAAGCTAATTACGATAATAGTAAAAAAGGGCTTTATTCTCTTAAATAATAGTACTTAGATAATCCTTTTCGTACTACTATACGAATAGTATTAATTTATAGAAAAAGATCTCTTATTAATATCGCTACTAATCGATACCCCTTTTAGATATATATATAAGCTTATAGTTTACTTAATTCTAATACTATAAAGACTTTCGGCTAGGCTTCTTATATATCGTATCGTAGTAAAAAGCTTTATCTTTTATATATTACTTTTCCTCTTATATAGATTTTATAACCGGTTTAAGTATTTCGTTAATAGCTTAGATCGCGATATCGGCTTACTCGCGTATAATATTCGTCTCGGGTTTAAATACTTAATAAAGACCCTTCTTATACTAAGAAAAGTAAGCCTAGAATTAGAACTATCTATATAAAATATATATTAGTAAGTAATTAAGTAATTAGAGAGTAGGATACTAACTTCTATAAAGTTTTTCTATTATCTCCGGATATAATTATCCTTAAATACTTTATTTAGCCGTTACTAAAGACGGATACTACTAAGACGATAATTAAGGAGTACTAAAGTCTCGTTATTCTAGATAACCTATTTTTAATCTTTAAGGGTCTAGTACTACTATTCTAAGTACTAAACGAGTTATACTACTTTCTAGGCTTCGTTTAGATCTAATTTATAGGTCGGCTTAGTCTTCCGGAAACTAGCTTTTCTTAGTAGCTATAGTACTATAAATAAATAAATAGATATACCTCCTAACCGAAGATCGTTAGTAATCTTATCGTACGACTTCTCTCGCGTATATCTATCTATCGATACTAAAGCTTCTACTTTATTAGTTAGTTCTAGTATAATCTTCGCCGGGCGACCGCTATATAATTTAGTAGTAAAAAAGTAGTCTTCTAGTAGCTTTAGGGGGTTTTAGCTAGTTTTAATTATACGGTTATAAGTCCTTTTAACTATAGTCTTCGATAAACCGGTTCTTTCTATAATAATCGTATAAGATAACTCGAGGGCCTTTAGTACGTATACTATAGCCCTAGCGGAGATATCGTATTCTACTATTTTACTAGTAAACTAGTATATTATTAAAGGATAGAAGCTAGAACCTAACTACTAGTTTATTCAAATTTTACACGGTGGCAGAAGCTAGCCGTACCAGCTATACCAGCCGTACCAGCTGCCATATATAATCTAGATAACAGGGGGGGGGGGCAGACTTTTGAATGGCACCTCTATAAGAGGTTTACTAACTTATAAGACCTAGTATTAGTATTTAGAAAGGTCTTAATTATATAGGAATAAGTTTACTAAAAGGTAATTAAGTTAATCCGTAAACTAGATAATAACCGAAAATCTTATAAAGTAATAAAGGGTACTAATAGTACTTAGAATAATAATAGAAGAGGTTCTAATTAAAGGACTAAACCTAAAAAGTCTACTAAAGATAGTAGTAATAAGTCTAGTATAAGTAGAAGTAAATTTACTAGATATAATAGGAAGAACTATAAGAAGGATAACTACTACGCTAAGATATATATAGATAAGTCGGCTATTACTACGGAGCTAACTAAGTAAAGTAGTACGTAGAAGACCGTTTACGGTAAAGGGGAGAGGACCTACTATAAATATAGTAAACTTAAATATATCGTAAAGGAATATAACTTAAGCTATACTATATAGGCCCTAATAACCCTAGCCTAAATAGCGCCGACTTTATCTAAAAGCGATACCAATAATACTATATAAGGAGGAATAACCAGAGTTATGAATTTTGATTCATGATTCATGATTAACTTTTAATCGATTCACGATTAACTTAATTATGATTAAAATCCACTAATTTATGATTAACTTAATCAGTAATTCACTAATTAACGATTAAAAGTTAATCAATTAAGTTAATCGTTAATCGATTAACTAATTAACTTTAAAAAATTATATATTACGTAAGCTAATTTGAAATATAGGAAATAATTAGCTTAATCTAACTATCTGTTGACGGCAAAGCGCTGTAAATAGCAGTTTAGGGTACTAATAGACCTTTATTAATTAGATGACGAGAGTAAGCTAAAACGAAGCTCTCGTAGGATCTAAAATAGGGCTTCCCTAGCTTATAATATACTTATATAACTATAATATAACCTCTAAAGTCTAATAAATTTTACCCTATAATAATACCCCCTCTCTCTCTACTTCTTATAGCTTTAAATTTCTTTTATTATACTTTTAAGTACCCGGTTCTTATTAGATAATACTTTTTCGGTTTATTATTCTTTTAGATACTCCCCTACTTTACTTCCTAGTTATCTAAAACTATAATATTTTCGATATTTTTTAGGCTTATAAGAGTAGTAGTTTCGTAATCTACTTATTTTACTTATATAATACGCTTATTCTATTATTTTCTAATATATAAGATCGCCTCTACTCGGAATTCGTATTCTCTATTAATTATAATTAGTAGGGTTATTTTATTATAGGGCTATTACGATAGTAGGCCTTCGTATTCTACTAAGTATAAAAGGTCCGAATAAAAGCGATTATAAATACTAGTAGGGATATTTAGTTCGTAGATATTCGGCGTAATTATATTCGTAATAGTATATTTTATATATAACTAGTCTAGCTTTTTACTTAAGAACTTTATTTAAATATTCTTAAAATCTAATTATATTTAATTACCTATTTTAAAGTTCTCGGTAGTTTATTTATATCGATTAGTTTACTTTTCTATTATTTATTAATTATCTACGAGAGTAGTAATTACCTATTATTAGACTTCTTAGAGCTTCGAAACTATACTTTCGGCTACGGAGTACTTACTACTAGGCTAGCTCTAATTTTTATCTATTTAAATCGGTTCTATATCGTATTTATAAATAGTAAAGAAAAGTAAAATACCTCTTCTCGAGTACTAGGGCCGATTACTAAAAACTAATTAAGCTACTAGTAACTATAAAGCCTAGTCTTATTAACTAAAAGTAATATAGTAATATAAGAACTACTATACTTCTTAATTTATCCTCTTAGTAGTACTATAAGTTTATAGATAGTAGATAATTAATAAAGAAGAAAAATTCCTAGATATAGAGGCTATAAATAGATTACCCCTACTAAGTAGAAAAACCTATACGATCGACTTAGAAAGCTTATCCCTTAAGTATACCCCTATCTACCTACTATATAAAAAGGAGTTAAAAACCTTTAAAGATTATATAGAATAAGTTCTAGACCTAGGATAGATTCGTAGAAGTAATAGTCCTCTAAGAGCCCTAGTTCTCTTCGTACTAAAAAAAGGAGGTATCCTATAGCTCTATATAGATTACTATAAACTTAACGCTATTATAAAGAAAAATAATATATTTCTTCTATTAATTAATAATATCCTCGAACGCCTATCGAAGGCTAAAGTCTTCTCGAAACTAGACCTTAAGAATACGTATTCTAGGATACGTATTCGCGAAGGTAATAAGTAGAAGATAATATAGAGATATCGATACGGATACTTTAAATATATAATAATATTATTCGGGTTTATAAATACGCCTAGTATATTCTAAAGTTATATAGAAGATATCCTAAAAAACTTTATAAATACCTACTATATTATATATATAGACGATATACTTATCTATAGTAATATACTAGAAGAAAACGTTAATAATATTAAAACGATCGTTAAAGCCCTCCGAGATACTAGTTTTTATAAGAACCCTAAGAAGTATAAGTTTAAGACTAATAAAATAAGTTATTTTAGTTAGGTCGTAGGTATTAGGGGAATTAGTATAGATCCTATAAAAGTTAAAGAGATACTTAATTAGCCTAAACCTCGATCCGTATAAGATATTATATTATTTACCTAATTAACTAGTAACTATAGGCGGTTTATTAAGAATTATAGTAGAATTATAGTTCTTTTAAATTACTTAATATACTAGGATAATACTATAACTATATATAAAAAGCCCTTTATAGCTTAATAGAAGAAGATTTAAAGAAAACGGCTCCGTATAAGACCCCTAGATATAAGGGATAAGAGCTAGTAAGTAATAGAAAAACTAAAAAAAGCTTTTATAGAAGCTAGTATACTAGCCTACTTTAGGCTTAAATACCTTATCCGTATTAAGACTAATACCTTAGAATTTATAATTAGAGTTATCTTTAGCTAGAAATAGCCTATAAAGGTATAGGCCCCTATAGCCTTTATATCGAGGAAGCTTAAAAACGCTAAATTACGCTACGATACCCTAGATATAGTACTTCTAGCTATTTATAGGAGTTTTAAGATTTAGAGGTACTATTTTATATATACCTTAGTACTTATAGATATAAGAATAAATTATCTAAATATTAAATATTTATTATTAAAACCCTAATTATCTCTAAAGTAAGTAATAGTATTATTATACCTAGCTCTTTTTAACTTTATAATTACTTATCTTCCGGGGTAGAAGAACCTAATAGATCCTCTATCGCGAAGGCTAGAATTTAATAACCTTATAGAGAGAAGAGAAACGAGATAGGCTATTATATTTTAGTTTTAATCGTATTTTATAAATAAAAATACTATACTATAAAAGTATACTAAATATATAGTAGTAGTAGTACTAAATAGTTTTATTAAGTATTACCCCGTTATAGGATATTTCCCCTAAATTAAAACTAGTACTCTAGTAGTATATTATAAGCCCTTTAAGTTAATACCTCTATATTTAGCTTAAGGAGATAGGACTTTCGAGGCTAGTAATAGGATATCTAAGTAATAGTATAGTAATTTAAATATATACTTTAAGTTTTCCTACTACTAGGGAAGATAATCTATAATATCCTCCGTTATCGACGGGGAGGAAACGGCTAACCCTACCCTTAAAGAAAATAGTAAAGTAATACGTATTATACTTTTTAATTTAAATCTATAATTAGACCTTATTAAAGATACTATATTTAAAGACCTACTCCGCGAGGTATATTAAGGGGATATTTTTTTTACCGAATAGAGATAGTCCTAGATATCCTATATTAAAAATATATCTAGTAGAGCTAGATCGACCGTTTAGTTTAAAGAGTACGGTTTACTTTATCGGAATAGTAAAGTATATACCCTAAATAATCTAAAAACTAAAGTATTACGCTTATACTATAATAACCTATATACTAGGTACTAGGGTATATTTAGGATAGTAGTTTATATTAAAAGTATATTTTTCTAGCCTAGTATTAAGAAAAATACTAAGTATTAAGTATATACTTATAGTATATATTAGGTATTTAAGCTTTTACTAAAGAAACTATATAGTTTACTTAAACTTCTACTTATTAATTGAGCCCTATAGTAAGAGATTACTATTAATTTTATTATAGACCTACCCTTAGTATCCTCTAAAAAAGGTAAGTACTATAATTCGATTTTAGTAATTATAAATAGATTTATAAAATAAATTAAGTATATCCCTTATTTAAAGTATATCTCTAGTATAGACTTAGTATAGTTATTTTTAGATAAGATCTTCGAATCTTATAGGCTACTAATAGGAATAATATCGGATAGAGGTTCGGTATTTATAAGTAAATAATAGTCTAGCTTTTATAACCTCCTACTAATTAAAAGAAAGTTAAATATAAACTTCTACCCCTATACTAATAGGTAGATAGAGAAATAAAACTAGGTCCTAGAATAGTACTTTAGAAATTACTATTCGAAGTATTAAAACGATTAGGATAGCTAATTACTACTAGTTTAAGTTATATATAATATATCTAAGTATTCGGTAATAAGATAAACCCTAATAAAGCTTTTACTTAAGTATAAGTTATATATACTTTATAATACTATAAGAATACCGTATAAGTACGCCGAGGAAGTAGAGAACTAAGTAGAGATAATAGTAAAAAATAAAGACCTTACGAAAGAAGTTTTACTAAAAGTATAGGTATCCGTATCTCGATAGTATAATAAAAAGCGAAAAGAGTACTCTTTTTAGGTTAACTAATAAGTTCTATTAAATACGAAAAATATTAAACTTTTATAACTATATCGAAAGCTAGGACCTAAATAAATAGTCCTATATTAAATTAAATTAATTAAGTTATCTAGAAATACTATCGAATTAAGCTTTCTACTAATAATACGTATTTACGGCGTATTTAATATATAAAGCCTTAAACCTTATATCTATAAGCCTAACGAAACTATAGAGATACCGTTAAATAACCTTTTTAATAGAGAAACTATATACGAGGTCGATTTTATCGTAGACTATAGAAGTAATAGAAAGAATAGACTATATAGAGTAAGATAGTTAGGATATAATAAAGACGAAAATACTTAAGAACCCTAAAAATATTTTAATAATAAAAGGATATAATAAGAGTATAAGGAAAAATAAAGGAAATTTTAAAAAAGAGGTAAAGTACGAATCGTAGAATAAAAATCTATAGAAGTACTTTAAAAATACTACTATAATATAAGGAAAAGTAATATAATAAAATAATATATTATTAAGAGTTATATAATATAACTATACTTATTAGATACTAGAAGAATAGTCCCTAGCTCCTAGAGCCCTAGAGGTATCCTTACCTTTACCCTCGTACTCGCCCCTACTTTTATTATTATTAATTAGACCTATTAGATAATTATAATAGCTATAGACGTATTCTATATACTTATCTAGCGTATTTAATAGAGTCCTAGTAATACGATACTCTAGACCCTCGAGATAGTCGTAGAGCTTATTATTATTATTACTATTATTATTATTACTATCGTTATTATTATTACTACTACTACCTCTCTTACGGATCCTAGTAGTATCTATAATAGTCCTCGTAGCTAGTATACCGAGACGGGGGAGAAAAGTATATATAATAAATTTTTTATCTATACTAGTTTAGTAATAACTATAGAACTAATCCTATATATCGGTAATCTTAGGCCTAGGTATCTAGTTATAGTAATAGCTACTACGGCTACTTACGTATTAGTAGTATTAATACTTAGTTAAGCGCGCTAAAGAATATATATTAGTAGCGCCTTTAAGGTATATAAATATAATAAAATACTTACGAGTTAAAAGAATAAGATATCGCTAGTATCTAGTAATATTAGTCTAATAACCGTAGTCTATAAGCTTTTAGACGTATTAGGCGTATAGTAGGATATTCTTAGAGAGCCTAAATACTATATTAATAAGAGATATACCGTATAAATACTATAAGAAAAAGGGTTAGTAAAAGATATACTATATAAAGCTTATAATCTCGTATCGAGGACGCGGAGGAGGAGTAATTATTATATAAGCCGACTATTTAATATTACGCCGAGGTATAAGTACGATATTATTATTATTTTTATTATTATTATCTTTAGAGACTAATAGTAGATAATATAGTAAATTACGAGCGTTATTAGTAGTAATATTAGTAGAACTATACTCCTCCGGTATTATTATAGTACTTTTAGCTATTTTTATTTTATTTTTAGTAGCCTCTTCTTTCTTTTTTATAGCCTCTTCCTTATACTTAGCCGCCGCCTCTCTCTTCTTACTCTTTTCTTCCTTCTATTTAGCCTCCTCCTCGATTTTCTTATATACCGCTTCCTCTATAGCTTTACGAATAAGTACTAAATAAGATATAATAATACTAGTACTAGTACTAATACCGGTATTAAAGAAGAAGAAGAATAAGAAGAACCTACGAAAAGAGAGGAAAAAAAGAAAAATAGAAGAGAATTATAAGATTTAGATAAAATATCTATACTATTATTATAATAATTTATAAAAAAAGAAGGAATACTTATTAAACTAACCCCTAACCCCTAGAAGAGACTAAAAAAGTAATATATATTACTAACCCTAAGCTTTATAGAGTATTTTTTCTACTTTAAAAAAAAGAGTTATACGATATACTAACTATACCCTAATTATATTATAGCAATACCCTATTAAAGGATAAATATTTATTTATAGCTATTATATATAATAAGTATATCGGGGCGACCTACTAATAGAAGGGGTATTTTATTATAGACTAGTATAAGTATAGTATAGTAAGTAGTAATAGATACCTATATAAAAGATAAAAATAAGTCTTAGAAGAAGTTTTTATATTAGGGATAAAGCTTTTACGCTAGGGATAGAGTTTAAGGATAGAAAAAGAGGTAGCTAAGAATATACGCCTATATAAGGATAAAAGGGGAACCTACTAGAAAAAGGGGATCTAGCTCCTCGTAAAAGTTATACTACTATTATTACGATAGAAGCTTTAATTAATTATATATAATCTATACCGTATCTATACCTTATCTACGATACGTATATATAATAGGATTACGACGCCTTTACTCTCTAACTTACGTACCCCAAGCGCTAAAAGGCCTGACACGAGCCTAGAAAATATCGAGGGTATTATAGCTTTAGATAACTAGGAAGCGAAGTAGGGGTGTATCTAATAGAATAATAGACCGAAAGAGTATTATCTAATAAGAACCGGGTACTTAAAAGTATAATAGAAGAGGTTTAAAGCGATAAGAAGTAGAGAGAGAGGGGGTATTATTACGGGGTAAGACCTATTAGACCTAAGAGGTTATATTATACTTATATAACTATATTACGAGCTAAAGAAGCCCTATTTTAGATCCTACGAGAGCTTTATTTTAGCTTACTCTTATTATTTAATTAATAAAGGTCTATCGGTATCCTAAACTGCTATTTACAGCGCGTTGTCGTCAACAATATAATCCGATATAATAAGTAATATATAGGAAAAAGGGCTTAAAAAAGGGACTATAACGCCTATAACCCGTAGGAAAACCCTCTTCTTCTTAAGAATATTATTCTTGTTAAATTAGACCGCAAGGTTAGAGAATAATAAATACGTAATCTCGACTACCTCTTCTTACGTATACCTAGTCACTCCCTACGTAGCTCTACTATTATGATGACCTGGTTTAGAGAGACCGGTTATAGATAGACTCAGGCGGGGTTAAACCCTATCTAGATCTAGCTAGCGGCTAGTAGCGCTAGCCGGATACGCTTATCCGCCTCCTTAAAAAGGGGTTTTCTAGCGCTTAAGAGCTAAAAACTCTTCTTTATAGATTTTATATAGTTAATATAGCTTCGTAAGGAGATAAATTAATTAAAAATTAATTAAGAATACCTAAGAATAGTAGTAATTATATATTCTAGAGAGGTATTTATCCGTTCTAAGTTATATCTAGCTAGATCCGAGCTATTCTAGGCTAAATCCGACCCGTTTTAGGCTAGATCCGACCCGTTCTAGGCTAATCCGAACTATTCTTAGCTGGTTATAACTTTTCTAGTATTTATTAAATTAATATAAGTTATAAGCTTAGTACCCTTTACTAGAAAGATAAATATAGATAAAGCGCCTAGTATAGCGACCTTAGTAATATTAAAATCCTTATTAAAAGAGGAAATAAACGAATTAGAGCTACTAATAGAGTAGTAAAGTATAATTATATAAGATATATAAATAATAAAAGGTATAGAGGACTAGTATAAGGTATTATTTAAATAAGTTATATCTATATAACCCTAGTTCTATATATAGGTAATTAAAGTAATTATATATAGACTAGATAATAATATAGTTATACTAGGTATTACTATAAGAGTTAACTCCCGGATTAGTTCTAGGATATTATCCCTATTCTTCGCGCCCCTAGAAAAAGTAGAATAGCTAGTACTATTAGTAGCGGCGAACTAATTAGGGCTAGTATTACTAGTACTAGTAGTAGAAAAGATAATAGAATAGCCTATTTTTATAAGGTAAGTAGTAGTAAAACTAGGGCTATTAACCCTAAACCTAGTACTATTAGTACTAGTATTTATAGTAAGAGTAGAATTAGTAGAAGAGATCCCGTAAATACCGAGAAAGAGTAGTTTAACCCTAGAAAGGGTATAGAATACTTAGTCGCCCCTAGAAAAAACGGCGTATATAGTATTAATAAGTAAAGAAAGTAGGCTAAACCTAGATAAACTAGTAATAATTATCGAACCGATTCTAAGAAGAAAAATAGTAGTAGATATAATTACTTCTATTAAAATACCCCTACTCCCTAGATAGAAGCCTACCTCGCCGAAGTTACTAATAAAGTCGCCGATAAATATCGACGACTAAAGCTAGTTAGAACTATAGTAGAATAAGTATCTTTAGCCCGGGATTATACTAGTATAACTAGTAACCTAACTAATAAAAGTTAATATAGATTCGAAAACTATTAGAAAATAGAGATTAGATTATCTAAGATCTAAGAAACTAGAAAACGCTACTAGATAAGTTATCTAGAAGTATATAGTAAAGAGATTACTAACCTCGATTAGGATAGACTTAGACTAGGACGACCTAAGAAGGCTAGAACCTAATATAGATATAGCTTTTATAATTTAGCTTCTAATAGGGCTTAGTATAAAGTTATATAATACCTATATACTAAGTATATTAGTATAAGTAGTTTAGGAGGGCCTTATATCGGCTATAAAACCCCTATAAGCCTAAGAGAGGCGAAACCTCTAGGAAGAGGTCTACGACCTAGTTATATAGCCTAAAGAAGCCGTAGAATAGTATCTAGTTAGGGTAGAATAGTATTTCGTTAAATACTAAGCCCTATTTAAGATTAAGATAAACTTCTATACGGAAGACCTAGTAAAAGGGTACTATAAGAGGTTTACTAACCTATAAGACCTAGTATTAGTATCTAGAAGAGGCCTAATTATATAGGAATAGGTTTACTACGAAGTAGTTAGGTTAATCCGTAAACTAGATAATAACTAAAAGTCTTATAAAGTAATAAAAGGTACTAATAGTACCTAGAATAATAATAAAAGAAGTTCTAATTAAAAGACTAAACCTAAAAAGTCTACTAAGGATAGTAGTAATACGTCTAATATAGGCGGAAGTAAGTATACTAGATATAGTAGGAAGAATTATAAAAAAGATAACTACTATACTAAGACGTACGTAGATAGGTCGGCTTTTACTACGGAGCTAGTTAAGTAGGGTAGTACGTAGAAGACCGACTATAGTAAGGGGGAGAGGACCTACTATAAATATAGTAAATTTAGGTATATTATAAAGGATTATATAATTTAAGCTATACTATATAAGCCCTAATAACCCTAGCCTAAATAGCGCCGACTTTATCCGGAGGCGATACTAATAATACTATATAAGGAGGAATAACTATAATTATCTAAAATATACTATAAGTTAGTATACTTTTAGTAATAGTAATAGAATAGTACTAGGCTCGACTATATTTATTCGATATAGGGTTAGATATCTATATTAATAACGAGTTAAGAGAGTAGTTCTAAGGTCTAGAAAAGTATTACCTACTAGGTATACTTTTAAGACGGGTAGGGGCCTTATAAAAGCTATTTATATATATTTAGCTATAATTAAGCTAATCGTTAATAATAGTATAGTAAAGTAGTTAACCCTTATAAATATCGTAATTATCTTAGACTTCTTTATCTATATTATCTTAAAGAAGATCTAATATTAAAAAAAAAGTAAGATTATAAATAACGAGGTTCGCGCCCTAGATAGGTAGGTTATAACCCGAATAGTAAATAATAACTTCTACTTAAGTAAAAATCCCTAAAGAGTCGGCGAGATAATACCCCGAGAACTAACGAAATTACCTAAAAAAGGTAATAATATAATTATTATATTCCTAGTAAAAGCTAATTCTAAAAAGGAGCTAGAAATTAGTTTTATTAGGGGTAAAGTAGAAAAGGTATAGCTTATTTACCGAAAAATAGTATACCTAGGGCTAGATACCCTAATTATAATTTATAAGTATATAGATATTACTAAACTAATTAGGATTAGCTTTTATAAAATTAAATAGTTAGTAGATAAAATAGTATATATAGTATACGATAAGTCGAAATTACTAAGATATACCCCTAAATATTATTAGCCTTATAAGGTTATTCCTAGAAAAAGGTTAGCCTTAGATATATCCTCGAATAAACCCGCTTTACCTATAGCGCGATATATAGTTTAAGTAGTAGATAATACTTCTAGGTTTAGGAAAGTAGTTATTACTATAAGTAAAGTTAAAATAGTAGATTAGTACCTAGCCCTATTAAAGATATTCGTAGCGGAATCCGAGACCCTAATAACCTAAATTAAGTATAATAATAGTACTAATATTAATATTAGTACTATTAGAGAATACTACTTAAAGAGGGGTATTAGGCTAGAACTTACCCTAACTTATTCCCTAGAATAGGATAATATCGTAGAAGTAGGATTTAGAATAATCTTTACCCGGATACGATTAGTAATAATTAATAGAGAAATTCCTTAAGAATTCTAGCTATATATATTAGAAATATATATAAACCTAGTTAATTATATAGTAAGTAAAGCTATAGTAGAAAATAAAACCCCTATAGAGGTATATTAAAACTATATTAATAGGTATTAACTTAGACTACTACTACCTAACTTATTTAATAAGATACTAGTACTAATAGCCCGGCCGAAACTAGACTAGCTAAAGATCTTAGGAAGTAAAATTATAATAAGGATTATTAATAGTAGTAATTCGAAAACCGAGGCGCGGGGGGAGTCTAGTAAACTAATAAAGTTTAAAGGTTACTACTTATATAAAGTAGCCTTAGACTTATTTAAGAATATAATAATTAGTTATAATATATAGTTCTATAAAGAACTATAGGCTATAGATCTAAATAAGGTCGTAAAAACTTTATATACTTTAGGGATATTTAGGCTATAAAAAGACTATAGTTAAATCGGTACTAAAGGTAATTAAAGCCCTTACTAAGGGGGAGTATTAGTTAAACCTAGTAGTAAAGTATTAGAACGAGGGTATAAAAATAAAAAAGAGTTCGAAACCGACTTAGATATAGATAAAAAAGCTATTAATAATAGTAACTTTAACGCGACCGGCGGCGTAGGCGGCGAGGAACTTAACCCCTACGAGAATAACTTATTTATAGGGTTTTCGATAACTAATTAAAAACTAGAGGCTTTCTAGGTTAATAATAGTATATTTATAGACCTATATTTAGAAACTAATCTAGATATATTTAACTATTAAGTAGCTATAACTAGGCCTAACTACTAATAATAGCTATAAGCCCTAGAAATAGAAATTAAAATACTACTAGAACGAGGTATATTTAAATTCACCTAAGAACGGGGTAAAAACGTAATCGATAGTAAGATAATTTATAAACGGAAAAGAGATATAGATAACTAGGTTATAAGGTATAAAGTACGAATAATTATAAGAGGATTCCGATAGTATAAAAGAAGTAATTATAACGAGTACTATATAAGTATAGTTAAATCCGCCTCGTAGAGAATACTACTTATAATTACTACTTCTTTAAGTTAGGCTAGATATTAGATAGATACGGTAAAGGCTTACCTACTAGGAGACCTCTACTATACTATCTTTATAAGGGTTCTACTATAGATCTAAAAGTATATAATATAATACCTTAAGGAGGCGGTAAAATATAGCTTTACTAATTAAATAGTAATAAGAGTAATTAAACCCCTCTACGGCCTAAGATAGGCTAGGTTCGAGTAGTAGTAGAAGTTATACTTAAAATTAAAAGATTTAAGTTTTAGGCTAAGTATATACGACTCGGTAATCTATATAAATAAGCTAGCCGGCCCTATTAGTACTATATTATAGGATTAATAAATAGGGTTAATTATTATTAATATATATATTAATAATTTTATCGTAATAAGTAAAAGCGAGGTAAATTTAAAAAGCCTAACTAGAGACCTCTACTAGAATAGTATCGAAGTCGAGGTAATAAGTATTCTAGTCTAATACTTTAGAGTAAGAATCGTAAACTACGCTAATAGTAGTATAAGCCTAATTTAATATAAGTACTAGGAGCGAATTCTAGAATAATTAGGTATAGCCGATTATAAATTAATCTAATCCCTAAACCCTAAGACTATATAAAAGCTTATTAACCCCGATTATAGAGGGGATTAGGTTAGTATAGAGGAGGCCGTAGTATTTAGATCCGAAATAGGGTCTTTATAATATACTATAAATATAATACGCCTAAATATAGTATAAAATATTAATATTTTAGTAAAAATACTAAAAGTACTTAAATTTAATTACTATAGAATAGCTAAAACCTTACTAAAATATACTAAAAGAATAATAAATATAGGAATAACTTATAATTAATTAAAGTTCGATTATATTACTAATAACTAAATAGGGTTATATAAGTACTATAATACTAACTTCGGGGTACCCGACTCGAAAAGTACTATAAGATAAGTAGTAATAATTACTAGTAGGGCTATAAACTAATTAATAAAAAAATAGACTATTATAATAATATCTTTAGGAGAATCTAAGTATATATTAATATCGTTATTAAGTAGAGAATTAGTATAAATTCGGAATATACTTAAGGAGCTAGGAATACCTTTATTAAAAGGGAAACCTATCCTAGTATTTATAGATAGCGAAGCGTCGATTAAAATAGTATCTAACCCTTAAATAGCGAATAGAATAGCCTATATAAGAAAGTACTATTATTACGTAAAATAAGAAGCCGAGGATAACTATATTATAATTAAGTTCGTACTTAATATAAAGTAAATTATAAATAGTTTAATAAAGTATTTAAACTAAAAAATATTTAAAACTTTCTAGTAGTATCTAAAAATAGAAGTAGTAATTCCGGCCCTATTAGTACTAAATAATTAAAAACTATTCTAGAGTACGTTTAAGTAGATTAGTTATACGGCTAGCCGATAGTTTAATCTAAAAGTAAGTATAATAACCTAATTTAAAGAGACTAGTTATAGATAGACTTAAGTAAAGTTAAACCCTATCTAGATCTAGCTAGCGGCTAGTAGCGCTAGGTAGATATACTTATCCGCCTCTTTAAAAAATAGTTTTCTAGCGCTTAAGAGCTAAAAACTCTTCTTTATAGATTTTATATAGTTAATATAGCTTCGTAAAGAGATAGATTAATTAAAAATTAATTAAGAACGCTTAAGAATAGTAGTAATCGTATATTCTAGAGAAGTATTTATCCGTTCTAAGCTATATCTAGCTAGATCCGAGCTATTCTAGGCTAAATCTAACCCGTTCTAGGCTAGATCCGACCCGTTCTAGGCCAATCCGAACCGTTCTCAGCCGGTTCTAACCTTTCTAGCACTCATTAAATCAACATAACTATACACCTACGCCGGTTCAGACCGTGACACTACGAGAGCTTCGATTAGCTTACTCTTGTTATCTGATTAATAAAAGTCTATCGGCACCCTAAACTGCTATTTACAGCGCGTCGCCGTTGACAGTATTATTAATATTTAAGTTATTTATTTTTATTATTATGTGAGATTTAGTGGAGGCAACTGCAGCTGATTAGGGCCTAGATATCACTAAACCCTACCGCTAGATTAATCGTGTTATAGTTGCTTTTTTTTAAATCTATCGTAAAACTCTTTAATTATAGTAGATATCTATCTAGGAGGCCTAC